>JAVCKU010000093.1:18740076-18750836 GCA_032273985.1 Hypsolebias coamazonicus
TCTCTCGGTTGGCCTGGGAACACCTTGGATTCCTCCCAGAAGAGCTGGAAGAGGTGGCTGTGGAAAGAGATGTCTGGGTCTCCCTGCTCAAGCTGCTGCCCCCACGACCTGACTTCAGAATAAGAGGAAGATAATGGATGGGAGCAATGTATTCGATATCCTTCACATCACATCCACATACCGATCCCATCACTTTATTACTGGTATGGTCCAATACTACAGTAGTTTCATATGTTGCTGTAGAAACTTAGTCATCAAGTACATGGCAAATTCAAATAAAAAGATTAAGAAACTGGATTTCTGTTTTTGTAACAACAACTTAGCAAACAAATATAACAGGTTTATTTTAAAATAAATTGAGTTTTAGCTCAGCCAACCAGACAGGAATAGGTCTATTATTGACTGACCTATGCAATACAAACTCAGTCATTTTTTAAGAACAATTTGGTTTATACTTTAACAAAGTACAGTAATGTTAATTTTGCTTAATGTGGTTTATGTTATGGTATGCACTGTTCATAGACAGCCCTAGAAGTTGTTGTAATATGCATTTATTCTATGAGAGCAAACAAACGTTATCTTGTATGTATATTTATTTATTCATGCTTTAGTCTCTTCAGAATGATAAATATGTTTTTTTTAGGTTTTGTTTGAGCCACAGTTTGCAAAAACATTATATTTTGAGTTACTTTATTCTGAAATGAGCAGACAGCCAATAAATTCACTACTGTATATCAAATTAAGTTTACGTAACATACCAAGCACATAACAGACATACCAGACTTTACCCACATACCCTGCAAGGACACAGTCTGTGCCATTTGTAAATGTCAGTGAGTGTGCTTTTTTTGCTTTTATCTCCTGACTTCATTCTGGGACACTGACCTTCACTTGTGCATAGTGACTATCTTTAAATGACCTGTATTCTAATGTTTTTGAAGTGCCAGTGTAAATATTTGTCAAGATATTTCTGTCCGGATTGATGACCAAGTGTTATATCTTTGTTTGCTGTCAGATTTTGCAATAGGTTTATAGTTGCTGACATTTGATTATGCAGTTCAGCTATTTTGTTGTATTTCTCTAAATCTTAGACACACATTTTAAATGCATGCACGGTAGTCACAAATTATTTTTGACATAATGTTACACATGAACAATTTTCAACCTTCTTGTGTTTTCTATGAAATCAGTGGAACACTGAAATAACTTGTTTGTTTAGCACCTCACAACAGTTCCAGGGTTTTCTGGAGTTGCATGTAATTTTACGGGGACTGTGTGTGTGTTTTGGGTTGTCATGTTGAAATTCTAGAAAACCCAATAAAAGGCGTCTGCATTTATCATTCATCTGATGAAATTACGTTGGTCCCTGTGGTCTCAGTAGCTATATCTCAGTAGCTCGCCCTGGATTGTTTACTGGATCGATCTAACCCCTGCAGCCTGTCTATCAAAATATCCTTTATCAATAAAACATTCTTTAGGTGGTCTTTAAGTCTGGTCCTCTGGACATTCAAAAAACAAATCAAATTGTTATTTTTGAATATCCATAGGACCAGACTTAACTTTTTTAGATTTTTATACCTGGATTATTGAGCATGCATCAGGATGTTCTTTAGGTGGGTTTTAGGTAAACTTCTAGCAGCATGTTTTGTCCTTTGATGAGGAATATCTTCTGTCGGAAAGAGCTTTTGGTGTAGAGCAGTGTTACATGTTATTCCTAATGATTATTTTTTGTCTGATTCCTGTCTGACCAAGACTCTTCATGTCTGAGTCCTCCCTTTAGCTGAGGATCCAGACATATAAAGTCCATTGGATCATTTTCTAGATCTCCTGGCATGGTTTCACTCTGATTTTCGGTTTCCTCCCACACAGACCAAAAACATGCATGTTAGGCTGCCTTCAGGTCCAGATCTTCCTTGCAAAAAAGTTATGTGTTCTCAATGGGATTTGCCTGGTTAAATAAAGTTTAATAAATAAACATACTCTTACAACTTGGTGTTTTCAATGTTGGGAACTGAGCTATCTTGGTTCAGGTTCAGGGAACTTGCAGAGCTGGACAACACCAAAGCTTCAAAAACTTCACAAGAACTGGAAAACACACCTGAACGTTACTGTAAATTCAATAACAAAACATTTGTCTGCTTTGGAAATTGTACATTTTACTTGTTAAATGTACAAAACAATTCACAAATTAGATTACAGATGGGTTACAGTGAGGGATGAATGTAAATTACAAACAAAAAAAATCAGATTAAAATATGTATAAAATCAGTCTGAAATTTCCAGAATTTCAGTCCTTGGCTTTGGGCTCTGAACAATGACATCTGATTGATTTTATTACAGAGTGAGTGAAATATTAGACAAGGACTTTGCAAAGCAAACCAAAAGTAAATGATTGCATGGTTTCAATCGTTCTCACCAAACACAGCGCAGGAGGAAACCTCTCTGCGGCTGATCTGATCATGTGATCCACATACTTTGTCTGTGACCTGACTGAAAGGAGACACGTGTTCATTTTATAATTAGATTGTCCAAATACTTTTCCTACAATCAGATCACAGTTGAGTTAAAAGTGACATAGTGTTTTCGAAGTGTTTTCTCAGTAAATATTTTTTTATTGACCCGTTGTGCTTCCTTCAAGTAAAAAAGCCCCAGCTGGTATAGAAGAGTTGATCATTAACAAACAGGCACCATTTATTAAGTAAAGTGATGCTGTCAGGCAGCACTTCACTTCCTGCTAGGAAACAGTGACTGTTTCAGACACGACTGCTCTCAGAAGAACTGTCCAGCTCTGACACATCTCACTCCAGGTTTGTCACATTTTCTCCTTTTACTAACAAAAATTAAGTTCTGCATTTTTTTTTTAAAGCCACTGATTTAACTTAGAACTGGGTCAATTTTAGCTTAGAGTATGCTTTGAGCTTCAAGCTTCCTAAATGTACGTATGTAAACATAATTTGAACCGAAACATAAATCAGTCATTGAGCTTTCATGGCATGATTTTCTGAAGCTTTTCTTCTCTGTATTAGAAACAGTTTGGACGTCTTTACTGA
The DNA here is from genome assembly GCA_032273985.1 of Hypsolebias coamazonicus. Taxonomy (NCBI): domain Eukaryota; kingdom Metazoa; phylum Chordata; class Actinopteri; order Cyprinodontiformes; family Rivulidae; genus Hypsolebias; species Hypsolebias coamazonicus. The sequence goes on from JAVCKU010000093.1 coordinate 18,743,127, forward strand.
TTGCTGCAAAAGTCTTTTACTAATAAAAAGACAAAATGGGACGTAGGTCTTTGATGGCATCAAATCAAAGATAGGATACTTTAACTTGACTATTGGTATTTAATTATTCAATTTAAAAACATGTTTTATAAATGTTAAGCTGCTCTGGTTTGAGCATCAGTACCTGTGACCCACAAACATAAATGAGCTGAGTTTAGTCAGCCTTATCTCACCAGTCATTGGTGATGTATTAATGTCTCCTCCAGTAACTACCAGTATATTTCAGGTGTTTTTATCATTGCCAGCTCATCATGTCACGTTTCAGACTGAACCACCTCCAACGTGAAGCTCCAGTGAGTCAGGATCTCTCTTTCAAAGCACCGACGTGCACATTTGGGCTGACAAAAACTATGTGCACGCACTGCCCTGAGGTGAGCATGACACTGGCCAAACTTCTGCATGTAATATACATTCAGTAGATCTGTTTAGTTTATTTATGCCTGAAAGTGTCCTGATGGTGATTTTATTAATTAATAAGCTGGATAGACTAATAGCAAACCAGATCATACTCATGGAGATGTTTTTCAACATATGTTGCTAATTCTTAAAGGAAAAATATAAAAATATTTGGTCAGAGGGTAATTTTTTTCAAATTTCTTTTCGACATATTTTCTAAATGTGTTGGGTTTTCTTGCCTCTCATTTCCCAGATGTTCTCTTTTTCTGCCACCTCTGTAGGAATCATCACAGACATGTGTGTCTCTGAGTAGACGAGACCGGCACTGCCCAGTCTGCCTGCAGACAGCCAAATTCCCAGTCCAGACCAACTGCGGCCATTTATTCTGTGGTGAGAGATTACACACACACACACACACAACATAAACTGGTTTGTTTCCTGGCAGTAAATGTATTTAATCAGACCAGTTACTCTTAGTCTCACCTGTGCAGTCATTAAAACTGCAGACATTATTTACCTGAAACATACATTTACATCATTTATTCTCTGAGCGATACAGCGTCAGCGTGATGCTGTACTGCAGCTTTGTCTGCTCTAATAATATCATTTATCTCTGCTGCTAGTAGTACAAAATAAAAATAACATGCTATTATCTGGCTGGAGAAATTTATTGAAATTACTACAACTCTTTGTGAACACATAAATGAAAAAGACGATAGAAAACAATGAATTCAACCAGGAAAAGCTTTATTTTATGTTGAAGAAAAGTTTTTCATCTTGAACAAGACACTCATTTCAAAATGAAGATATCAGTCTGCAGGGTAGGGTTAGTATTTATGACACAAATGTACTCTCTATTAAAGATTACGACGCAGATCCGTCATGTTTATTGTTACTCCAGACTTGGCTCTACCCTACAGCAGCGTTATCCGTCTTTATTTAAACCTTCAACATTAAAAACCTTTAGTTTATTATAGCATTACAGTTTTATATTGTTTGTTGATTTTCTGTTGTTAATAAGGTTTATACTAGTTGTAAACCATACTGAAAGTTGTTTTGTTCCTCAGCTTCCTGCCTGCTCACCTACTGGAAACATGGCTCATGGTTAGACGCCATCAGCTGTCCTCTCTGCAGACAGAAGGTACGATCCATTCCATGACTTTACTGTAAATTATAAACACGTTAAGTGATGATGATGCAACATAATAAAAATGACTATGACTTTTCCAGGTCAGTGTGCTGTGTAACCTGTTCACAGAGAGTCAGTCAGACCAGCAGTCACACAAAGTTCTTGGGGAAATCACAGACTACAACAAACGCTACTCTGGAGCCCCAAGAAGGGTCAGTACCCACAAGCAGTGTCTGTTTAAGAGTCAGAGATGACAGCTCTCGTTTAAAGCCTTCAATGTAATCGGATCAGACACATGAGAATTATTCCTATTGGGTTTGGGAACAGAAATACTTGTTCTGCAGCTTTTAGGATGTGTTGTTCTGAACAAAGGAACGGTGTAAAATTAAAGATCGGGTTAACACCACACATAAAGGCACACCCAGGTGGTGGCAACCGATTTCACACAAAAAGCTCTTTTAAGATTAAAGTACTTGTATAAGTCGCATCAGTCCAAATATGTCTAATAAAGTGGAAAAAAATCATAAATACATCGCTACTTTCCAGGACTTTTGTAAATGAGTCCTCGAGGCTCAATGAGATTAACCTGCCTAAATAAAGGTTGAATGAATACTCTGTATAAGTTGCATCTATTATGCGTCACCGCTGACCACCCAGAAATGTGGGCCAGTGTTGTGCCATAAATTGACCGCAGAAGCATGATGCACGGGAGGACTTTAACAAAAATTTAACAAGATTAACAGTTAAAAATAATTATTTGGTTGCTCGAAATTATAGCAAATTTGTGTCTCAGTTGAATTTTTCCTTAATCAATGCACTGTAATGGTCAAATCAGCTGCATTTCGTCTGGGTGGTGAAGTGAAATGCAGCTGATTTGACGTTTGCTCCAGTTCTGGAGCGAGATGAAGGTGGCTCTATATGGCAAGACAAGTGTCTCATTAATAGCCACTTTTACCCATTAATGAGACATTTGGCTTGCCATATAACTCGAGCACCCTCTAGTGGCTGAAAATGGTAGTGTTCAATATTTTTAATGAAATAAATTAAGTGCTATGTGTTGTCGTCATTGTATGTTCCCACACAAAGACAAAATGTGTTCTCTGCTTTTAACCCATTGCACCTGGGATGCACCCAGGTGGAGCAGTGGACAGCTATGTAAGTGCCTGGGGAGCAATTTGGGATTGGGTGTCCTGCTCAGAGACATCATGCGATGTTTAGTGACTGGGGATTGAACCCAGGACCTTTGGGCCCTGCGTTACCTGCCCTGCTCCTACACCATCTCAGCCCACAAGAAAAACATTTTCATGTCAGAATGAATGAAATCGTCATATCTCAGCCATAAATTGGTTGTAAATATTGGGGGGAAAAACATAAATAAGTTGCTTTGCTGTATAAGTTGCAGGGCATGCTAATTTATGCAAAAAGCTGTGACTTATACAGTGAAAAATACGGTACTCTTTTGTTCAAACATGTGAAGAGTCACAATATTCAAGTGTTACCATGAGTTTTCCAGCCTGTAATCGATTTTCCTTCTTGACTCCAGGTAACGGACTACCTCTGTGACGCCCCTCTCCTCCTACAGTTAATGGCTCGTGGCCTGGGCACCATGAGGGGTCTCGTGTGGCTGTTTCTCTTCAGGGTGGCCTTGTGCTGTGTGGGTACGGTGGTGTCCACCTCCTCTCCACCTGCAGACACTTTGTCTCCATCAGAGAGCCCCCTGGAAACAGACTTTGCACTTTGCAGACTGTTGGGGGTCCTGGACGACCTGGTGGTGGTGGTTCTGCTGCTCATCTGTGTTCTTAACACCAACCAGCAAATGGAACCAGAGAGAGGAACCTCTCCAACTTCACAGGGACTGATGGGGAGCTCAATGTAGGAGGAAACACATCTACCTGAAACTAATTTTCATTGAATTTCTGTTAATAAGTTGGATTAGTTAGACAAAGCTTCACAAAGCTTATAGAAGTCTAAACTAATGCAGCGTGGTGGTCCAGCTGTCGTTACAAACTCCCAAGTTCCTCAGATATGAAGAGTTCAAATCTGGCCTTTTTCTAAAACCAGTTTACAGAAAAACACATTGACATGATGGAAATGACTTATATTTGTTTTTTTAAAGCTCACCATTTATCTTTTCTGTACTGTATTTTCATCAAAGTTTCAGTTGTCATGTTAGCACTCTGTTAAGATCTTTGTAAATGTGTGATGTTGTATGAGCTTGTGTTTTTATGGTTAAAATAAACAATATTTATTGTCCCGCATTGCTACTTTTTAATCATGTCACACAGCAGTTTTTTTTAATGGATTTATTAGTCTGGTTTGGATAGTTTCAAAGGCACAACTGATACAAGTGAGCATTCCTCACTAGTGTGCTGTGGTTTTGGAAATTATGAAATGTAAACAAAGGTTGCAGGTTGTAAAGTTTTAGGCATGTCAGAATCAAGAACATGCCAGCAACAATACATAGACGCCAAATTCAGGTTTCACAACCATTAAAAAGGTGCATGAGGTAAAACTTGCACATTGGACAACTCTGGGATGATGCAAAGCCAGGACTTTAATCTGAGCTGCTGCTCCAGGCGACTGCGTTCTTGAACATGCGCAGCCAGGGTGAAGGTGTGAGGGAAGGCCTGAGGGCCCTCGGAGCCCAGGGCCACTGCCAGCTCAGGGTGCAGCGCTCAGGGTGGGGCATCATGGCCAGGTGTCTGCCATCCCGGGAGATCAACCCTGCAATACCCCGAGGGGAGCCATTAGGGTTTAGAGGATAGTCTTCAGTGGGACAACCCTGATCATCGAGGTAACAAATGGGGGCAAGTCCACTGGAAATGATCTCGTCCTGGGCCTGAGAGCTACAGAACTGCATCTGACCTGCAGGAGGGAAAGAACTGTAAATGACTTATACAGCACCTCAAAGCTCTTTACAACAGTCTGCACCCCATTTACCTCCACACACATTCACACAGTACTCTACTAGATCTCTACAACACTAATCTGAACAAGAGACTAATCAGAGCTTTAATTAATGTGATCACCGATGGGACACACATCAGAGGCAATGAGGGGTTCAGTGTCACCCAGGGCAGGGATCTGCAACTTTTCTAATCAAAAGAGCCATGTCTGCCCCTTCCTTCACTAAATTAAATGTGTCCAGAGCTGCACAACCTGCTACAACGAGGATTAGCAACTAGTGGCCTGTGGACCACTTTAGGTTTGTTGGAGGGAGCGTTTCTGGTCAGTAGGGGTGACATTATAAAACTAAAAATATGTAATAATTTGAACGTTTATCGAGATGTTTACGTTAGGGCAAAATAAAACCATATTCTTGTAAAGAAGGGAAAAAAAATAGTATGATTTGTACCTTTTTTATTACTATTAAAACAATGAACTACGCAGGCCTACGTGATTTTTAAAAAAACTGTGGAACAATTCATTAATTATTCTACTTTGAAGAAATAAAGAATAAAGTTCAAGTATGTTTTGCTCCTTGTATTAGTACTAGTATTCACATATTTGCAAAATAAATCAGAGAAAAGCTGCTAAAACTACCCCCTTGTTGTTGTTTGGTGTAACAACCAATATAAATCAGTTTTATTTTAGTTTTGGACAAAGTTTGTAAGAGTCAACGCTGCCCACGAATCAATATCAAACCTCAGCTGCTGAATAAAGAACGTCCTGATGGTTCAACAAAACTAATCCGCTTTGTAGAAGATCTAAACTTTCACACTGATTTCTTTGTGCTCACTTGCAGCACCAGAACACACATGGTTCTGACCTCACCTTCTCCATGAGCGACCCAGACTCCCAGTGCAGAACCCTCCATGCCTCTGAGCCAAATGGACGGAGACTTTTGAATCCCAACGCTGACAAACCGTGACTCAAACCTGCCAGACTTATTATGGGTCAGCACGACTTCAGGGTCTGATCAGAGAGAGGAAAAAACACAACTCAGTCATGGAACAAACATTAAAAATGTCTTGAACATTAATCACAGATAATCTGCTTGAGCACTGTCTTGTTAAACTTCCACAGATTTTTTTTTTTTCTTTCCCATCTTACCGGCTCCGTCCTCAGCGGCTCCCACCCAGCCCAGCAAGACGAGCAGCTGGCAGCCATTACACACCCCCAGACTCACGGTGTCTTCTCTCCGCTGGAAGTGATCAAACTGAGCCTTGGCCTTGGGGTTGTAGGCAACAGTTGCAGCCCAGCCTGTAAGAACCAGATACATTAAAAACAACCTGCCGTCTTAAAGTGGCTCATAACTGGGTGCACAGGTGATGTTTCATAAACCTTTAGCTGATCCCAGGACGTCTGCGTAACTGAATCCTCCCACAAACACGACAGCTTTGAAAGGCTCAAGGGTTAAAGAGCCAGAGCAGAGATCCTGCATGGTGACGTCCCAGACCTACACAACAATATATTTACGATTTTAAAAGCAAAAATCATGATGAGAACGTGCACAGATTCAACAGATCGCTCATGGAGCTATTGTTGTTTACCTCGAAGCCCGCCATGTACAAAGAGACAGACATCTCTCGATCTCCGTTGCTGCCCTCCTCTCTGACCACGGCGACCCGAGGAGACCCTGCAGCTAAAAGAAATCACATGGTTTTATAATCAAAATAACAAAATGAGCTCAGTAAAAGACATTATATTAGAGCCACTCTCACAAAGCTGATGGATGCTGGGTGTTTCAGACGGGTCGAAGGTGAGTCTGAAGTACGGCTGTGTTCTCTTGGAAAGACCCTCCTCTTCCTGTTTCACACACAGCTCGTTGGCCTGGAGGCGCTCGAGCTGAAAACTAGTGTCCTCCCAAACTGCTCTGAGATCAGGCAGCGATTCATGCAGCACCTCCTGCCCATCCACTTTAATTCTGACCTGAGTGCAACAAAAGACAACATAAATACAGAGGAAAGGCTTTTTGTCTCAGTGCATACACAGAAAGACCTCTCACCATTGCTTCTGGCCCAAATCCACAGGTTGTTCCAACACGACGGCACTCCACGCCTGCACTGCTGTAACTCTGACAGACCGTTTCTACATGACACTGTGAAACCTCCAGGATCAAGCCTAGCTCCTCGCTGAAGAGCAGCTCCATGACTAAACCGGAGGCAGCAAACACAAAACATGTTGACTGAACAGTTCCAAGACAAAGATAAATAAAGAAACAGACAGACTCGATGACCTCCACATCCTCCTAACGAGAGCTCAATGTCAAGCCCCCGATTTCCTGCAAACGCCATTTCCAACAGGCAGGAGATGAGGCCTCCATCACTGATGTCATGACCTGCGCTGAGCAGACGATCTGAAAGCACAAAGAAATATAGATTTAATGTCTGACATGTTTAAAAACAGATGAGAACTATTTTAAAAATGATATTTAAATTTCTTGAAGCGTTAATGCAGCCTTCATGTAGTGTAATGCACACTCTGACCACCAGGTGGCAGCACAATAGGAGACTTTAATAAAACTAAATTTGTTTCCTACAGAAAGAAGCTAAGTAAAAATTGTATACAGTTTTTCGCTCTCTAAATGTGAAAGTTTTCCAGACGACGCACTTTGTATGAGCTTCTGAGTGGTGTTGAAGCATGCTGTCAATAATCCTGGCTGGTCCAAGTCAGGAGAGCAGTCTCCAAGTTGCCTGTAGCACTGAGCCAGGGCAGAACCTCCCAAACGATGACGGCCCGGACTTAGAGAGACCCACAACAACACACCTGCACACAAAACAAGATGATGATCAAAAGAAGGAAACGTGCATGTGTGTGTTCGTGTGTTTGATGTGTTAAGTCTCATTGAAAAAACACAAACAGGCAAAAACAACATTACGCAGACCATAACAAAAAGATATTTAAACATTTCCAAGTTATTCCTCGATCACAGCAAACCAATCAGAAACACTCCTCTGACTGTTTCTGCTGGAGGCTCAGTGTTTGAACAGGGTCAGCTTTGTGTCTGTCAGCATGTCACACCTTTGCCATCTGGATCCTCCAGGTCAGGGGTCACTGTGGCAGTGATGTCCGGACAGACAGCGTACGCAGAGATCACCAGAGCACCTGATGAGAAGCAAACGCTTTGTACAACATGAACTACACAAACCTATGCACACACACACACACACACACACACACACACACACACACACACACACACA
>JAVCKU010000093.1:18770001-18781004 GCA_032273985.1 Hypsolebias coamazonicus
AGACGTGACGGCCGCCATGTTGGTTTTTAGTTTCGTTTTCGGCCGCACCGGGAGCCGGTCCCGGTAACCGGCTTTTTAGGTATCCGGCTGGGCCGGTAGAACGGAACTTAGCCGGATACCGGGGACTACCTGTAATGGCAAAGTGGCTATAGTTTCCCCAAATTACTGGGGTGTCCGAAGATTAATCTATGTCTGCCAAGGCCACCATTGGCCACCCACTGTCTCATCCACTGAGCGTGATGGTGGATGAAATTGCTCCCTCGCTCACCAGGACCGTCAATCTGCGCTACCTCGGACAAGCAAGAAAAGCACACGTCTGTTCTCCACAGTGCAACACCTACCCATTTGAAAGTCTCACACCAAAAACCTTAAGGTTTACTTGCATTCTCTGCCCAATTCCAGTCTAGAAAAACACTCATCTCAAAAATTACAAACATTCACTATTCTAATCCCTTAGCGACGGGGGACATCTATGTATTGCTTGTTTCACTTGCCATTGTGGAGAACTAAATGTAAAGTGAATGAAGGGGGTATGCATACTTTCTGAAACCAATATATGTTTAGCATCCTGAGAACTAACTAATTATTTGATCTAACCCAGCTTGCCTTCTATCCCTACAGTTCAATACCTTCCAAGCGGTGATTGGTTACGATGAGACTGACTCATTCGTCCTCTTCCTTTACCCTGAAGGTGGTCTGAATTTTTTTGGAACGCGACATAAGGTGAACTGGTTTGACTACACGCAGTGTTTTTTCTTTTTTTTTTTTTTTTTAACCTCGAGTGTTATAGACATGTAGTGTTACCAATAACTAGTTAGGTGAAACCTTAATCCTATTTGTTCAGTTTTGTCACTTGTTCTTGTTTTTTTTCTCCAGGAGTCATATAATGTCAAGATCGAGCTTCCTGCAAGAGTTGGTTTCAGTAAAGGAGAAATTCCGTTTTTATTCTTCTCCCGGACTGAGGGACCTTTCTACAGCGTTACTACTGATGAAGACAGTGTTAAAAGCTTATACCAGTCAGTATAATTAAGGCTAAACCATGGGCACCCTTACAACCATCAAATGATAACTACTGTACAGTATTTGTTCGAAAAAGCTGTTGGCTTTAAAAAATCTGACATAGCTTCAGTTACTATATTGTTTTTCTAGAGACTATAAAATGTAGTATAGTCAATAATTAAAATTTCTGTAAAACAATTGACTTACTACTGCTAAGGAAGGAAGCCAACATCACAGTTTAAAACAATGCCAGGGGTTCCCAACCATGGTCCTTGAGGAACACCATCCTGCATGTTTTAATTGTTTCTCTGCTCAGACACACCTGATTTTCATTAATGGTGATTAACAGGCTTCTGCAGAACATGAGGAAATAATTAATCACTGAATCTGGTGTGTTGGAGCAGGGAAACAAATAAAACATGCAGGATGGTGTTCCTCAAGGACCAGGGTTGGAGACCACTTCTATAGTTAGCCAATAGCTAACAGACTAACAGTGATTTAGTGGTGTTTTGTTCATTTTAGCCATTGCAGCTAACATTTAGCTTACATGTAATACAAGCACAGACTAAACTTAATATTTTAGAAGGCTAAATGAAAGTGTCTTTTTATGAGCGCAAGCTAGCGAGAGATATTTCTTTTAGTTAGCTAGCTGACAAGTTGCACATATCAGCTGGCTCTAGCAGAGTTACAGTGTAAAACATTTAAAGTTTGTGCCTACATCAGAAAATATTTTCAGATTTAGTATTTGTTTGGACTGAGAAACAAGGGACAGAGCCTAGTACCCAGTAGTTGTATTGTTCTTTTGTCTGTTATCATCCAAATGCGTTTGTCCATAAAACCTTTTTTTTCGCCCAACCGTGTAAAAAAAAAAAAAAATCTTGTTCATGCATGATGGTAGGACAGAGCAGGAGATGGATGGACAAATTGGGGCCTCGTCCTCAGTAACGGGGGTGTTGCTTTGGTCAGTTATGGTGAAGAAAGTTTTGAGTCTAGTGGCAAACCTCTTGATTTACTGGTCTGTCTACGTTCCTAAACCTCGCCTATTGTCATGAGGTTTGGATCATGACAGAAAGAACCAGATCTTGGATACTAGCTCTTGAAATGTCATGAGGCTTGGATCATGACAGAAACAACCAGATCTTGGATACTAGCTCTTGAAATGAGCTTCCTTCATATGGGTGGCCAGACTCAGCCTTAGAGATAGAGTAAGGAGCTCCATCATTAAGGGAGAGCTGGGAGTAGATCCAATGCATCAGTAGAGGTCAGAAGAATCTGATTAGGATGCCTTCTAGACACCTCCCTTTCAAGGTTTTCTAGGCATGTCCCATTGGGAAGAGACCCCGGGACAAACCCAGAACTTGCTGGAAAGATTATGTCCTCTCTGGCCTGGGAATGCCTGATTCCCTCACGAGTTGGAGATTGTCACTGGGGAGAAAGATGTCTAGGTTTCTCTCCTGGACTATGACCCGGTGACAGATAAATGGTAGATGGTGGAGGGAGTTTTGGACAAGTTATCACAACGCATCATGAGCGGTCATTGCGGTGGTTTTACATAGCCTTGTTATTTACAAGGCAAGAAGAATAGTATTGTAGCTTAAATTTCAATAAAAGTTATTCAGGCAGTTTTTGCTTGTGAACAGACAGAGTACAGTAACTATCCATTAGACGGCAATGTATGATGTATGTATAAAACGTGCATTTTCACCTAGACCTGAGTTGACCTGCCTCCAGTCAGTGGGGCAACTTAGTTTCTCAAGTAGCTTTTGGTGCAAAATTGCAAGACATTCCTATTTTTAAAGATGGTAACCAAACTGTAATGAAGTCTGCTGTCATTGCTGTGAGAAAAAATTAACCATTTTCCAAGAGAAGAGGGATTACAAACGATTGCAAATCCTTCGGAGCACTGGTATTTAGGTCATAAAACAACATGTACCCTTAAATTTACCGGTACCTTGTGTATGCACAGTTTGGTGTCATTGCCAATCTTATTTTAACTATTTTCAAAGCCGTTTTGACACGTCAACTAGCTTCTAAAGTTGGTTACCTGCAAAACAGTGGCCTCAGAGTATGTAACATGTTACGATAACAAGACAACTACAGGTTTTAATAATTATGTTGTGACCACACTAAATGAAAAATGTATAGTACTGTGGGGTTTGGAGATATCTTGGGTATGATCTGACTTTTTTTCTCTTCTAGGGTTGGTAATACTGGGATTCCTGGTGTTTGGCTTTTCCACACGGGCAGTCGTTACTCCTTCAGCAACATCGTTCCTGCATCCATTGGTGGACTCCTTGCTACCTCACGTCCTGAAGACCTCTCCCCAGTAACGTTACAGTTTTTTTGGTTTAGTTTAAATTTAGGTTGCACTTAGATGACCATCAAATCTACTTTTTGCTTCCTCTTCAAGGAAACCACCACCCCTGAATACGAGTTGGAATACTCAGATAATACATTTGCAGCAGAAACGGAACAAGAAGTGGATAGCTATACTCTGACTGGTGAAGACCCTGTAGCTCCTGCTGCCACTGACCATACTGATCCCCATTTACTTAGGAGTCTTAACGCTCCTTCTCTTTCAGAGGGTTCTGATCATCAGGTGTCAGACAACAGGGAAGATGTGCCAGAACCCAGACTTAGTCCAGAGCCAGCAGAGAGGGAATACGCCCCACCTGATCCTCCACAGACGGCTCTAAAGGGACGTGCCGGACATCCCCAGGAACAGCAACCACAGGTGAGAGCAAATACAATCAAGAAGAAACAGGTATTATGGAATTAAAATTAGCTGTAAATAATTAAAATCTGACTTCAAATGTCCAAAAACAAACAACAGATTCCAATGTGACATGAAGCTAAAACATAAAAGACTCCGCGGAAAAAACTAAGTCCATTCCCACTGCCCTCAGAGGATCCAAGAGTGAAAGTATCAGCCAAGTGCTGCTGATCAAATGCATCGATTACCTGATCACTGTCAGTGTGTAATCAGAGCAGATTCTTTGGTTTGCTGGACCTAGTGTACAAGGTTGCAGGAGAAAACACCCTCTCTCTAGAAAGAACGTGGCAGCACAAGTTAGACAACAAAACGTCTGGAGCAGTGTTCCTTAGGGAGGCGAGACCAAAGTGGAGATGTTTACTCATAATGCACAGCAGCATGCTTGGTGAAGGTTATACACATCATATAATCAGAAACACCCCAGACCATCTGTCAAGCCATTGGTGGAGGGCTGATGATTTGGGCTTGTTTTGGGCACCTTGCAGTCGTCAAATCAATGAACTCCTCTGTAGACCAAAGGATTCAAGAGTCAAATGTGAGGTTGTCTGTCCCACAGCTGAGGACTGGATTAAACTGGGTCAGGATCGTTGGCGATTCTAGAATATGATCTTTAGAGGTTGCTAAGCCCCCATTTTTGACAATGGCTGTTGGCTTGAACAACACAGTGGCCATTGCGGTCAGAAGCATTTGTAATGGGGGTCTGGGGGTCCTCCCCCAGAAAATTTTGAATAAAGTAGATGCCATTTCCTGCTTTCTGGTGTATTTGAATGGGTTGTTAAACTTCTATGTTTATGTACATAAGGAAACTCTTGATTCAATAGCTATTTTAGAGAGCATGGCACAAGAAGTAGCCTGACCAACAGCTCCCCGTGTGTGAATAGAGCACATGCTGCTTCTCACGCATCCTAACCTTGCCCCATTTACATTACACACTAAACAAAGCACAGCTAGCTTCAAGCATTAACCTTTAATTTAAACATTAACCATACAATGTAATTATGACAGAAAATGGAAATTTACTTGCTGTTACCTTCGTACAGGTGAACATGTGGTACTTCCTGTTTTATCACTGTTGTATTCAGCTGCTCACCATGTCACCTGCCAGCCATTATCCAGCTTTTACCTTTTTCCTAAACTTTGCTTAGTTTGTGAAATGGAATAAACTGTATTCCACCCTCTAAGCGCTCAGAGTAATATGAATTACATGTTCCCCACTGACAACGTTTAATCATTTTTTCTGATGATTTTTCACGAAATCCCTCTGACCGCAAAGAGTTCAAAATGCAAAACCCCAATAATGTTGTTGGAGGAAAATCAGGTGGAGCTCCTGCAGGTAAGGGGCGTTTACCTTCGGAACAAAGTGAGGTCGCCGATTGGTCAGTTGCTGACAAGCCTGCTGGACTGATTGACAGGGGGTGTCGAGGATCCGACTCGTGCAATAAAAATCAGATTTTACTGGCCGGTTTAAGACTGTCAATTTATTCCATATTTATTTAAAATTTATTAAATATTTTGGTGAATCTAAGGTTTGAGAACTGAGTTTCCTACAAAATTCTAATGATGGTTTCTCAGATTTTCAGTGGGGGCTGAGTTAAAATTTAGGGGCGCTTGAGCATCCCCGAAAAAGATGCTAAAATCACCACTGGTCATATTGCAACAGAACAATGATCCCAAACGCAGCATCTAAGTCCAGAACCTCGACCTGACAACTGCAATGGTGGGACCTTCGGAGAGCTGAGCAGAAACTGAAACTGAAATCCTAAATGAGCTGAAGCAACGTTGTAAAAAAGAGTGGGCCAACATCCCTCTCCCACAATTTTTTTTAAACAATGTTTTGTTTAATAAACAACAACTCGGTGGAATATGCATACTGTAATTCCCTTGAAATTGGATAAGAACGGTTTTAGAACCTGGTAAAGACCGGATCATTTTTAATATGTCCTGAAACATAAACCCTTAGATTTTAAACAGAGTGGACATCCTTTTTTCCATAATTGTACATATTTAATACTTCCCTCTGTACTGTTTATAGTAATTCTGCTAGCGAATGACTCTGGTCAGTCTGTGTTCCTGGTACTCCTTGACCTTAGTGCTGGATTTGACACTGTTGACCACACTAACCTTACAGTATGTCACAGTTAGAACACTGAGTTGGGATCACAGGTGCAGCGTTCGAATGGTTCCGTTCACGTCTGAGTGACAGGAGTTTTTGTGTCAATTTTGGCAATCATTTATCTGCTTCTGTTCCTTTTTCCTGTGGGGTCCCACAAGGCTCCATTCTTGGACCCCTTCTGTTTACATTGTATTTGCTCCCCTTGGGGTCTATCCTGAGGAAACGTGGTATTTCGTTTCGTTGTTATGCCGATAATTCTCAGATTATTTGCCCTTGAAACCTAACAGTTCCTGCTCCATTCGCCCTCTGCTAAAATGATGACATCAAGCCTTAGATGGCTACGAACTTCTGAAGTTTTAATGATCGTTGTGAGATCATTGTGTTTAACCCAAGCTCTGCCACTGTCACTGATCCTGGAAACCTGCACTCCCTTCAGCCACATCTAAAGCAGTTGGTTACCAATCTCGGGATAGTGTTAAACTCGGACTTTAGGTTTAATAACATTTATTCTGATTGTGTTTATGCTTTTTGTTTTGTTCCTATTTAACACATGGTCATCTGATCTGATTTAGTATTTCATTCTTTCTGACTGACTTATATGCTTTTTTGTTAATAGTATGTGACATTTTACACAAGATGATCTGATTTACTATTTCACTGTTTCTAATCATGTTTCGTGTTTTTATATTTTTATTCCATGTGCTGTAATTATATCTTGTTACTTTTTATTTGATGCTGTGATCTTTTTTGTGAAGCACTTTGGTAACAGTTACTGTTTTAAATGTGCTACATAAATAAATCTGATTTGACTTGACTAAATAAATAGGCTGAAGGTTTTGCACAACCTGCTAAAACAACGTTGCATAACAGCTCCTTTAATAATTCGTGTGAACTCCTAAACACGTTGTAAATGTGCTCGTATTATCTGAAAACACCGCTCACTGACAAATATATGAACAGATGATTGTTACGACTGTTTTGAATTTGTCCAAATGATGTGGTTGCAGTAGAACATACAAGTGCGGTGGTGTTAACGAAATGCTAAAAACTGCTATTTTGACACCCTGCCGACTGGATAAAAGATGTGAAGTACTCCCATATCGGAATTCTTTGGTTTGCAGCATCTGGAGCTGGTTAGCTGTGCATGAAAGGAAAAAAAAAAGGAAAATTAAGTTTAGCAGTTTACATTTTCATCTTGTCTTCTGTAGCTTCCACTAGATGTGGCGGATGTGTACCCCCCCGAGAGACAAAACACACCCCTGTCCCCTGGAGTCCACGTGGTCAGTGTGGACGAAGACATTGACTTGGACACAAGAGGTAAAAGACAAACAATATAAGAATGTGAGTTAGGTTGAAATAATAAATCAGTGTAAAGTGTCCCTTATACCGTTTCCTTAAATGATTGTGGACTGGTTCTGGACCTGATGCCTCCAGGATGAGAAAACGGATGAATGAGTAAACAGTTTAGCAACTGTGCAAGAGTTCAGATCATCTGTTCCCCATTTAAACAAGCGGTATGCGGATGTCCCCCGTCGCTGAGGGATTTGAATAGTGAATGCCTGTAGATGTGGAGACGAGTGTTTTTCTGGACTGGAACTGAACGGGGAATGTAAGTGAACCTTCACGGTTCTGATGCACTATGTTCAAGTGGGGAGGAGTTATACTGTGGAGAAGTGCAGTGGTGGAGCCAGGGGATGGCCAATGGTGGCCTTGACCACTATAGATTACACTATCTTTGGCCATTCCAGTTGAATCCCCCACCCCACTCCCCTGGAATGATATAGCATCTAACTATAGTATCTGTCTATCTATCTATAGTATATATCTATCTATAGTATATATCTATCTCTCTATCTCTCTATCTCTCTATCTATCTATCTATCTATCTATCTATCTATCTATCTATCTATCTATCTATCTACCACAGCGTACTGACATGGTACCAGCTGAGTGACACTGATGCTGTTGTTATATATATGGTCTTATGACTGTAATCATCAAAACACAGTCACATGACTTTTCAATACATGCAGTTTTCTTTAATTGCTACATCTTCATCTAAATGATTACCATTATTTGGAAGTAATTATAGAATTAACTAAATGATAAAATAGTTTTTTAAGGATACAATTTTGAATTGTTTTGTAATTATTAAGCATATCAAATTCACTGTGCAGTTTTTTTGCAGATAAAATTAAAACTTTAAATAAGCTAAATATGATGTTTTAGTGGCAAAGCTTTTGAAGAGACAAAGTGTAAACCTAGCTCCCTCAAGTATTTCATTTTACTGCCTTGCCTATGTGATGGGACAAATAAGGGCCCAGTAATATAGAACAGAAAGGAGGACAGAAAGATAGAGAATAGAACAGAGAAACAGAGAGAAACAATAAAAAGAGAAAAAGAGAGAGAAAACCAAAGTGAATGAAATAAGAAACCAAAAACACACCTGAGCTTGGAGTTGCATAAATGAATCAACAATATCAGGATGATCCCTGGGTCCTATAATATAATAAAGATGAAACTTAAGAAATCATAAGAGAATAATAATAATAATAATAATAATAATTTACAAACAGCAACTTAATAGATTCAACAGTCATGTAGAAATAAAAGAAAACTGAAAAGTATTACATTGAAATAATTTACAGGTGAGTAAGGAACGAAGGGAAAGGTGGGTGCTTATGAAGCTTTGGCAGAGTCTTGGAAAAAGAGACCAACCAAAAACAAATAACAGGCGGAAGACAGACGTGTGTCTGCTTAGAAGGGAAAAAAGTAACTACATAAAAAAGAAGAAACTAAAAACGAAGAAACCTAAAAAGCAAAGGTGGGTTTGGAGTGGGAACCTAGGAGGCACCTCTGTTACTGTGACAGTATGGAGGAAAACAGGCACCAAACCTGAACAAACCCCCTTTACCTCCTTCCATCAAACACCTTCAGCTGTATCAAACACCACGTTTGTCTCGTATTTTAAATAAATGCCTAACAGAAGAAGGTTGTCGTAAAGGGTCCTTTCAGCACTGTGCAAGTCAGCAATAATCTCTAATCTTTACAGGCAACAAAACATTTACATGTATAATAAATTCTAAATAATCCAACACATCGGCTCTGTAAGCCTCTGAGAAGAAGAACTCACATTGAAACTGCAGATGCTTTAGGTTCATTCTGATGTCTTAAGAGTAAGGAGAAACACCAGCAAAGTAAAATAAGAGTTTTTGACCATGTTCTGATTAGCGCTAATAGGTTCTGGATGATCTGATCACAAAGTGGCAACAATAAGTACAGGTGTGAACACAGTCAAGACAGACTAGGATGTATTTAGATCTGATTGCTCAGGCTACATCAGAAGAGGTTTGGCACTCTTGTATCTGCAGCTCATCCGCTGTTTGAACACAGATTTATCTTGGGCAACGTTGGATCTACTGACCTGACATTGGCTCCAGACAAGCATCAGATTTACTACGCTGAATAATTCTTGTTCTTCTAACAAAGTTAAGTCAGGTCAAGTTAAACCGTCCAGAGGACCCGACTTAACCTTGTTTGATTTTTCTACCTGGATTATTGAGCATGAAGCAGGAATTTTTGTTCTTGATTATCCTTACGCAAAACTTCTATAGTCTGAATTACCGGTAAAGATATAATAGTCAGTGGGAATAAGAAAAACAAAACTTTTGCCGGGTTAATAATCAGTGGATTACTGGGAATGTCCTGATGCATGCTCAATAATGCAGGTAGAAAAATTTAACAAGGTTGAATCAGGTCCTCTGAAAGGATTCTTCTTTGTTGAAACGTTTCATCTTTTATCCCAAAGACTTCTTCAGTCTGAGTAGATGCAGTAAACTCAGTCTTATAAACAGCACCTTCTCATAGTGGAACAACCAGTGCTGGTGACAGCCAGAACTAGCAGTTCTTAGGCCTGTCACAATAAATTCTGCTGGACAATTAATTGTCTCTAAAAATATTGCGATAAACAATAATATTGTTTGAAATTTGACAATAATTAGTAATTGTCAAATTGAAGAAATGTTGGTTAATTTTATGTGTAATACCTTTTTTGACACTAAATGGCAGTATAAGACTGAACCGAATGATGGATAGTGAGGGAGCGAACAGCTCGTCTCTTTAAGAAAAATGGGAGGGAGGTCCCTTGACATGACATGGGCTGGTTCTCGCTCCTGTTTTTTGGTTCTCAAAATGGCGGACACTCTGTGTGGTCTGAGCTCTTTAACATAGCATTTGTCACACAAAGCTTTTAATAAAACAATAAACAAGTTCTCAGCTTCTTTTTGCAGAGAAAAACAACTTTTTAGACGAAGGCATGGGTTTCAATTGTAAATTTTGGAGCTTCAACAAGACGGAGGTTTTTTCACGAGGTCGGCCTGTTAGCTTAGCTCGTAGCTTAGCTTCTCAGTTTAGCTGCCTTGTCTTCAGTAGAAAGAGAGACATGAAGAAACAATAAAGCCGATTAATGAAAATAAGGTTGATAATTTTCATTCACCGTGCGATTAATTGATTTATTGTTTATCACGACAGGCCTAGCTGTTCACATGTATAATAAAGACCATCAGCCTAACATTTGGTCATTTTCAACAAAGAAGACTCCATCCAGAAGACTTGAATTAACCTTGTTAGACTACTGGGGATGGCTTGTAGTTGGGTTTGCTCTTGTGACTTTATGACAACATTAATAAACCTGTTAAGTGTCCGGTTTGTTGCCTAGTTGTCAGCTGACTGTGTAACACTAACTACTGTACATCATGTTGAGCTCTACCTGAGCTCTAATCACATGAAGTCATTCAGAATCCATTTTAATGCCATGTCTAAACACTAGGGGTGTAACAGTACATGTGAGTGTACCGAACCGTTTCGGTACAGCACGTTCAGTTCGGTCCACCTGCGTACTGTTTCGGTTATTTTTTTCACTCATTAAACGTTATTAATGGGAGAATATATGCGCTGCGGAACTAAAAGTCCTAGGCGTGTTTCAGCACGGCGCTATTATCTTGCAGCATGCATAGCATTAGCAGCCTAGCATCTCGTTGCAGTCTCCTGTTTGGGAACGTTATGGCTTTCTTGTTAAAAGACGAGCGCAAATCCAAAGCTGTGTGTGGACGTTGTTTC
>JAVCKU010000093.1:19950203-19963007 GCA_032273985.1 Hypsolebias coamazonicus
ATAGTTGCCATGTTACTGTTGTCAAGGAAACATGAAGTCTTGCAGAATTGGACATGATGTCCATCTTTGCTCCGTTCTGCTTATATTGAGCATGAGGAAAGGCAGGCTGGTTCTTTCTCATTCTAATGTGTAAAACCTAACAAAAACATTTAAAAACAGGTTGAATTTTCATCTAAATTCAGCCTCCGTGCACTCATCTGTATCACACTCAGCCCACAACACTTCTATCCTCCCACCGCCACCCACACATGAGCAAAGATTTAGCTCACCACAAACCTTTACACTCATAAATTGTATCATAAGAAAGCCTGCGCTATCACAGGAGAAAAGGGAAAATGATGCCACAATACTCTGACTCAGTCCCTTGGCTGCAAACTGATGGAGCAAAACAAACAAACAAAAAAAAAAAAGATCAGACTGGGAGAATGGGCTCCATGTTCCCTCCTGTGGCTGGTTGGATGTCCTGCAACTAATCAAATACAAGAAATTGAAAAACAGCAGAAGTAACATTAAAACACACAGACAGGATACTATTAACCAGGTGTTGCACACAGCATGCTATTACAGTTTAAACACTATTAAAAAAATTAGTACCACTTTACAATAAGGCTCCCCTTAAATATGGCTAATACATAGTTTATAGATAAGTTATTAATTCCTCTTTAAACATTTTATAAATCATTAATAACTGCTTATTATGCATTAATTAACAGTGACAGAGACAAGTGAGCCAAATTTGTTCATCTATATATTTCATCTAGAGTTGTTATATTAAATATTTCAGATTAAGTTACTACCTTGTAAGCACAATAAGCATTTGTAAACCTAGTTTTTTAGGGTATAATATTAGTTTTAGATATGTATAATGCAGTGCTAAAGTACAATATTATACCCTTAAAAAAAACTAGGTTTACAAATGCTTATTGTGTTCACAAGGTAGTAACTTAATCTGAAATATTTAATATAACAACTCTAGATGAAACATATAGGTGAACAGATTTGGCTCACTATTTGACAACAAACTGGTCAGTTTTGTTGCTCAGTCACCCTTAATTAATATACAGTATAATAAGCAGTTATTAATGATTTATAAAGTGCTTATAGAGGAATTAATAACATATTTAACATTTTTCTGTCCATAAATACGCACATGCTTGTATATATATAGTTTGTTTACCCATTCATATTATAACCTGTTCATAGTCTGTACACTCATAACCTGTATATATTTATACTTATAGCATATTCTAAGCAACTTACTGTTTACTGTAATATATATATATATATATATATATATTTATACCTTTTTTTAATTTTATTTTGCTAAGCACCTCTGGATGGATGCAAACTGCATTTTGTTGCTTTGCACTTGTGAAATGACAATAAAGTTGGATTCTATTCTATTCTATATTTATAAACTATTTATCAGCCATCAGTAAGGGGAGCCTTATTGTAAAGTGGTACCCAAAAAGCTCCTTTGAATTTCTTGTAAAATTGTTACTTGAATGACAATCAGTTTCCACAGAACTGAAAAGGTATTAACACTGCAGATTAAAAACTAAGAACATAAACATAGTAAGTACCTGAAAAACTAAACTCTCAGCACAAGAGTGTGTGCTTGACTAAAACGCTTTACTGTATAAATACTATTATAAAGCATATGGCATTTGTTTCAGTGGCTAACACTAAATTCTTAAGATAACAAGATGAATTTTTGAAATGTACTGTCATATACAGTAATAATGTGAGAAATATTCATTTGGATGATTTATTTGTAAAAATGTGAGATGACAGTTATAGCTATTTACAAGTAAATAAGTATGAACTTACACAATAAATATAATTTTGAGAACAATGTACACTTTTTATCTTCATATGCTCAAGATCATTGAGGGACTTCAAAGCTTTTGGTGCGTGGAGGTCAAATTTAGCCTAGGTGTCACTTTATATTACAGCTGGGAAAAGAAAATTACATTTCAAGACTAGATATTAGATATAGTGGGCGACACACTCAGAGCTGCTGCCTCTCAGCAAGAAAGCTGCCGGTTCAAATCCTGGCCAGGTGCCTTTCTGGATAAAGTTTGCATTCATTCAACCTTTATTTCTACAGGTTAATCCCATTGAGCCTCGGGGACTCATTTACAATGTTCTCTCCTTGGTGCGTGGGCTTTCTCCAGTTTCCTCCCACAGATTAAAAACATGCCTGTTAGGTTGATCAGTAACTCTAAGTTGCAAGTTAAATATTTAGGTCCAAGCTATTAGCAAATTAAACATTTAGTTTAGGAATTAAATGTTTAGCCTAGAAATTAAATGTTTAGTTTTGAAAATAAATATTTATCTTGGAAATTGAATTTTTAATTTACACCTAAATAGTTTACTAACTAAATACAGTATTTAACTTGCAAGTTAAGTATTTACTTTGTAAATAACATTTTTAGTTTGGAACTATGACATGTATAAATGTATGAATAACATAGTGAAAATATGACTGTGAAAAAAAACTTTTTCTTATAAAAGCTAAACAAACCAAAATATTGTTAATTTTGACTGTGCAATTTTGTAGATATATAGCTCTCTGAACAAGCTCAGTTTATTTTAAAGATATAGTTTGGCCATTTTAAGTTAGTGTTCTGTCAAATATTTATCAATGGATAATCAAATATCAGCTTATTTATTGTAGTCTCAGTCATAAAGAATGGAGATAAGAGTCCTCCTGAGGACAGGAGCCCTTTATTTATTTATTTTAGGCAAATGAAACAAGTCAAGTTCAATATTGTAACGACGTAAAGAACTATATATCAGCCAAAACAAAACGTCTAAACAGCACCTGTCTGTTAGCATAATATTCCTCTCTACATACTCTGTTCAGTGTGTCAGTGAAAGGAGCCAATTCTTGATAAATGTGGCAAAACATCAGTAAAAAGGGCCAGAACTAATCCAAGAGGGGCCGAAAAAAATAAAAGAATAAAAGATTACCATGATTGTAAAAGAACTCGCCTCAAAATTTTCAGTTTCATGTAAAAAAAAAAAAGATTTTAAAATCCTTTAACTTTATGTAGAATTTTTTTTAACACAGACAGCAGTAGCATCTAGCTACAGGACTTTCAGAGCAGTGTGAGGACCTTCCCGGCTGGAGTTTTGTCAAAAGTTCAGCTGAAACACGAGTAATCTAAAACCAACAGCTGTGCAAACATTTAGAAATTAAAGCTAACCCCAACTATATGAGAGCAAAGTCGTTTTAAAAGGCAGATATCCACTTTGTCAATCTGCTCATAGTTCACCTCCATCTTCCAAACACCCATCTACAACAGGTAAGATATTGCTTAAACAAACATGGTTAACAACTAGTTTCTCTTTAGTGTAAAATATACATGTCAGTTACAAAGTCATTAATAAATAAAAGTGCTTCACTTATAACTAGGTGTAACTTTTAACAGTGGGTATGAAAAATGGAAATGCAGTAGTCTCTCGTTTATCACAGTGGATCTGTAGACCTGAGATAAGTGAAAAAATGTAAAGTAGGAGTATTAGTACAAGTAGTTTATTTTAGTATTTATATATACATATATTAATGTGTTTTAAACCCTCCCCACATTCTTGCATTATTCTAAACGTTTCTAAACATGACAGCACGTCATGAAGTCAGCTCTCTGCCACGCCCACTTTGCAGCAGAACAGACATCGACAGAGGAGCTGCAGGACGTTTCTCCTGAAGGGTGGGCTGCACACACGCACTGAAGGATTTTAAATAATTTATTTTAAATTAAAATTCTGTCGATCGTGCGGCTCATCCATCAATCAGCCTGTTGTGTGTCATGTCCAATATTATTTTGAAAAAACGCAAAAGAGTCCACAAAAAACGAACTGTGAAGTAGCGAGGGACTACTGTATCACCATTTTGTTTCATTCAACCACCCCCATCTTAGAAATAAAACAAAGACAAATGATTCAAGAGGTTTTATTTATTAGTCTCAATCTGTTAATCTGTGCGTAAAGAACAACGAAGAAGGTCAAGGAGGTTAGTGGAGGAACTAAGAAGACACTTTGGGAAGAGGCTAAGCATCGGTCAGGCTGCAGGCTTGTAGCTTCTGATCGGCCACCTTGAGGGACACCCAGGTGTTGAGCATGGAAGCCCTCAGTTTGCACCACACCAGGTGGTTGCTCAAACCCATGATCTGCGCTGCAAACTGAGCAGCAGCCTCAGGGGAAATGACCGTGGAGCAGCCGAGACCTGCAGGGGAAATAAAAACAAGAACCTCACACTGACAGACCTGCAGACTGATGTCGACGTGCACACACACATGCACAACGTTCTGCTCACCGCCTGGCATACGGAGCGACGACCACACATCCTGTACCCCCCACTCCGGAGTGAGAGGAGGACAGTTGATGACAGGATACGCAGTGTTTCCAGACATCACCGGCCCGAGGCCGTTACTTCTGCCAGCGACAGCCACAAATATGGTCGGGACACCGTCACCTGTGGAAAAGCACGTCAAATATTAATCCCAACATCGTGATAAACAGCTCATGTCCAAACACACATCACACCTTCATATTCTGCTTTGATGCGGAGCGTCTCATCCGGACCCTTGTGTGCTGAGGTGATCCTAAGTGTGCAGGGGATCCCATAGGAGTTGCAGGCCTTCTTAATCTTCTCACAGTGTGCCATGTCTGAGGTGGAGCCCATCAGGACCACCACCCTGCCCCGGGCCTGGGGCTCCAGCAGCAGCTACAAACCAACCCACGTTATTTTCTACACATCAGACGATGGCACAGAACTACAAGACCAAAGTGCTCCGACACCGTGACACAACTACAGCCAAGCAGAAGCCTGAAGACTCTACCTCCACCCGTTCAGAAACCCACTCAAAGTTTCGCTTCACCACCTGCAGAGCTTCCGGGGTGACTTCTTTTAGGTCTCTGTATACCTGAAAAACAAGTTTTCAACATTTTAAACTTCACCTAAAGCCAGTAAAAACGTGAAACCAAAGAAACGCCCTGACCTGCTTGTCTTTTTGCTGGCTCCGATCGCCGGCGGGCCACAGCCGCCACGAATCGTTGTCGATCACGTCAGCGAGGACGATCTCTTGTGTTTTCACGTTCACACCAAACTCAATCTACGAGCCAAGTTAAACCAGATTAGAGGCTTCACAACTCAACATCCCCCGTCACCTTTCATGCCCAGATGAGAGACCACGATCATCTAATGGGAGTAATCTTCATTTATATAGCACCTTTCACAGACAATGACATCATGAAGTGCTTCACATGCAAAACAAAAAAGAAACAAGTAAACTAAATGTAACTAAAAGCCGGTCTGAATAAATAAGTCTTAAGATCTTGTTTAAAGGAGTCATTGGAATCTGAGCAGCGCAGTGACAGAGGGAGAGCGTTCCAAAGCCTCAGGGCCGCCACTTGGAACGCTCTGTCTCCACATGTTTTAAAGGAAGTTCTTGGTACCATCAGCAACATTTGATTTGAAGATCTCAAAGTCCTGATGGGACAGAGAGGCTTCAAAAGGTCCAGTAAATATTTGGGAGCCTGACCATGAAGTGCCCTGAAAGTTAGGACCAACGTTTTAAAATGGCTCCTGAAGTGCACGGGGAGCCAATGCAGAGAGGCCAGAACAGGAGTTCTGTGGGTTCTGGTTAGCAGCCCTGCTGCAGCATTCTGCACAGACTGTAGGCGAGCTACGGGAAATCTGTTCAGACCCATTAAAAGGCTGAGAAATGACAGCTGTCATTCAAAACCCTTGAAAATAACGTTGTGAGCCATCTCAGACGTACTCAGCTACTGCCACGTCAGCTTCGATGACATCAGCAGAGTTGTGTCGTGTTGGCTAATGCTTATTAGCTGTGGTGGACATCAGGGGATTTTTGCAGCTCCATGTAAACACTGAACATGGTTCATGCAAATGAAGATTGTTTACCCCCAAATCAACAACCAAAAAACACTGAGCTTTCAGAGGCTGTGTCCGTGTTAACACGGCCTCACGTGGAAAAGTCAGTGAGACACCAGTGGATGATGGAGATGTCCCTTTTCTTACCTTCATGTCCACCAGGGTGCAGTTCTGAGTAGCCCAAGCCTTCTCCAGAATCTCAAAGATGGCCACCGTGCTGCGGTTCATGATGTCCACCTCACACCGACCAACAGTGGTCCCAGCCAGAGAGAAGTTCGCAGCCAGAAGTTGCTCTTCTGACCACTGAGGATCATTATTGGCATCATCCTAAAAGCACAACAGATAAAGCAGCTTCAAACACGATGCAGAGCGCTGTGTAGTCAAGTAACGAGGCTTACTTTAAAAAACATTTCCATCTTCAGCGGGGAGAAACGGTAGCCCTCTTTGACCCCTGGATTCCTCTTCAGGAAGGACCCGGTGGCCACTCTCCGACACACCCACTCAATGGGAATCATCTCACAGTGGGCTGCAATGAACGCAGTGTCCGAGTGCTGCTTCACAAACGCCGTCCTGACGCCTGGAAAACACCCGGCACACGTCAACATCGCCACAACGACACGGCACACTCCAGCACCTTCAATGTGACGGCACCTCCAGGTGTTTCGTTTTGCTCCCAACAGGACTTCAACATCTGGACGCTGGCCAGACAGATTCATGCCCAAGTGTAATTAAACAGATCAGCCGCTGCATTTCATACCAGACTTTAAGAAGATCTTCCGTTTAGTTAAACACCAAAAACATTTGGACACAGTCTCATGCGGTGCTGTGAGATGTCCTGCTCAGGTTGTTTCATGAAGGACTTTCAGCTTAACACATTTTAGCTCCATATCAGTAGAACCGGCTGAGATGTGTATCTGTTCAAATCCTTAGCTGCAGCGACCACCTTCCATGGGACTGACTCCAAACATTGATCTGCTGTCGACGTATGGTGATTGAATCTGTCCAGTGGTTCACAACATAACTCACTAACAGACCGGAGTAAAAACATTGTTGCATACGGGCGACGAATAGGTTTTGGTTCTGCAGGAAGTGATCGGTCATGCTTTGACACTTGAAGTCACAAGACAGTCGTGACCACAGCTCGGTGGAAGCACCAAACTCACGAGTGGCACAAGGTCCCAAATTACCCACTTACTGAGAAATAAAAGACAAGCAAAGACGAAATGATGTCGTAGGAATGCATCTTCTACGTGTGTGACCATGACCACATGATCAGCTCCAACTGTTCACGCAGAACAGTCAATAAATTTACAATTAGCTACACTTTATTAACAATTACACACCAAAGAATCAGACTGGAACTCATTGAAGTGGACCTTTGTAATCCCGTGAAGATTTTGATAACATTTAATTATGTTGTCATCAGAAACAAACCAGCTTTGGTGTTTTGTGTTCAGCTTCATTTGAGTTTTTAACCAAGGTCCTGCAGCCTTTACAATGACTTTACCATCTCACCTACAATACAGTTTCAAAAGTCATGACAAAAGGTACTTGACCCTTAAAATTAGGGGAAAAATATACTATAGTAACATTGCGGCATTTAGTTTTGTTAGGTAAAAGAAAGCTGTCAGTATATATTTGTATAAGGAAATGGTGCCAAATATACTCGTTTCAGTCTGTGCAAATTTAGTTTGTACGAAACTAAATTTTTAACATATTGTGGAAAATTGGTTTTAACAAAGTCCATAAAGTCCATCGTTTGCAGGTCATTTAGAGCTGGAAGACTGTCCTCAAATGGAGAGCCAGTCTTTAGCTGAACTTCAAGTCAGAATATCTGTCGTCATTTTTCTGTTTGAGCTTTTTTTTTTTTTAAACACGTATATCAACCATGATTAAAAAAAAAAAAACATTATACGCCTCATACGCTACTGAAAGTCTACATAACTCTCAATAAATGATCAGTCAGGTTTTGTTGCCAGCAGTTCAGTTTTAAACAAAGATGAGACATCTGCTCTTTTCTAACACTTTTTACAAAGAAACGTTTGAAAGACACCAACACTCATCATCTCCTGATGCATGCTCAACCTTTTTGCTTTTTTTATAAAGAAAATTAACAAGATGAAAAGTACCTTTCTGTAGATTGTGGAGAACTCTATATGTCAAGAATGTGCACAAATAAAGCTGGAAACAGACTTTATTAACTTAAACATGAGGCTGGTCATTTGAAGCACGCTCTTGTGAAAACAGCTGTAATGAGCTCATGTGGGAACTGAAATGAAGCTGTGCATATACAGCACATTTAGATTAACTGGTGTGCATACTAATTCATGTTAAAACAATTATTAGCCACTGGCAGCCCAACCCACTTGAATATCCTGTCATTATATGCAGAAACCTCTGCACAGAAGAATGGATCTGGTCCTAGGATTCATTTGCTTTGGTTCTAAAGTTAGAAGCATAATCTGCACATTAACTTATTTAAATTGTAACATGTGCTGGATGAGTCCAGACGAGCGCCTTGTGCCACCCTCACAATATCTGGAAAACTAGCAGAGGTAATTATTTCAAAGTGCAGCAGCTGGATTAGTTCAGGAGAACTTGGTTCGTGTTTGATTTGACTCTGCAGCTTCTTCAAATTCATAATTTTGTCAGGTGATTTTCTGTCCAAGGACACCACAGATGGGCTGCAGCTTCTGGACCCCTAACCTTTGTTAACGAAGGCTGTTGCACTGGTTTCCATTCATGCACAGAGTGGACTGTTGCTTCAGGGTGAGCAGGACACCAGTCTCAAACCTGTGTGTGTTGGTTTGAAAATGTTTGTGACATCTTCTCCAGAGTCCTCACCAGCTTCGTGCAGGAGCTGAAACACGCAGCACGTCGTTTTGTTGGAAATGGCAGCCTTGCCCTCCATCTCATTCTTCCTAGCAGCGTTCCCTGCAGTGATCTGGTCTTTGGACTGGACCAGAACCAGTCCTGGCTCGTCCACCAGCTCAAAGATCTGCTTCGTCTTGCCCTCGTTCAGCTTCTGGCCGAGGTTTAACTCTGAAAGCGTGCACATGAAAACATGGAGGCCCGCCTTAAAGCACACAATGCACTTTTTAATCAGCCACGAGAGAGTGAATTTATATGGTACGGTACCTTGGGTGGAGGCCATTGCGCCGTTCGGTGCTGAACTGTCCTGGAAGAAACCACAAAGTTAGAAGCAGCAACAAGGAGGCGAGCGGGAATGCCGCAGGAGAGCAAAGTGGGACGTGTCTTACGTCCGCGCTCAGCCAATCAAATCGCTCCAAGCGATGCACGCAGCCAATCACAGCAGCGCATTGATCACCACGTGGCTACAGGATGCTCAACTTTTCAACAAGCAGAAAACATTGAAGCGCCTCCATGTTCTCTGAGATTACAGGATCGATGTGTTAAAAAACACGAGGAGAACCAAGGAGGACGTCCTTTGACCCCACAGACAGACACCACGTGTGTTTACATCCATTTGTACCAAATCTGTTCCGACTCATTTCTGATAACTCTTCCTGTTTTTATTAGTTTTTTTTTAAGCGCATCGATTTTTGTGCTCGTGATTTAAAGTTAGCACTTTTTTTTTTTTTTTTTTTTTGGTCGGACTCGTGATTGCGAGTTGAAGCAGTTTCCGCTGACCTCGTAAATCCACGCAGTTGAAAAGCACGTGTTCGGTCGATGCTCTGCATGCGCGCGCACGCCGATTGCTCACGGGCGAGCAGGCACGAGACGGTTGGTTCGACGCTCACGAGCTTCAACCGGAGGAGCAGCGGGATGCAGGGAGACGAGTCCGGGCTCGGGGAGGAGTGCGGGGTTTTCGGCTGCGTGGCCGCGGGAGAGTGGCCCACGCAGCTGGAGGTGGCGCAGGTCCTCACCCTGGGGCTGGTGGCCCTGCAGCACAGGTGAGCCAGGTGTGCGTGCGCGTGCAGCCAGCACGACTGATAACTTATCACAGTAATGAGTTCACAGTGTGTGTGTGTGTGTGTGTGTTGGGGGGGGGCTTTAATTCAATATACAGCCAACATTCAAATAGTAAAAAGTACTTCTAACTGCTCAAATATTCTGAAAGTTAGACAAATATTTAATGTCTAATTACAGTTTATATCTTGCATTTAAAGTGAAAACTACTAAAACAAGTATCTGAGGTGGTTTTTAAAATGCTACAAGTGTCAGGTCAGTGTATCTGATTCTAAAATGCTGTAAGTCCCTCTGAAGTGAAATGGTCGTTTTTATTACAACTATAACCTGCAATTAAATATTAAACTGTTAGATCAGACACAATAAAAAAAATGTTTGTCATAGTTCTTGTAACCAGTCCAGTACTGTACTTTTCTGTCATGTCCCAAAACAAGTAAATGGTGTTTAAATCAAATTTGTTCTTGAAAAGTGGTTATCCTGCATTGTTCCAGCGTATTAAACTAAAACCATCTTTTACTGAGAAGGGACAAAAGTTGTAGCTGTTTGTGTCCAACCCTGACATTAGGAACAGTCCTGTGCAACGTCTTGCATGATCTGTTGGAGCTTGGATTCTCAGCGACACCACCCAGAGTCAGGTCGCGACGGCAGCAGTCTGAGCAGGGAGGTCCAGACATCTTTCTGCGTGTCCAGGGTCTACCCAGGGGTCTCCTCCCAGTTGGACATGTCCAGAACACCAGTGTCCAGGGGGATGCCAGAACTGTCCCATGTGGAGGAGCAGTGGCTCTACTCCAACTCTCTCCCAGATAACTGAACTTCACCCAATCTAAAGGAGAGCCCAGCCACCCTGCAGAGAAAACCTATTTTGACTGCCTGCGTCACAGAGCCTGGTCTTAAGGTCACTAACCAGTTTGTGACCATAAACGAGGGTAGGAATGTAGACTGACTGGTAAACAGAGAGCTGTGTCTCTGATTTTAATTCGCTCGTGACAAATTCCTTCATTTCTCACAATTTCAGTTGTGGCATCAACGGACGAGGAAGAGATCGCTTGCCTCTTGGCAAAAAATAACAAAAGAAAAGGCCGTTAAACCAGACCAGGGATGAAGAAGGGGAATTTAATACATTGGCATTGCATACAAAACAGTCCGTTGCCGGGCAGTTTATCGTGCGACACTGAGTCAGTACTCATACGCAGTCATAAAAATTGAGCTTTGCACGAACATGCCCTGCAGGCGTCTGCTTTGACTCTTAATCCGGTATGCGTGGACCTCTGTGGACTGAGTGTCCCCGAGTGTACTCTGGGCTTGAGTGTGGCTTTTTGAGACTCTGATCCTTGTCCCACATCAGAGGGAGAATCCCGAGTCAGCTGAACCAGACCCCATCACCTGGCTTTACTCAAAAGTTCTGTTCATAAAAGTTATGAACACAATCAATATTAACAGGCAACCCTGGTGGAGATCCGACTCTCACCCTGAAGTGATCAGACTTACTTCTGGCAGTAGGTGAGGAGTCATTGTGAAGCCTTGGACTATTTACGTTAGAGCCCGACCAATATATCGGTAAGGCCAATATTTTAGGTCAATATAGACGTTTGGGGACATATCGGTATCAGTGACAATTGTACCATTCTGCATGATATGAACACTGGGAACAAGCTGTGTCCTTACTTACAAAAGACGTAATTGTACAATGTATCCATCAGAGGGCGCATATGGACTACTTTCCAGTCGTGACCCATTCACTTTAACTTTCACTTTTAGCACAGCCGCAGCAACATAACCGTAAGCCGTAATATATTTTGCTGAACAGAGCATGGTAAGTTTCTTTAAGTGATGTGTAAAATAAATCAACAGTAATAAATTCTCTTCAGTCCTCCACCCTGCTTGTCATTAGCTACGTACCTCTCAAGTTAGCAAGCTAACGTTTATGGTAAATGGACTGCACTTTTTTGTCTTATGAAGACACTCAAAGCTCTTTTCAATCTGTGTCCTCATTTACCCATTCATACAGCACTCTTCTAGAGCGGTACAAAGAATAGAGCTTTATCACATTCATACACTGATGGGACCCACATTAGTAACGTTATCTTTGTCGTCCTCAATGAAATGCATCATTTGTCTGAAATCTTCTCTGCAAACTAAACTGCCTGCGATCAATACTAATCAGACCTTCACCATACGTGACTGTTTAAACCATGAACAGGGAAGGACGTTTCTTTAATTTATATTTATGTAGAACACTTGATAACTTTATGGTGAATAATGAGGATAGAAAATGTGAATACACGTTAGGAAGACTGTTCAAGACGTCAAGTGTTCAAACTGATTTAAAAGTAGCTGTTAGATTCAGCCAGTATATCACTTATCAGCGATAGCCAAACCTTCCTTATCATTCGGGCTCTAATTTAAATGCAACCTACTGGATCATGTCAGTAGTGCAGGTTATTGAGATTATACCTGTGCATGCTGGTTTAGATGAGGCGGGGCCATTGAAAAAACTGATTTGATCTTAATTATTGGGATGTGCTCCTGCTCCTCTTTGCACTGGGCCTGCACTTTGTCAGCAGGATCACGACCTGGACCTGGCTTCAGTTGCTTTGCTGGCATCTGGAGTGTCGTGTCTGAAAATAAAAACAGTGAGGTTTATTAGTTGAGTACAAGTTTTTCGAGCCTACTGTTGGATCTATGTTATTACGTCGTACATGATTTGCTTTACAATGAATTTATTCATGCAAAACACACAATGCATGTGTTTGTACAAACCGGATTCCAAAAAAGTTGGGACACTAAACAAATTGAGAATAAAAACTGAATGCAACAATGTGGAGGTACCAACATCTAATATTTTATTCAGAATAGAACACAAATCACAGATCAAAAGTTTAAACTGAGACAATGTATCATTTTAAGGGAAAAATATGTTGTTTCAAAATTTCATGGCGTCAACAAATCCCAAAAAAGTTGGGACAAGTCCA
>JAVCKU010000093.1:20026667-20041362 GCA_032273985.1 Hypsolebias coamazonicus
CTTCTTTTTGCAGAGAAAAACAACTTTTTAGACAAAGGCACAGGTTTCAACTGTGAATTTTGGAGCTTTGACAAGACAGAGGTTTTTTCCCAGATGTCGGCCTGTTAGCTTAGCGTGTCAGCTTAGCTGCTGTTAACGATCCAAAAAGGCGATTTTGGGCGGTTAAAATGGATTTCAGAAAGGAAAGAGAAAGGCAGGGATCAGTGAAGAGTTGAGCTTTTTGTCATCCAGTGCCTTCAATAGAAAGAGAGAGACAAAGAAAAAATAAAAACGAGGTCGATAATTTTCATTTATCATGCGATTAATTGATTTAGTGTTTATCGCGACAGGCCTAGTGACAAAAGCAGCTGGAACAAATGTTAGTGCCAGGTCTGAACAGTGCCTTAAAATAAACTTCTTTCATTATTTATAAGAAACTCTCAAGGCACATGCTAGTCATTTCAATAAATCATCATGAGGTCTGAACAGTCTCTTATTAAATTATTTAGTAACTAAACTAGGCCCAGTGGGTGATCTAATCTAAATGTGTGCAAGAAACAAAAAGGAATTCTGCATCACATTCATGAGGACAAAGACGAGCCTGACTCTTGGACTAACCTTTAGTCTGTCCAGAAGCGCATCTCTTTCAAAGGTCATTTGGTCAAGTTGACCTTCCACTCGTTTGATCTCCTCCTGCAGTTTCAAAATGTCAGCCGATGCATCAGTTTTATAGGACAACTTTAAGTCGTCTTGCGTCTAAAAAAAAAAAACCAGAATGTGACGTCAAAATGATTCTTTGCACACATGAAACGCTCGCCTGCTGGATGAATTAGTCCAAAACTCACTTGCTTATAGAGCGTTTTGAAGTGGTCTCTATCATTGCAAAGGGCCTTCACATTGTTCTGAATGTCCTCTGTCTGCTTCTCAATGTCCAGCAGAGCCACCTTCAGCTCATCTCGCTCTTTAATTACATCCTGCAGCTCTTCTTGGACCTTTTTCTGAAAAATGAAAAGCACTTATGCTGGAAACCTTTGACGTTAGCTTTATAAAAACATAAGCTACGTGTTGTTTCTACGTTTACAGAAACACAGCAGTTTTATTATCGTCTTCTACCTTGATCCGTTGAGACTTTGGACTCCTGCCTCTGACTGGACTGAGACTAGGACTCAGTCCTGGACCACCAGCTCCTCTGGTTCTTTTGTAGCGCTCAGCCTCCTGGCGATAATAATCCCTCTCTTCTTCTAGACTCTTAACAAAAGCATCTAGACGAGATGGAGAGTGTTCTCTTCCGCAGACACCATGTTTAGTGCGCATCGTCTCCAGCTCCATCACCAGCTCTTTATCTGAAAAAAACAAAGTCATCAATAAATACATGAATAATGTAAAACTCGTGAAAAATAACAGTTAAGGTGAACCAAACTTCTGCTTACCGGTTGTCATCATCTTCTCCACTTTGTCCTGCAGCCTGGTTTTCTCCTCTTCCAGGAAGTTCACGAGCCCCTCCAGCTTCTCATTTTGCTCTTTGAGCTCCACCAGTTGATCCCTGACACGATCTTTTTCAAACTCACTTTCAGACTGCTCCTGAATTCAATCATTTCAATAAACGGTTTATGTACCAAACATAACATTCACCAAGAATAAATCTCAAAACAAAATGAGCACACCCTTCTAATCTTTGAGATGATATCCTCCAGGTCTTCAATGGTTTTCTGTTGAAAAAACTTTTCATTAGCATTCAGGACTGTGTGCGTTTTCCCTGAAACTCTTCTAGTTCATAGATTTGATCTAATATTTTCCTACATTAGCTTTTTGTAGCTCGATGTCAGCAGTTTCTAACACGTGCTCTTTGTCCATCTCCATGCGCTTGGCGAGGTGATCGATCTGCGTCAGCTCTTCACACAGTTCCAGGTTCTTTAAAGACAGATTGGCCACTTCGGTGGAGGCATCCTTCTTCTTCTGCTGCAGTCCATCTACCTTTTGTTGCAGGGTTCGGTTGGTTTCCTGCAGGTACTCGATCTATAATGTACAGAGCAGCAAATTACCATGTTAGCCCCCACAATGGTTCACAACCCTTTTCTTCTAGACAAATTAAAGGACCCCAACTGCGTTATCTGCAGCAGTACAGGAGCTTGCCTGAAGGTTAAGATGTGCAATCAGTTTCTCATTGCTGATATTCTGAGCTTCCAGCGAAATGACGTCATGAGGTCGTCCTCCACGTAGTACGTAGTTCAGACGCTCAATCTCTTTGTCTCTTTCCTCCACCTACTCAGAAAACAACTTATTAGATGTTAATCAACGTCTAACACACAATGCCAAACCCTGCCTTTCTTACCTGAGTATTTAAACGTTTTATACATTCTTGGGAATTTTCCAGGTCTAGTTTGAGTTTGACGATGTCCTCCTGGAGCTCATGAATTCTACAAACAAATTTAGCAAAATTAAAAAGGTACAATCATGCAAATCTGTGGAATTTAAATGAACTACACATGCATTACGCTTTTTACATTTTGGCTAAATAAAGCAAACCTTCCATCGGCCAGCTGCAGCAGATCAGCAACATATGGATCATCGGGCTGCAGGACAGGATAGGCAGATGTAGAGGAGGGAGGTACGAGCTCATCGATTTGCATTCTCTGTCGTCTAAAAGGAATGCTGCGCTTCTTTCCACCTGGAAAAGTTGATGGGATTAATGAAAGATATGAGTGTGAGCGTAAATAAACTTGTTGTCCCAATGCTGTGAAACAGAGTGACCTGGTGTCTGCACAACAGCTTGCATGTTCTTTTCTTGTAGCTGCTGGATGCGCTCAGCTTTAGCCTTGCCGTCTTTCTCCAGGCAGCGAACCTTGTGCACGTACTGGTTGTTTAAAAACTTCAGGTCAGATGTCTCGTGGTCCAGTTTTCTGATGTGAGCTTTGAGCTCTGAGCAGTAAAAACAGGGACATGAGGAGTGACCGGTCAAAGTCTGCAGTTAAGCGGAGGAGCTCTTTACCTCTAGTGACCTGATCTTTGTCCTCTCTCAGCTTCAGGAGCTCAAGATGCAGCTCGTTGTTCTCCCTGACCACCCTGGCATTCTCTGCCCTGTAGGGCTCCAGCAGGGCCTCCACATTCCGGCTGTCCTTCTCCGTCTTTCCTGCAGACAGCTTGGCATGGCGCAGGCTCTCGGTGGTGTGGACCAGATCACTGCCACGCAAAGGGTGGATCACTGGATCTAGTGATGTCATTAAATGAACAGCTGCAGGGTTTTACCTAAATAATCTTTCCACGAGTGGCAGCGAGTCTATTCCCAGAGGATGTCTGTAGCCCAGCTGGTCCAGGCGCTTCCGCAGATTGATGAACTTTCTCTCCGCGCTGCTGTTCATGTTGTGATGCTGCGACAAACCACAACACACAAACACAAATGACACAAATGAAACGTGCCCTGCAACACTGTGCTAACAGTTAGCATGACATTATAGACAGATGACTTCTGCTGACCGCGAACAAAACAGCCTCGACACTGAAATATTGAAACTTTATTTGCTGCCTACTCTGTTAATGCTAGTTCCGCCTCTCATTTAGCTGCTGTTAAATGATGTTAAATGAATTAAACTCGTGTCTTACCCTGCTCGAGTAGCGGCTAACGTGTTAGCCAAACAGTCAACGTGACGCTGTGCAGCCCTAATGAACGTCACTTCGACAAATTACTCGCGCAGACCTCATTAAAAGACTGCATCTACGTTACGGACCACTTAATATGATGAACTTGTGAGTGAACATGTTTCCGCGGTAAAGGAGTTTGAAAAGGGCGCCGATGATGTCGGGTTTGGGATTCGTCACTATGGAAGTGGGGGCGGCGTGTTTTGTTCGCCAGCGTTGCCCGAGTGCGTCAGTGCGGCGGGGTCGAAATGAATATTTATTGCACCCCTTTTCATTCCCCGGTGTCTGTCAGCAAAATATCTCGTAAACCAAACGGGGACTTTGGTTAAACCCTTAGAAACCCATCACAAGATGTCATTTGACATTATTAACCTCTGAGGGTGAATTCATTTGTAGACGGGCTGTAAGCTCATCAAAATCAAGCCCACTCACAGAATGATGCAGTCTGTCAACTTTTAACAGTGATCTATAAAAATCACCCCACACAAACTGTAAGCACGAGCTCTCACAGCATTATGCTTTCACTAAACTACAACTCCCAACACTTCCCAACATAAGATGATCTTAGCTTAAAACGTTTGCATGAATTTGTTTGGGTTTCCTGAGGCATCCCGTACAGTTGTGCTGCTATAGCCTTAGACTGCTGGATGACAAACTGACCACATGTCTTCTCTCTGCTACTGTCTTTACTTACATGCTTGTAATTATAATTATTTTTATCTTAACATGTGCTTTTTGTCTTTCCTCCTATAGAAAGTGCATCTGGACCTGTCATTGTGTTTGTTTCTCCTTCCTGTCCTCTCAAACCAGCTGGTCGCTGGCTGCTGCTCCTGAGCCTGGTTCTGCTGGAGGTTTCTTCCTGTTCAAAGGGAGTTTTCATTTCCACTGTCTCCATCGTGCTTACTCAGGATGAGAGACTGTGACAAGTGAAGATTCAACACAATCTGCTGGCTTCCTTCTTTAGAGATATACATTTGACTAATTTTTTATGTGAATGTTTCTGTTCAGTGACAACTTCTGTTGCGACTCGGTGCTATAGAAATGAACTGCACTGAACTGAAAGTGGTGGATGATGTGCAGTCCTCCAAGGAATGCTAGGCCTTAAAGCAGCTCATGCAATTAGTGACTTATGTCTTTATTAATGTAAATAAAACAGAGTAAATGATAATTTAAGTGATACATCAACTGTAAATGTCTTATATACATAAGGCGTATAGCAAAACCATGGCAAATCGGTAAAGGAGAAGAGTTGTTGAGTCAAGAATCAGGCGTGTTGCAAGATCAGGACAGCTGTTCAGTGTAAAGTTCTTCTTCAATAAAATACAGTCACATACATGAAATGTTTCAAAAATATGGTGGACAAAGGATCCATGGTTAGTGTATAGCAGTAGTAAAAGATTAACAGCAACCATGCTAATGAGACTGAGCAATGCTGGAAAAGTACTCCAACATGTCCTGGATGGTGAACTCCATGGTGATTCCAGATCCAGGATAGCATCGGCCTATTAGACTTTCAAAGTGCTTGTACTGGCGGATGAACTCATCCTGCATGGAGTGCCACACCACCTGGTGGAGTTAGAGCAGAAGAGCAGCACTTTCATGTCAGCATGATGAATGTGGTCTTTCAGTAGTGTTATCCAAGAAAGCATTTCAAATTCACACCTGCAGCAAACTTTCTTCCTCACACAGATGTTTGTCCACCTTCTTGTAAAGGTTGTCCAGGCCCTTTTTCACCTCCTTGCCAGGATACTCTTTGATTACTTTGCGCAGCTCTTGTTTATTGAAAGCCAGCTGGTAGCTCACCTCGTCCTCACGCACGCCCTGGGCTACACGTGCCTCAACCCCCTCGAAGAAATGCTGCAACAGAGATGACACCTCGAACTTTGGCTGTTTTGTATATTTGATACACTCATGCTGCGATTTGTAAAAACTAAAATACATGTTTTTACATTGAGCTTCTCCAGTGGCTGGCCCAGAGAGTTGATGACATAAGACTGCAGGTGGTCCGTATATTTATGTTTGGCCTCCCGCCTTTCAGCATCCAGGCAGGAAATCTTTAGACGTGACAGTGTGGAAAAGATGTGGTGGAAATTTTCCATCATGACAACATCTCGTGGAGTCTTCTGACTTTCATTGGCTACCTTCTCCACTGAAAAGAGAAACAGTCTTTACTACATTGTCTCACTTCACCTTTTTGTATTTTAAATGACCAGTGTGCTTACCGTTCATGAAAACGGCCCTGATGAGCTTAACGTAAGCTTTGTCGAGGTCTCCTCGGCGTTCTGCATTACGGAAGATTGTTTCAGCAAGTTCAGCAAACTCCTCGAACCCAACAACGAAAGGCAGGATGCCGACTTTGCTCTTCTTAGAAATCTTCACTTCCTCCATCTGTCTGATCTGACCTGACTGTATCAAGAGAACAGGTTGAACTGTTACAAAACACCTGGCCCCATCCCTGCTCTGATCTCTAGACATTACACACAAAACAAGGGTTTTATTTCATGACAGTATTTTTCCTCTCTGTTTGGACTCTACTCACAATGCACTTATCAAAGTTTCGTTTCACAGTGACCAGCACGTTTCCCAGAGTGGTGCTGAGGAAGGAGGCCGGGTCGACGTTCTCGGCTGTCCACACGTGATGACTCATCTTCACCAGCATGTACAGAGAGTGGAAGCTGTCAATCTTGTCACCTAGAGCGATGAGGCTGTTGAGCTCTGGCTCGATGTTCTGGAAGATTTTATTCATCATCATTCGCACCATGTCTTTCCTTCAGTCCCAAAAAAAAAACAAAAACATGGACAATTTTATTGAAAACGATCATTGGAAAAAAGTTTTGATATGCAAACAGGAAACATTAACAATAGAACTGTTAATAAATATGTTAAAGTGCTTACTCCGATGACAAGGAGTGTCTGTGTTCTGCCTGGGGAAGACTTCTTGATGGTGCACTTCCATCAAACTCCTCAGTTTCAGGCTGAAGGAACAAGCACAAAATGGAACAGCATCTGTTACTGTATTATTATACGTTTTTAGGAAATATGAACCTTTCTGTTCCAAACACACAGATGCAGCCATTTGTGTGACATCACATCGTTCATTTGGATGTTGCAGCAATTTCCAAGAAAACAGATGTACCTGTGCAAGGGGGGGCATAACCGTCTGATGCTGCTGCAGCTTAAAAAACTTGCTGATGAAGTCTTGTTCTGCAAGACACAGAGGCTCCAGCTCACTGAGGACCTGTTCAAATATCTGCAGACACAAAAAACACAAAAAATTAACTTTCCATTTCAATGCAAAGTAACATGTACACACAATAATACAGTGATGTTATTAAGAAAGCACTCCCTTTCAACTCTAGATTTCACTCATTTAGATATAACCTAACTTATAGAGACACGTTTAGCAGCAATAACTTTAAGTAATCATCTTCTGTATGATCTTATTAGTTTCATGTGGTTATTGGAAGAAGAAACTTTCATCTGAAAGACTTATCAGTGTGAGGTAGAGCTGCGATTTCTGACCCGAGCCCAGGCCCGACCTAAAAATTTGGACCAGGTCGGGCCAAAATAATGTGCTTGATGGGCGGGACAGGCCGGTCTCGGGCTTTTGATGCAGTTTTATGAATCATACAGCACAAAGAAAACTAAATGAGAATGCACAATATAAAATTGTGTTAATCTACTTGTAGAGGAGGAGGCAGTAAGTTTATACAGTATGTTGAGGATGAGCAAAGAAAGAATAGAGTGCAGCAGTTAATCAGATTGTGAAAAGAGAGTAGTGCTGGCGCACTGCGCAACAATTGTGCATGTGGCCCCGCCCGCCCTGCTTTCATCACACATCTGAGAATTTGCAATTGACCCACAACAAGCGCCATAATGGAGATGGAAAAAGTATTAAACAAAAGCTAAAAAGGGGAGAACTCACTCTACAAAGCCAGCACAGTGAAACCTGCTGATGTGTGTCAGCTCAGCTCGGGTCCGACCGGCCAGTTGAAAGAGGTAAAAAACAAGTCTTTAGCTTCAGATGGATCACCGGATCATCGGCCATGTGCGTCTGCTGACCGGCCAGTTAAAAGAGACAAACATTTTTAAAATGTCTCGTTAAGCTTCAGATGGATCACCGGATCATCGGCCGCGTGCATCCAGCGCTGCACCTGCTGTTGTCTGCAGTGAAGGAAGTTGTATCATCTGAAGCTACAAAAGCCGAAGCGAGCAGCACGTTCAATTAAAAGAGCCTTGTTCTATATTTTTCCAAATAATTTTGATCTCAAAATATTTTTGTTCATCTGTATAATAGCCTGTCTTTAGACTAGAGTTGATTTTTTTAGGCTATTCATTTTTGAGACAACTTTGTTGTGATTTGTGCTGTACAGTATAAATAAACTGAATTGGATTATGTTAATCTCCATTTGGTGACTTGTTAATAAACAAGAAATCTTATATCTTCTTTTCTTTGAAATATGTTTTTAAATCATGTCAAACTGATTTGCTTACAAAAGCAGTAAAAGCTTAATTTAAAAAAAAAAGTATTTTTTTTCTGGGTTTGGGCCTGTAATTACAGTTAATTGGTCGGGCCAGGCTTGGAAAAAATGGCTATAAGCTGGAGCCGGGTCGGGTCTGATTTTTTAGGCCCGAATGCAACTCTAGTCTGAGGCCTGCCCACCAGGTCTGTCATATAAATAGCACCTTTTTAAAAATGGTTCATGTCAGCACGCTGTGGAATCGGAAACTAGCTGTTCACATGTAAAAAGACGACCATCTGTCTAAACAATTGATCATCAGTGCATAACAGTCTAAAGGCCTGATGGCCACTTGCTCTTCACTGATAGAGCTTGAGGACAACGTAGTCAAAATGGTTCAAAAAGTCCTGATGTAATCATCCAGGCACACAAA
The DNA here is from genome assembly GCA_032273985.1 of Hypsolebias coamazonicus. Classification (NCBI taxonomy): domain Eukaryota; kingdom Metazoa; phylum Chordata; class Actinopteri; order Cyprinodontiformes; family Rivulidae; genus Hypsolebias; species Hypsolebias coamazonicus. Next base: position 20,035,176 of record JAVCKU010000093.1, read on the forward strand.
TCACAAAAAGAGTTAAAACAGGTCATTTTAATTTTTTTTCTTTTTGCGATTTATTTGCCTGGATGATTATGTTTACATCAGGACTTTATATACAAGAAGTTTAATGGTTTGTTCAGATGCATCTTTGCAATCCCAACTGGTCAAGTCTGACATGCAGCTTTAGTTTTTGTTGTGTTTCTCCCAACACCACATGGTCCAACTACAAGGCAAACTTTCCATGACTGAAAAAATTTGCTGATGAAAATGTTGTATTCTTATATGTAAACAATCTCTATGTAGCATCATGAACTCCTAACAGGTGTAGACACGTTTTTTCCCCCTTTCAACACTGATGGGAAGTAAACTTACTTCTCTAAGAAAATTGTTATCTTTCCACCGTGACATTACGCTGACATACAAAGGCTGCAGTGCAGTAATGTTGTCTTGAATTGTTTCTGGTCGTGTTTATCTTCTCAAATCCATAAAAAACGGTAGTGTGTATTTAGTGTTTTACACACTACTTTTAGAATTCAGCTTAGCTTTTGTAAAAAAATAAATATATAAATAAATACATAAAAATGTAAGATGTATTTACTTTGTATTATTATGTTATAAATGTTGTGTCACCTTGTCAAACTTGGTCCTGTCTGCTACGTCCAGGTCGGAAGCAGACATGTTGCCCATGTCCAGCAACGAGGAAGACTGGGAACGGCGACTGTTGGAGCCCTGCACTGTCAGCTTGTTCAGACTGGAAGTGGAGCCCGTTAGCTTCCCAGAGCTGCCGTGCAGGCCTGATACAGACCAGCAAACACAGTATATAGGAAGGATGGTTTTAGAGAGAAACATTTAAACTGCAGGTTAATAAAAGACGATTGTGACATCTAAGGATATTAACTCATTTAAAAACTATAGGAGAAAGCTGTTAGCATTTTGACATTAATCATAGAATTAGAAAATGTGATGAAGGAATAAAAAACACTGAAAAATGAGCACACACCAAGCAGTTACATGGTGAGGTACTGGTTGGAAGGACACAGTGATGAGAAGCACAGTGACAAACACAGACAGCTCCTTTCAGATATACTTACTTTCTGTTTCCTGTCTGAGTGCACTCTCTTTCCGCGGAAGCGTGGCTGCAGCCAGTTAGAAAGGCAGGCACCAAAGACAGATACATGTTAAGCTTAAAACATGCAGCATAAGAGAGGTGAGGCTTAGTTGTTAGATGTACCAAGTTATAGACATTCATGAGCACTGCAGTAGTTTAGTAGTTCAGACAAATCTTTGGAAAACAAACAATTGATTTTTGTTTTCAGAGGTAAAAATCTAAGACAGAACACAGAAAGCAAAGTCCTATAATTCTGCCAAAACCAAAGCTAAACCAAGATCCTATTTAGATGTTAAATACAGGTTTGACATGAACAATGCCTGTGCAAAGGGAAGAGAAAATATTATTGGAAAATATAAAAAAGAAAGACTTTCAACATCTGAAATACATATACAGTACCGGTATAAGTTTAGTAAAATATGTTGAGATAACAGCCAAAACACAGAAAAGTCTGTAAAAATGTGAGTCGTGGTTTGTTTCATTCATCTGAAATATTACATTCATATTTGTGAGGCAACGACACAAGAAGTGAACGTTCAGTCACACACGTATTACCTGCAGAAAGATGCTTTGTGTTAAAGCTCAAACAGCCCTGAAAAATCTCAAGCTCTTACCAAACTTTCCCTTCGCTTCTTTGGATGTACCCGCCATCTTTATCTTGGCAACCTCAAAGAAGTCTTTGATTTCTCGCTCGTATAGTCTGCTCATATAGTCAACATAAGTCTGAAAAACAAGACACTGGTTCAGTTGTAGAAAAAGTTGCATTATAAAAGCTGTATGAGCTGCAGTGAAAACAACACAGGTCTATACAGAAAATTATTAACTCAGATGCAAGGTTATGCAAGCTCTTTGATAATGGCTGGAACAACACCCACCCTACACATTTAGCAGACAAGAAAGAAGTTCAGGTGGTGTGGAACAACCCAGCAACTAGCAAAGGCACAGGTCTGCCAAAAAATTAAAGTTCCCAAAAGTCCTGCAGTAAACAGGAAACTTTATAAAGTCAACTCAAGTTTGCACCTTTCATCTAGACCAAAATAATTTTTATATGAAAGTTTTATGACAACTGTTGTGTAGCCACTATGATCATGTTGGAAATTTGAGAAAGTGAATGTGATGCATGAGTTCCTGTTAAGAGCCAAGCTGCAGCATTCTGGACAAGCGGGAGACGTGAAAGGGAGACCTGATCTGACCCCAACATAAAGCACATTACAGTAGTCTAGTCAGGTTGTAATGAATGCATGGACTATTTTTTCAAGGTCAGATCTGGACAACACAGACTTAAGTTTAGCTATCTGCCTTAACTGGAAGAAGCTTTTCTGCAGAACAGAGTTATTCTGTTTATTTACTTAAAGTCAGAGTCTAAAACTATCCAGAGATTTGTAACAGCCTACTTGGGATATGGCTCAAGAGAGTCCAGGTTTACAGAACAGAGACAGCAGTACCGGTAATAGGCTCAATCATCCAGGTAGATAACAACAAAAAGGTTAAATCATGTAATTTTCTCCCTTAAGAAAATGGTCCAGATGACATGACTTAACCTTTTTTGTTAGGGACAGCAGTAGAGTTAACAATGACTTCAGTTTTCTGATAATTAAAACTTAAAAAAAAAAAAAAAAATTGAAGCCATTCATGCCTTGATGTCATCAAAACATTTTAGCAGACAGTGAATGGAGCAAGGGCTATTGGGTTTTAAGAGCAGATAAATCTGACAATCGTCAGCTTAGCAGTGAAAAGAAAGAGAACATTTCCTCAGGATAGACCCCAAAGGGAGTAGATGAAGTGAAAACAGAAGGAGTCCAAGAATCAAGCCCTGCGGAACACTGCAGGAAAGAGGCGCTGAAACAGATAATATATTACCAACATTAACAAAAACACCCCTGTAACTCAGATAAGAGGGGAACCATTCTAATGCTGCACCTGTAATCCCAACCCAGTGTTCTGTGATATAAGGATGTGGTCAACAGTATCACATCAAAACAGTACCAAAGATAGATTGCACAAACAGGACAGAATAATGAAAAACTGTTTTAGTTGGGCAGCACCATCAGCTTATTTTTGTTTCATTCATTCAACCTTTATTTATACAGGTTAATATCAATGAGCCACGAGGACTCATTTACAAGAGGGACCTGTTCCAGACAGAACATATAAAGTACAGACAACAATAACAGTAAACAATGACAACATTACATTTGATGTTGCCGCTGCTCAACAAATCTTTTATCTTTAAATCTAAATGGAGATCTGAAAATAAGAACTTAAGAAGCCACATCTTAATCTCATTCTTCATGTATTTTAGGAGATAATCCCTCTTACCCTCGACAGGCCTTCATACTTTTCTCTGTGGGTGTTCTTCAGCCACTCCATGAGCTTGGCATAGCGCAGCAGGTCGCGATGGAGGGGGCTGTGTTTGGGCAGGGTCAGTTCAGCTGTGTGTTGTGACAAGGTGGAGCTCTGATCATGGCCCTGGAAACAAGACATAAACAGAAATAATTTCAAAAGCACACCATTTTACAAAAGTATAATGATAATTATGAGTCTGTTTTTTAATGCTGTTACGTTCAATTCAACTCAGTTTATTTATAAGGTGCTAAGTCCCAACAGAAGTCATCTCAGGGCACTGAACAAAAACATTCACATACATTATAAAAGCCAAATTAGAACTCCAGACTTAGCTTGTTTATTTAACAAATTTCTATTTCTTTTTCTCCTCAGTGTTAGCATGTTTGTTTTTTACTGGTTTTACTGCAATACATGCACAGAGAGCAGACAGGTACAGCTGTTGATGAAATGAGACTGCTACAGCTAAGCTACGAGAATAAAAAGCTTTCAGCTGAGTCACTTGGGGAAGGAGGGAAAAAGATGGACGCATCCTCTTCAACACCGAGATCAGGTGAGAGATGTTAAGAAATTAAAAAAATTCTTCATGCAACAAATAATGTTCTGTGAAGACAAACCTTTACAGCTCATAGCATGTAGATTAGTGAGAAGTGACAGGTCAAACGTTAGCAAAGGGGGCCATGGGGGGTGGGGGTGGGGGGGTTGATGTGAGGGTACTCACTGGAAGTGAAAGACAGGAAGACCTATAATACTGAGGGATGGTCATTTTGAAGTGACTGAAGTGGTTGAACTGACAGAGACAGAAAGCAGAGTGGGATGATTCAAAGTGGGCAACAGAGTCAGAAACAGGAGGGATACAGCTGGAAAGAAAATCACACAGGAAGGCCAGGAAAAGTGTTGGCTAAACAGAATATTCATGGAAAACAGAAAGAGCAGGGTACACCAGGGTCCTCTTTGTTACAGCTGATAAAAGGGCTGGACTCTTATTTCTGCTCCCAATACTTCACATTTATTCTAACCATAATACTGTATTCAGATATATAAAAGCAAGAAAGTTGTGAAACAATGCGTCTTGAAAATAATGATTTTTTTCTGTAGCTGCAAGGTTTTTCTATCAGAAAACAAAATCAGGTAAAAAGAGTTTACATGAGAACATGATTATATCAAATTTCAGCTTGACCCGGTCAGATCAGGTACATCTGAGAAGGTCAAGCAATGCTAATAAAGTTTTAACAACAAGTGGATCAATACTGAGCCTTTTACCTGGTGAACAAACACATTGTTGAGGTGATTGGTGAGGCGGCGAGCAAAGATATCCCTCAGCTCGCTAAACAGGAGCTGTTGCTGATTCACAGCTTTCAGCTTTTCGTGGCCTACGGGAGGAAAGCAACAACCATTTTATTTGACTGACTGCTCAAAAATCAACTACATGTTGATTCTGTCAAGCATAAAGTATTTAAAGAATTTTGATTGTCTTCAAATCTTAGTCAGATCATTGATAGTCCCGCTCAGCCTAATCCAAAATGCCCTGTCAAACCGTCTCTTCTAGATCTTATCATCGCAAGCATGCCACATAAATACACTGGGTTTGGTATTTTTTTTTACAAATGATCAAAGTGACCACTGTGTAGTTGCTGCTGTTAGAGATACAAAAATGTCTCGTTTCAAACCTAGAACAATTCTAAAATGGAATATGAAGTATTTTTGTGAACAAGCCTTTCTTGGGATCTGTTCCACTTTGACTGGCATTGCATATCATTAATTGACGATGTGAACATTGCTTGGAACTATTGTCATAATAGTTTTATTCATTTAGTAAATGAACACGCTCCACTTCACCAGTTCAGAATAAAGGGACAGGATAGACCCTGGTTTACTTCTGAGTTAGTTGACCTCCTGCACAGGAGGGACCAGCTTTGGACAATAGCAAGACAGTCTGGTTTAGACACACATTGGTTACAATTTCGTCAATTACGGAATAGCTGTACGGCTTCCATTAAAGCAGCAAAACAAAACTTTTATTTATCTCTATGGCAGCACTCACTCATCTGACCTGCCACCACAATTATCTGTCAAATCTGCTCCTTTGTCAGATACACATGAGATGCTAAATTGTTTCAACAAACATTTTGTAACCTCCAGTTCCCTGTTTAATACAGTTTCTAAAGGTAAATCACCTACCCGGTACTCCACCAACAAGTCAAACCTCAGTAAACCATACATTCTCTTTTTCACCGTTCTCTGCCAGTGAGGTTACTAAACTTCAACACTTGCTCTTCTCAAGGGTGGACGTCTCCTCTCAGTCTCCGCTTTGCTTTTGCTTTATCTTGTCTGTGAAACTGTTTGAGAGCCTCTCTTCTACAAAATCTTCCGAATCATAACTATGAACTTCAATTTGGTCAGTTGGTCCATCAACACAACTGATAACATTTCTTTAAAGAGAAGACAGGCTGTAAGCGAGCCGATCTGCCCTGCTGGCATGCACACAACTGGATATCTTGACTTGGAAGACTTGATGACGTGTCTATCTCTGCCGTCATCTCTGGATCTTAAGGACGCATATTTAATTGGATTTATGATAACTGGTTCCTGCATTTTGAATTCGGCTGGTTCCTGGTCTACAAACCGGATTCCAAAAAAGTTGGGACACTAAACAAATTGTGAATAAAAACTGAATGCAATTATGTGGAGATGGCAAATGTCAATATTTTATTTGTAATAGAACATAGATGACAGATCAAAAGTTTAATCTGAGTAAAT
>JAVCKU010000093.1:20152159-20162236 GCA_032273985.1 Hypsolebias coamazonicus
GGTAAACGCTCCTTGTCTGTGGAGCTGCGCTGCAGCTGCTCAGGGTGGATACTCGAGTATGATGTCTGAACCCTCTGTGTACAGTACGCACGTACGTACGTACACGGGAGTATACTGGGGGCTTCAGTCTTTTGGATCAAAGATGAAACGTTTAAACAAGAATCCGTTCGGCGGACCTGACTCAACCTTGTTAGACAAAAACACAGCATTAAAACAAACTGTAGCTAAACCCTGACAACAGCTGCAGCTTGTTCATAGCAATACTAACTCGGCAAGAAAAAAGAAAGCATGAAGGTTTTTACCAGCTGAAAGTGGTGTTTCCTGCAGAGTTGATTCTTCCACTGTGGGGTTCTCCAACCTCTCAACCTCTTCTTCAGCCACAGCTTCTGATCCCAAGGTCTCGATATCTGAACCCTGTGAAAAGCACATCAAGAACAGGAAGACTAGAAAATAAGGGATTCATATTGTTCTCAAGTCACATTTACTTTAAATAAAAGTAACAAGACAACCAGGAAACAATTATGCTATTGTCAAAGCAGAAAGAAAAGAGACGTTTTATAGTTTTATTTTTTGCTAAATTGTCTGTTATGTGTCAACACAATGTTGATTTCGTTTAGGAGCGATTTTGCCTGAATTATTCAAGTGGATTAAAAAATGTTCAGGTAGTAAAACATAGTTCTCTCTTTGAAAACTAAATATAATGAAATGGATAAACAAAGCAAAGCTCAGTACTGTACCTACCGTACTACAGTAATTTCTTGTAAATAAATAAGTTAGCCAGCAAACCCTGGTCAATGTTCTCCTTTTTTCCTAATAATTAGCACTACGGTAAATTAAGTCTTCCAACACAAGCAAGTTGAGCATAAAAACAACATTAATATAACATTAAACGCAATATTATTATTCTCGTGTTAAAACCTACACAATGGTAGGTGTGGCAGGTTATAGTGATGACGAATAATAAAAGTTTTTTTTACCTCATTATTGATAATGGTCCACTCGCAGGAGGACTCTGTGTCACTGGATGTCTCTGACATTCTGTCAGCAATGATCAAAGCTCAGCAGGTCCAGTCACTGAAGCTAAATGTTGAGTAAAAACAAAAGAATGGAGGAAAAGAACATTTTACAAAAACGCCACAGTTGTAACAGCGACCCCTGGTGGTGAAAGTCTCTCATGACGTCACAACAGTTAAAGATGCCAGTGCGCGGCCTGACATTGAAAACAACCACCGGTTAGCTAAAAGTCTGCGCCATCAGCAGGTTGTAACTGCAGCAAACGTCTTTTAATATCAAATATCCACATTTAGCTGCTGCCTAAGAAGCTAATTAACTCACGCTTGTTTCTGTATTGAACCTTTTTTTGATTCTAATTAACTCACCAACAACCTTACCCAAACATGCACGCAGGAGACGACAACTGCGGCGTCGAGACAAAACGCATTAAAAGATTAGTTAATGTTTCAAAACTAAAACAAGTTGCTTAACATACCAGCTGTTTGCAAACAGTTGTTACTGGATGCCCAAACAGACCGTGGTTATCCGTTGACGACGCCAGACTGTACAAGGGAAGTGTAGTTTCTGAGCGGCGCTTGTGGAGGAAAGAGAAAAGAAGTGTACGTTGTAAAAACTACGTTTCCCGTGATCCAGCGCGGAGGTCAAACGAGCTCAACAACGATGGCGCAAACTCTGTAGCGTGCTACGAATAAACAACATAAACAAGGAAACGTGACAAAGCATGGTGATTAAAAACACTGGAATAACCAGTATTTTCAGCCGAAGCTTTTAAAGAATGAAGAAAACGACCTGAATTATTTTCTAAACATTTAAAAGGTGATCGCACATTTAAAAAGCACGAGTTATTTTAGCGTAAAGCAAAATAGTAGACAGAGAAATAAGATTTAAAATGTTAAAAAGTGTTGGACTTTAAAAAAGGGTTATGTCCCTAAAGTCATAAAAGTCATTAAAAAAAGTTTTAAAAAGTTATTTCATACCGTCTCTTATAAACATAGCATATTAATTATGATACTGAGGTAAAATTAAAATAAAGACTTTAAACCTATGTGCCGATGGAGAATAACAGCCCAAGTCTGATTTATTGATTAATATAAAAACTATCAGTCAGCAGCTGTAATAGTCACTTCCAGTAGAGATCAGTAGGCCACATAAAAAATAAAAACTTTCCTTCAGATGTGTTTTTAGACTTTAATTAGGCCCGAGCAGCTAAGCGCTGTGAAGGCCTATTGTAATCGCTCTGTTCAGGCCTGACCTGAAATTTTTTCTGCCGAATGAATTGGCCTTTTGGGGGCTTTATCATATCCCAAAACTCACCAAATTTGGCGGACTCATCAGGATTGGTGAAAGCTTTCATATTTTGGGGGTGTGGCAAAAAATCGTTACAGAAACGGCTCACGAGCGCCACCTAGAAATTTTCAAACTACCCTCCGCATTGGCCTTAGTTTGACATAGAATCATGAAATTTGGTACACTTGTCCAATTTACCAAGATGCACAGAAAACCCTCTGGCACCAATGTTGTACGATAAATGGGAAGGCAGCCATTTTGGAATGCTAACCAAATTTTCACACCTTTTTGGGGGTTTACAGCCTACGCAATTGAACAAACTCCTCCTAGGGATTTTGCTCAATCGGGTTCAAACTTGGCTGGTTTCTTCATAGGGCATGGGGGACCCAAAGTTATCAAAACGGTTCGTTTTCATGCATGCTGAAGGGACGGAGCCTGACATCAAAATTAGACATCTCGCCATGAAAAACGAAACGCTAATAGCACCTACACGAAAACTGTCTAATACATCAAACTGTCAGTGATTGACCCACATCTGGTCCCCTGCAATACTGAATGGTCAAATCATTACATCACTTAAGTCACGCCCCCCTGACAACAGGAAGTGTCAGGTTTTATGTTGAATGGTCCCGATCGGACCCCTGTTACCTAATCAGCATGACAGTGTGTCCAATGACCGAAGACATGTTGGTGTAACAAGATATCCAATACTGACCGTTTTGGGTGGAGCATGTGGGCATGGCAACATGGCAAAGTAAGACGTAACGCCTTCGCCATACGTGTGGTTCTAAAATCCACAGATTTGATCCGAGGAGTACCAAAATCAGTAAGATCGATCATTGCCCACCCCTTGAACAGGAGTCCATAATAATTGTCCAATAGCCCCCACAGTGCCCCCTAGATTATTTTAAAACCTCAGCCCCAAGCCATTTTTGGCCTGATAATTCTGAAACTTGGTGAACATATGTATCTTCTCAGGACCTATAAAAAAGTCTCTTGGAGCACTGGTCCAAAACCAACAGGAAGTTGGCCATTTTGGGTCAAAGGGTCATTTTCCGGCGTTTTGAATTACCGATTTGAACGAACTCCTCCTAGGGATTTTGAAGCATTGCCTTCAAACTTGGTTAATATGCACTTAACATATTAGACAGTAAGAGTTATCAAAAGCTTGCGTTTTCATTTTTGCTAAAGGGGCGTGGCCAGGCCTCAAATTTGTGCTACACCATAAATTTCAAACTGCTATAACTTTCACAATGAAAGACCGAAATGCACCAAGCTTGGCATGAGTCATCCCTGTTGGATGCTCGACAATCCTTTGTGGTCACGTTGTGACGTCATCGAAGCCCCGCCCCCTCAGAAAAAGAAGTCACTTTTAACTTGGAATGCTCCCTCTCTGACACCCTTGAACCAATCAGGATGATCCTTTGTTAGAAGACATATAACAGGTTGATCTGACTTATTTTAAGCTACAAACAGTTTTTGCTGGAGGATGTGGGCGTGGTGGCGTGACGATCTCAGATGTGACGCCGTTGTCATACGTTTGGCTCTAAATTCTACAGATTTGAACCGAGGTGCACCAAAATCGCAAAGATTGATCACTATCCACCACTTCAACAGGCATCCATAATAAGTGGCCAATACTCTCGACAGCGCCCCCTATATTATTACTACAGTTATATCTCAGTCATACATTATCCGATCTGGACAAGATTTAGTGTGCTTTATCACTGAGCACTTCTACACACATTTATATTGTGGTTTAACATGACTCCAGTGCGCCCCCTACATATTCAAACTGTTATATGTCATTGATAGATCATCCAATCTATTCCACATTTATTGTGCGTCATCTGTGGGCACTTCTAAACACATAGGTATGGTTGTTTAAAATTTCACTCCAGTGCACCCCTTACATTATTCCAACAGTTACAGATCAGTGAGATATCATCCAATATGCACCACATTTATTGTATATCATCAGTCAGCACTTCTGCACACATTTCTATTGTTATTTATCTTTTGACTCCAGTGCGACCCCCTTGATAATTCAAACTGTTATATGTCTATGACAGACCATCTGATCTGTTCTAGACTTATTGTGTCTAATCTGTGGCCACTAATAAAAATATTGATGTAGTTGTTTAACATTTGAATCAAGTGCGCCACCTACATTATTCCAACAGTTACAGATCAGTGATACATCAAACGATCTGTACCAAATTTATGGTGCTTCTTCAGTGAGCACTTTCATACACATTGGTATTGCTGTTGAAAATATTACTCCAGTGTGCCCCCTATCTCAGTGATACATAATCCCATCTGCACCAGATTTTTTGTACGTGATCAATGAGCGCTTGGAGAAAAACTTGTATTGTTGATTCATGACATCACTTAAGCCCCGCCCACTCACACAAGACATTCACAATTATTGAGTCACTCTTCCAGCTTCCGCCTGTGTAACATACAAGACTGAAACTGTATTCGCTAACTGTTCTGGAAAACGGGTGCGGGATGGGCACGAGATCGTTCGAGGTGGCGACCGAGTGGACGAGCTGGAACTCCCGCGGTTGCACCAATAAGGCCAGAGCGGCGCTAAGCTGCGAGGGCCTCAATGCTGCTTGCAGCTTTAATTTGTTTTGTTTTTTGAATGTCCAGAGGACCAGACTTAACTTTTTTAGATTTACCTCAAAATGTTCAACTTAACTAACTATAATGTAGCACGGTATCTTTTAAGTTTTCTAAATTCTCTGAAATGTTTGCAAATAAATGATTTGTAGTCTCAAAACTTTTTTCATAGTAAATATACAAACGGTATATCTATCTATATCTATTTTTATCTTAGTTCTCGTAGTGTGTCTTATGACTCCAGGAATTTTTTTTCCAAGGTGGCATGGTGGTTCAGTTAGTTGAGCTGCCGCTTCACAGCACGAAGGTTGCCAGATCAAATCCTAACCCACAACCTTTCTGGGTTCTGTCTGTGCTGCGTGGGTTTTCTCCGGGTACTTCAGTTTCATCCCACAGACCAAAAACATGCATGTTAGACTGATAGGTAACACTAAAGTGTCTCTAGGTGTGAGTGAAAAAATGGTTGTTTGTTTTGTTTGCCTCTATGTGTCCCTGTGATGGACTGGAGACAAGTCCAGGTGACCCTGTGATGGACTGGAGACATGTCCAGGTGTCCCTGTGATGGACTGGAGACATGTCCATGTGTCCCTGTGATGGACTGGAGACCTGTCCCGGGTGTCCCCCACGTCTCACACAGTGACTGCTGGACATGGGCAACAGTGCCCCCGTGACCCGAAAAGGAAGAAGTCGGTAGAGATGATAGATGGATGAACTCTTTTTTTCTCAGATCTCTTCAGAGTGTGCACATCATTGACTTTCTTTATTTACCTCTGTTGTTTCCTTCCTAAATTGGAAATAAAGGGTCCTTTTAACTTGTCATATCTCTATTAATAACAAACAATGGTTTTTACATAGCGACTGTTTGTTTGAGGTTTAATTTTTAGTTTGTGTTTCCGTCTGCCTAGTTAATGATTAGGGCTTCTGTTATTTTATTCCATCATGTCAGCCACAAAAGCCCTGTATTTTTAACAGTTTTGTCATGTTAATAATATTCAAATTAAAGAGTAATAGCAAGATTTCGTGAAATTGTGTATTTAAAGCCCTCTAAATGTTTGGGGAAACAAGCAAAAGGTTTGAATAAATAAAGCTAATAAAAAACAAATTAAAAATCCTGGTGCCTTAATAGCATAGGAAATGACAAAAGTAAATCCAAGTAACTATGAGGCTATATTGACACAAGTTAATTTCTGCTGCAGTGGCATACATCAAATTACTTTCAGAGCTTTTCCAGCTTGATGTAAACCGTTTAAACATCCAAGCAAAATCAAATTTTCCATTGACTCTAAAAAAGCAAATGAGCGCAGATCCTAAATGCAAAGCACAACTTTTTAAATAAGGTTGAAAATTTAAAATAGCCATTTGCAATTTCTCTAGGAATTCATAACAAAAACAGCGTGCCTTCACCGCCTAGAAAGATTATAATCGTGGGCAGAATTCCATCACTGCAGAAATGAGTTTCAAATCTGACTCCAAGATACTTTGAGATAGTTTGTTTCTCACCATAAACGTCGAGCCACACCGACTTCGTGCTGGTCCCCTTTTCATTCCTAGCTTCACATTTATAACTTCCAGTATCTTCTGGACGTACTGCTGCTATTTTCAGCGTGGCACTGCGTACATGAGTGTAGTCCTCCATCAGGATACGTGAAGCGCCATCAACCTTTGCTGGTTGCTGTGGATACCAGACGGCACCCTGTCAACGCCCAGAGATCTCCAGAGATTAACCCCGGATGCATGTCTATCCTTGCCAAGCAAATACTGACAAACATAAAGATTCCTGCATGCTAGCATGCACAGACAGTGCATTTCACAAATACAGTCCACAAGGTACACAAACAGCCAGGACTCCTACGCACAAGCAGAATGAACTGTTTCACGCTTGCACATTTGAACAGACAACCAAAAACAGCAGACGAACACTTCGCTCTCAGCGAGAGGAGAAACAGTTTTGGAAAATACCAACATTCCAGTGCGTCTCAACAGCAAAGCTAAAACAAACAGGTCTCACCGAGCCAGGTGGTATCACCCACTTCAGAGTGATTTCTCCATTCACGTTAGTGGTGTTGCAGGAGAGGAAAAGACTCTGGTTCCGAACAAGAATGACTCTACTGGGCTGCTTCATCTCAATTACAGGAGGAGCAACAGGTACTGAAAGACAAAACAGTGTGGATAAAAACTGGACTTTGAAACAAAAAGTTTTAATCCCAGCTGTGACCAGTCAGGAACCATGCATTAAAGAAGTATATATTACCTGGTATTACTGTCAGGTAGTATTCCTGTGAGCTGACCCCTTCTGCCTAGAGCATTCCTGTGCACACATAGCAATCTTTGAATGCCTTCTGTATGTTTGGGATGATGATGCCTTGCTCCAAGCTTGTAGAGAACTGAAGATCAGAGGGAAGTGGTCCTCCAGAACACGTTTTCAAGCTCAGATTGCTCAGACTTGGGTCAGTTGCCAGGCAAGGGATGAGAGCATTGCCTCCCTCACGGATAAGAAAGTTGGACACCATTGATTTTCTGAAGGGATTCAGAGGATCTGTCAAAAAAACAAACAACCAAAAAAAAAACAAAAAAAAAACAGGTGTTGTCAGGGAGCTGGGAGCAGAGCTTCATACTGAGATTTACTAGTTATGTTGCTGTTTCCTATTCACTTCTTGGCACAATATGATGGGCTTTAAAATGCTGAAAATTAAAGAAACTGCTTAGGTTATTGCATGTGTGTGTGTTTATTTTCTTTATCTTAATATGTTTGCAACAGGTAATGCAAGTTTTTTTTAATAAATGTTTTGTTCTTTTACACTATTGTTACCATCTGCTACAAAAGGCAGGCAATAAAGTAATTGTTCCTGCATGAGTGTGAGTTTGTCTATTAGTAAAATATCTCATGAACTATTTGACAAATGTTAATAAAACACAAAGTAATAATTTGATGATCTTTTATAACTGACTAGCCTTTTTGAACCAACCTAATTCAAAATTGTAATGCTAATCAACCTTGCAAACATTAAAATTTCTCCCAAAAAGAAACTGTCCAGATGACATGATTTATCCCTTTTTTGTGCCCATTTTATAGCTATTGGGCTAAACCTTGGTCTAGTTCTAACTTCATCCCCTTCCACATACTGCAAGAGCTAACAAATGTAACGATTAAAACAACACATCTTTGTACCTTGGCAGAAAAAATGATGATACTATCCTTTAGGGAATGTAGTTTTAATTAGGATCTGTTTTTTATTTATTTATTTTTACAAATGAAATGGATTTGTTTTTTAAAATACAATCATCAAAATATTTTAACAGTTTGTAAACATGTGGTTGGTCTTCTTGGAGATGATGACAGACAGAACTGATAAATCTAAATGTATAGAGAGGATTTGTTGAAAAGACTGGCAGAAGAACCCATCAGAAAGATCTTCAACTCACACACCCAACATTCATCCAGCCTTTATTTATACAGGTTAATCCCATTGAGCCTCAGGGACTCATTTACTAGAGAGACCTGATTTGTGACATTGTGGAGAAGCTACAATACCATACCATACCATACCATTTTATTTATAGAGCACTTAAAACAGTGACAAGGCCAACCAAAGTGTTGTACAAACAAACAACAGGCAACACTTAGGCAGACATAAAATCATTGCAGATAATAAATATAACGACCAAACACAGATCATCAGGCGTTGAAAGCAACAGAATAGTAGTGAGTCTTTAAACGGGATTTGAAAATCGAGGATGAGGGGGCCTGTCTGACAAGCAGAGGTAACTCGTTCCAAAGTCTTGGGCCTGCTACAGAGAAGGCCCTGTCACCTCTGCGCTTAAGATGAGATCCTAAAACTGTGAGGAGCAAGTGGTCCGCTGACCTCAGAGCATGTGGTGGGACATATGGCTGCAGCAGATCAGAGAGATGGCGTGGGCCGAGACTGTTCAATGATTTGTAGACATACAGGAGAATTTTGAATTATTATGTTTTCATTATTATTAATTTAAAGGTACAGTGGTATTATTTAGTATTAAGGCCCAAAATGGAATGGTTCAAGGGTTCAAGGGTTGTATTTTGTGTACGGACCATCGGACTTGATAATGATTTACACACTGATATACACAGATGTTAGATTTTAATTTTTGAATGTATTACACTAATAACAATCAGTCTCCTCTGGCGTTTATCAGATTTATTTACTGATGCTGCGAGGGATTTGCATCGTTTTCCTGTCTCTACATTAAGCTAGGCTAACAATTTAGCTTCCAGCATGGAGAGAATGCATTCCTACTGTTTCTACTTTATTTTATTCCGACCTGTTGTTCTACTGGTTCAAAAACAGAGGGAGTGGTGGCACAGGAGTTAGAGAAGGTGGGCATGTGATTGGAAGGTCGCCGGTTCAACTCCCCGGACTGACAACATCAAAATGTGGGTGGGAAATGTGAAACATGCACACCTGCTTCCACTCTCATCTGCCCCACCTTGGGCCCTTGAGCAAGGCCCTTAACTCACACCTGCTCACCCAGGCGCCCTAGATGGCAGCTCTCTGCTCCATACAGAGAGATGTGGTAGCTCGGTGGTCTGTGGTTGTGTCAGAAGGACATCCAGTGTAAAAATATTTGTCACATCTTCATGTGAGTCAGTTGGCTGTGGTGACCCCTGAAGAAGGGAGCGGCCGAAAGAAGAAAAGGAAATTGTAGTTGTTGAAAAAATGTGCTTCAAAATGTTGAACAGTCATTTTTCTTGTCACTGCAAACTTCAGGACATGTTTTAACTTTTATTTTGTACAAGTGTGCATACAAGCTCTTAATACGACAACTTTTGTTGTAATATATCAGTAAATGTTATAATTTCTTTCTTATAATTTTAGAGACTGAATTGTCACCCTCAAAGCCGTTTAATCTCCATCCCTTACTCGAAATCAGAACACTGCTGTTTAAAGGTTTTAAAGGCTTTAGGTGGATTAATGAAACAATTTGCACTGTTTCTTTGTAATTTAATTCCCTTTAAACTCCTTCACAGAAAAAAGAACTACGCCCTTCAGTTGATGTTTTCCTACCAGAATGAATTCTTTTAACCAGGGACAATTCTAGAATCTGACCTTTAGGGGTGCTTAGCCCCCAGTGCTCACAGTGGCTCTTAACTCCGGTTCATTGACGTCATAAGCA
>JAVCKU010000093.1:20326700-20338344 GCA_032273985.1 Hypsolebias coamazonicus
CCTGCTAACACAAAACATGTTTTTTATTCCTTGCTTTAAAGTGGATATTACTGGCTGGCTGAGGCTGTAATAATTTATTGTAATAATTTATTACAGCCTCATATACCTGAATGTTATCGGATCGGGAAAGTATCGGTATCGGCAGATAACCAGATTTAAGTATCGGATCGGAAGTAAGAAATGTTGATCGGTGCATCCATAGTTTATTTTATTCTGCAGAATAAAAATGAGGAACACAGCACACCAGCAAACGCAGCTCAGGGCTCAGTGTGGTTCCTAAAAGCATGAAGCAAACAGCTTCATTTATACACCTTGGTGGAGACTTGCTTTCACACATAGACATCTGTTTAAACAGAAAAGGAAACCAAAGAATGAGAAAGTCTCTGCAATAGACCTGTCTCAGACTTGTGATGGATTCTCGTTGATGGGTCTTGGAGGAATATCCTGTTCCAGAAGCAGGGTGGTCTTAAAAACAGTCGTCTTTGGCAGGTTCTGATTTAAAACGGTACAGAGTAACAGCTGAGTGCAAAAGTTCACACAGAATAACTGGGTGAAAGGTAACACTGCAGTCTTCAAAGCTGCAGCCACAAATAGAATAAGAATATAAGAAGATAATCCAAAAAGTAATGATGAATAAAACGAATAAACATAATGTCAATCCTTCACACACTGTCCAGAAGTGCTTTGCATGTCTCCCCTTCAATAGTCACATCAACCATTATTGAAGGGCTGATTAGTCTTTTCAGAAGGTGATCAGACTGGACTGTATGCACTGAACTTTGACTGAGCTACACTTTTTTGCTTCCTCATTGCCTTCACTTGTTCTCTTTCCATCTTTACTCCTGCGGAGAGCATAGAGTACTTTTTGAATTATTTTTGTAGTATTCTCACGACCTCTGCATCTAGTGGCGATGTGTCCACTTCCCTAAATCTGTAGCAGAAATAATCTTCCGAGTCAGTTGAGGGAAGTCATTTTCCAGCTACTTCTTGTGGACCATGTCTTTCATTTTTCCAAAAGGGCTGTGTAAGAGGACTGTGTGAAACTAACATGACTGTTAACTGCTCTTGTAGCTGTCAAACTTGCAGTTTCAGCCTTTGCACTTCATCACTTTGCTCAGACTCTGTACGCCTCTTCTGTTTTTGATGTTGACCACATGGCTCCATCAGATTTTTTAGCTGTTAACTCTGCTAAATAAGTGCGGAGTTCTCGGAGCTCTGCCTTTAACTCTGGCACCTCTGTAGTTTTTGTATCAGCATTGACCCTCACTGGTCTCACTACTGTGTTTAGTTTATGACGTGACATTTCATATTTTTCTTCTTCTTTAATCTCATTCAATAATTTTAAGAAGGTGGGTGGTTTTTCTCTCCTTTCTCTGAGTCTGAGGTGTAACAACATATCTGACTGTGCAGCACCTCTTATGAGTTGGTCAACCCTGGCACGATCAGCTTTATGGCTCGGAAGGCCTCCTTTTTTCAAAGTTTTTGCGAGCAGCCGCTCCAATCGTCTCAGAAAGTCAGAAAGTTTTTCTTTGGCTGCTGGTGTAAACTTCTGAATGTGAAGTATAAATCTTCTCCAGATTCGTTTTCCAATTGTACTCTCAATCACTTCCACATACTCATCAGCACTTGCTTCTGGTTCATTGTGACGTATAGCCTGAACAATCTCTAGTGCAGGCCCCTTAAGGCTCTCCACTATTCTTTTACGCTTTTCTTTGTCAGAACAGTCACATTCTTCACTCATGAGAGGAGCTTGCCCAAGCCAGTGCTCTAAATTTTCTTCTCCAGCAGGGGTAGGGCTATTTCCTGAAAATGTGTGGAGGTGACGGAAAGCTGTGTTCTCATTAGCAGGTCTCATTGTTTTTCCTAACAAGTCTCCAACAGCTTGAATGATTGATTCAGGTGAACTCACCTGTGAGTGACCTCCAGACAAGAAAGCGGACACCGCTTCATTTGATTTGCCTTTTTCTTTCATTAACTTGTGAAGCTTGGAAAAGAAGTCTTCTTGGGACTCTCCATGAACTGGCTTCAAATAAGGGGGAATGCGGGTTTCATCTACCTCATAGCGGCATTTACAAGGACTAAATTAAGGCCTGTCTCATAGTCAAGCAAAGTACTTCTCACTCTAACCCTTCCAAATGCCTTTACAGTCTGGGCTGCCTCTTCAATAGCAGCTACTTCAACTCCAGCAGGAACATCACACAAAACAAATGCATGCACAGGATCTATATTGATTTCCCTGCACCAAGCTAATAACAGTTTTCAATACCTGTTTTTCAGACATTATTTTTTCCAAATAAAATCTTCAAAACTCTGTGTGTCTCTTTATAATTCTCAAAAGAAAACTACTAATTAAGGGAAGTATGCTCCCATCAGTGCCTCCAAATATGTAGCGCTTCCTTTACCCTCTCCCACTAGGATAGCGCCCTGAGTTCAACTATTCTATTTTATGTTAGTTTCCTGGGTAAACTTTCAACTCATAATTTTTCTATTTACACCAACCCAAATAGGAAACCCAAATAATCAAACAATGTATCTTATCACTCTCTAATTTATTAAGACAGAAAAAAAATCGATATGCTAAATTCAACACAAAAATAAAATTAGCCAGAGATCAGTTAAGCTTAGTTTCTTTAGACAAAAATATATCAATTAAATACAAATTTAAATTTTACAAGCACATTCTGCTCTTTAAATGAATCAAAATTTTACACTTCTCGTTTTTTTTTTTTTCTTCTTCAGTTTAAACCATCAAATTTTTACAGGGCAGGTGTAGGAAGTCATTAAATTGTGGCTCCACTTTAGAACCTACACCAGCTGGTGCTATTAAATACAAACCCCCAACTAAAATTCAGCGCTGTTTAGCTGTTCAAAAATTATCAAGTATAGGCCTATGTAGATTAACCAACCACCCACGTTGTAGTTCTGGACAATGCTCGGGAGCGGTGGGGCCAATAACAGTGTAACCCATTAATTCCAATGAGTCACGAAAAGATGCAAGTACTCACTCAACCTTGAGGTATTTCCTGTGTTCGTGTGTGTCACCTCCTGACGTTATGTGGCACGGATCCAGCAACCTCAGCACAGATGGTCAGCACAACGTTCCAGTCTCCCTCATCGCCAGAAATCCTTGCAGGCTTCCCCAGTCACCTGAGACACTCCTCTGGTTTGCCGGCGTCTCATTCCCACACCTGTCTGACATCACTGCACAGCAATCTCACTCCAGCTGCTGTTGTGAGCACACCACGTCTTTGTGAAATCCGGCTGCATTCCGTATTGCAGCTTTAGACACCTCAATCACACAAACTTTCACTACGACTTTGGACAAGTTTTTGTCTTTTTTATTTAATTGTCTATCTGTGTTTGCTTTTTTTTTTTCTTTTTTTTTTCTCCTTCCGCGTCTCCTTCTCTCCTCCTTTTCTCTCCTCTTCTCCCCTCCTCACGCTGCTCCCCCCTTCCGTCAGCCAATCAGCATTTTAAAATGGTAGCCGTTCATTTAAACACCCAACCAGTGAGGGGAAACAATAATCAATTTTGATTGCTTCTCATATAGAGCACGTTTTTACCCTTCTACAAAACTATCTTTAAAAAAATAAATAAAATAAAAATAAAACACCTACTGGACAAATTACTACATAGCCAGAACATCTCAAATCAAACACAACTGTCAGAAAAATCCTACCTAAGTCCTGTCTGTTCAGAAAGTGGTCAAATAAAAGTTTTCCCAGTTATGATAAAATTCAGCAGGGCTACAGTAATACTGTAATTCCAACAAGGCTCTGGACACACCTGGCGACATCCAAGTCTCAGTGATGCAGAAAAAGTCCAAATCGTGCTCTTGGAAGTAATCCCTGAGGATGAAAGGTTTGTTGGTGACAGATCTTGCGTTGACCACACACATCCTGATATTATCCAAGGTGGTTTGAGCAGCGGCGGAGTTAGCTCTCGCCAGCAACCGCAGATTTTCAGTAATAACTCCTCCGAGACCAGCAGTGAGCTGCGCCGGCATACAACTCCCGTTGTTTACCTGGTCCGGGCATGCGGGAAGCTGGCGATGGACATCATGGCCATCAGCTGGACAGGAAGATGCAGCACGCATGGATTTGATCTTCACCAGCAGGCCAGCTCGTTTTCCCTGGCGTCTGGAGCGATACTTCCGGGCAGGCAGGTGAGGGTTGCAGCAGAGGTACAAAGGCCGGTCCGCCAACAGCGGGGGACAAGGGGTCTGCCAGAGGTACGATCATAATGATCCAACTATGCGACATCAGTGGCAGAAAAAAGCAGATCCAGTAGCTGTTGTTGATCATACACCAGTAGCGCATTTATGTCCCCGATGAAAAACGAACAAAACACAAAAAATCCGAACACCGTCAGCAGAGGTGGATTGCAAGCCATGTACACGGGCGCCATCTTACTGGAAGTGTTTTTTAAGACACGAGAAGCTCTACAGTATAGAAAACAATGCAAGATGTAATATCTAACATTCAAGTCTTTTCATGGCAAAGTGGGTGTAATATAGTTAGCCATAACAGAGCATTACTGTACATTGAGTTAGAGCTGCTAGAAAATGCTATTGTGTAAGAATGGAAGATGACAAATTAATTGGGAAGTGGATGATTTTTAAATGCCACCACTGAAGAAGCTGAGTGAATAGATCAAATTTCCATTGCCTGCTACTGGAGCCACAGAAAGATAAATGAAAAAATGACATAGAGAAAAGGTTATTTAAAGCAAATAATTTGCTGAAAATTAATTGAAGACTTTTAAATGAGTTTTTAAAGGTAACATATGAAAAACTACAGAAATGATAAGCAGTAGGGATAAATAAAGGACACATAACAGGTCTTGGTTAGTGAGCTCCAAGCTCTTCATTGCTATGATAGACTCCAAATATTGACGGGAATAGAGTGCAAAACCAAAAAGAATAAACAGCTGAGCTGTCAGCACTCAAAACACTAAGGGAGATAACTCGCCAAGGAATAAGTGAGGAACAAGAGACATTTTTCACAACGAGAAAGAAATAAGATGAAAAATATGTCTTTGCTCTGTCAGTGACTGGGCAAATCACCAGGCCTATAGGCACAGAAGGTCCCCACCATTCTTCCAATAAAGTCCAGTTCAGCATGTGGAAATCACTGCTGTGTCAAAGAAAGGTTGAGGTTTACGATGAGAATTGTAGGAACAGGAAATTATGTTTTTATGCTTATTCAGCGGGGCCCTTCATGTTGGTTCAGCTGATTGGGTTTGGATCAAATCAACAGATTAACGTTCTCGGAGCCTTTGAGCTCATTTGGCAGAGATGTTTTGCTGGTTTCAGTGCTAAACCACCACAATTTACTATACTATCCTGTTCCCTTTCTCAATGCTTTCCCCTTCCCTCCCATTCTTTTGCTGTTTCTTCATTATTCTTGAACAGTAAAACTAAAGTCAGTCTTTTTCTTCTTCTACGTTCTCCATTAGTGCTTGCTCTCCCTCAATTACATCACCTGATCCCCGATGGTGAAGTTACCAGTATTAAAATCACACGACAGGATCCTTCAGATCCACTGGCCATTAGCATTGTGGGCGGCAATGAGACCCCTCTGGTCCGCATCCTCATCCAGGATATCTACAGAGAGGGTGTCATAGCTCGGGACGGCCGCTTGCTGCCTGGGGACATGATTCTAAAGGTAGCAAAAAGAGTTTCTCTGAATAAAAAGCAATCTAAGTAATGATGTTTGTCTTTAAAATTAAGCTGTTTTTTCTCTTTCAGGTAAATGGCATTGACATCAGCAACGTGCCTCACTCCTTTGCAGTGGCATCCCTGAGACAGCCCTGCCAACTCCTGCGGCTAACTGTGCTCAGAGAGCAACGCTACCGCTACCGCTCACACTCCCATGGCTATCCATACAGTCATGGCCATGATGCTGCTGGGAGCCACCAGTCACACAGCCTCTCCCAACAACTGAGAGATGACAGTATTCATGTAGTTCTGAGTAAAAGCACTCCAGATGAGCAGCTGGGCATTAAGCTTGTGCGGCGGGCAGAGGAGCACGGGGTCTACATCTTTCACCTGCTGGAGGGCGGCCTGGCGGCACGGGATGGACAGTTGTGCGTTGGTGACCGTGTGCTGGCCATCAACGGGCACGACCTTCGTTACGGGGCGCCAGAGCACGCTGCTCTGCTCATTCAGGTCAGTCTGCAGGGACCACAGGAAATGCAGCAGGCGTTATTATTTCACAGAAAGTTCACAGTTGTGACAAATTTGCCTTAATGCTGTTACAGCCCACAAACGACTGAGCTACTCAAAGTCCCTGAGGCATTAAAGATAATTGTGGTGGTTCAAGCTAATTTTGCGGTGGTGTTGTGTCTGCACTCGCTGCAGTTAATAGTGTTTAATTGCGGTGAGTCCTGACGTACTGGACTACCCTGCTGCCTCTGGTTCCTGGTTGATGCAATGATGGCGTGCGTTCAGTTAATAGTGGTTAATTACTGTGAGTTTGAGGCTGGCTGTGCAGGGTCTTACAGGCTCACAGTTCTTGTCTAAGCAGTTTGACTGGCCCTTCTGATCTCTGCGGAGCCAAGATGGCCTCTAAGAGCAGCCACTTACACTCAGAGATTAAGAACTGGTGGGAAATAAATTTAATTAGCCCATTTAGGCCGATAATGGCCTGGATTGGTTAATTTCGAGCTGTTAGGCAGAGCAGCAAAAAGAAATCTCCCAAGGAATCACAAAGCAGGAAGGTAGAAGCAGCCATGCAACACGTCTGGCTGTGAGACAACTCACATGTGAATGTGTGAAGGGGTAGATGAACCAGCAGGACAGGAGCGGGAGTGTGAATTCACCAAGAGAAGAGAACAGATTTTTATTTGGTGGCCTATCTTTAGAATTTCTCACCCAGCAATAAAATACATCACTTACAGATTTGCACCTTATGATACAACTTTTTGCTGTCTTTTTGCTTTCTTTAGGCAAGTGAGCAGAGCGTTCACTTCATAGTGTCTCGTCAAATTTGCCTGCCCGCACCAGACATCCTACAAGAAGCTCCATGGGGCATGGAAGGTCCCCCGCCATATTCCCCTGTAGACATGGAGCAAACACTGCTGGTGAGCAGCGCACACACAAGTGATGTGAACACCGTTAATGCACAGAGAAAAGATGTGTCTTTGTGATAAATATTCACTTTCAGCTGCAAATCATCTATGTAGGCATTATTCTGTCATCAATGCCAAGCAAGTCATCCAGGCAGAGGGTCTCCTCCTTTCACTGTGTTGCAGCATCCACATCTTTATTTTACACACACACGTCTTGATACCCCACCATGTTCACTTATCAGTCATGACCTCACTCTGAAAAGTTGCTGTTTTATGTGTTTCTTTTTATTTATTGTGCTCTAACAGAAAACTGAGAAAACCTCTTTGCCAGAATGATCCCTTTGACAGTTTGAGTTTAATGCTTACATAGAGAATATGTGCAAAGTTGTATAAGGTTACAACTTAAAATGAATTGAGAACGGCATGCCACTTTGCTCTTTATCAAAATCATGAAGAATCGCTAAAGCCAGCACCCAGTTTACTGCAGGATCAATAAAGTTCTTATATTGTCTTATTATGGAAGACTGTAAGAAAAATCAATCACATGATGCTGAAAACTAAATAAATGGCTCTCATCATGTGTGGAAAAGGTGCAGAATGTAAGCACTCCTGAAAATGCTAACACTGCCCTGACAGCTGCTCTAAACTTCAAGAATCCATCATGATACAGTCAGTAGTCAGTTGCACAAAGCGTCATAAACAAAAAGCATGACAGTTACGGCCTAACCTGTCCTTAGCTGACTGAATTAACTTTAGGCTGTTGTACAGAACTGCTTAAAAGATGTCATGTTTTGCACGACTGTTAAAATTCTGTACAAGCAAAGCACAGACGAATGTGAAGAAATGGCACCCAAGTTTTTTTTTTTTTTTTTTGTCTTTTTTCCATTCAGCCTTTATTTATACAGGTTAGTCCCATTGAGTCGAGGATTCATTTTCAACAGAGACCTGTTTAAAAAAACACACACAGAGATGAGGTACACACAACAATAAACAGTCATAAAAATCATATAAAATGAAAATAAAATAAAAGTAGTCAAATAAAACAAAAATAAAAACAAGCTCCATTATGAAACAGGGTAAAATACTAAAAACTGAACGTCTGCAATGATTTTTGCCATAAAATTAGCAGTTGTTTAAAATCCCTTAGAGAGGTCAAAGTGGACAGCTTCAGATCTTTTTCAAGGTGTTCCAGGAAACAGGAGCTGAGTATGAAAAGGTCTTTTTGCCTAGTTCAGTCCTCACGGAGGGAATGCTGCATGTACCGTATTTTTTGGCGTAAACGTTGCACCGTCCTATAAGTTGCATCAGTCCAAATATGTCTGATAAAGTGGAAACATCCATAAATACTAGTAATAACAGTCACTTCGCCGTATATGTTGCATCTACAGTATTTTGTGTCATCGCTGATGTGTCACGCTTGTCACGCGTCACCGCTGACAACCCGTAAATGTGAGCCGGTGTTGTGCCGAAAATTGACAGGAGTGTGCACGGGAGGACTTTAACAAGAATTGAACAAGATTAACACTTAAAAACGATTACATGTATTTCTTTGCTCAAAATTATGAGAAAGGGTTCTCCACAGACCAAAAGTGGGCGTTTCTGGAGAATAGGCATTTGTAGAGGACAAACACTGATTGGCTAACTGTATTTTCAGGCTCTTTATGTAGTTACGTCAGGTCATTTTTTAAACTGGAGGTTTCTAAGAAACAGTGTTATATCTGCTGTCAAACATAAGAAGATTCTCTTTTGTTCTTGGGTTGTAGGCTGCACCTCACACAGGTTGCTTTAGTCTGGTCTGGGTACAATGAAATATGAAACATCTGAAGCAAAACCTGCTCCATTTGTCAAAAAGTCTGGTCTCAATTAAAGAGCATGAATCCTGTAACGAGATAATGCCCCAAAACAAAAGCTAAAAACAAAAATTTCTCTTTGTAAGTGCTCTTCTATGAGATGTGATCTATGAAAGGAGCTGAAACATGGAGTAGGATTGACCCTTAAAATGTGAAACAGCTGATGGACGTTAACCAGTAGCAGAGATACCTGCTCCAGTTGCAGAAATCTTACAGAAACTGACAATCACTCGTCTGCAGTGACTGATTTAAAAGGTTGAACAAGAAAATGTGAAGTTAAAGGAAACAGCCTTTGTCCCAAGGCCAGTTTAAGTATAATTATTATTTTGGTTACTTTATTTTTCTTTATTTATGAATCAATTGTAACGTAACTATTTTCACATCATTCAGCTACCAAAACAGATTTTGTTTTATAATGTAATGACTAGGTATTAAAAAACAAACATTTAGCCCTTCCCACTACCCATTTATGTTGCTCTTATTTTGAAATGTAACCAGAAGCTCTGTGTGAAGAGAGGCGGAAAGAGAAGGTATGGAGACGCCGCCAATGTTGAACCGGTTAACACCATAAACATAATATGTCTGTGGTCAACACAATCTGCCAATAACGCCTTGGTTTTTTTTTTTTTTGTCCCAATCAGATGTGAACCTCCAGATGTGCCTTCTGTTTTTGTCTGCAGAAATACCTATTTAGAAATTATAGCAAATGTGTGCCTCAGTTTAACTTTTCCTTAATAAATGCACTGACGGTCAAATCAGCTGTATTTTCAAAAGCTGATATGTGGAAGTAAGCACATGCACGGGACAAGTCGCTGTGCAAATTTAACAAAATAACCACCTAAAAACAATAATTTTTTTAGTTTGACTTTATAGTATATGTGTGTCTCAGATGAACTATTCCTTACAAAATGCATTTTAATGGTCAAAACAGCTGATTTTCAAAAATAGTTTCACTGCTGAGGTGCTGCGAAGCAGGGACGCACAGTGGGACCAGCTGCTGCATTTCTTTCAAATTTAACAAGATAACCATCTAAATAATATATTTGTTTGCTCGACATTGTATCAAAGGTGTGTCTCAGTCTAACTTTTGCTTAACAAAAGGACTTTGATGGTCAAATCAGCTGCATTTCAAAAGCAATTGCTGCCTCGGTGCTCCGGGAGTGTGCAGCCAGGGAGGAAATCAGGAAAGAGGAGTGCTGCACATTTCTTATAAATTTAACAAGTTAAGTACCTGATGCATGCTCAATAATCCATGTAGAAAAATCTAAAAAAGTTAAGTCAGGTTCTCTGGAAGGGTGAATAGCAGGCAGCCATCAGGGTGCATCAGGATCCATCATAAGCCTAAAAAAACTAAGTCTGGTCCTCTGGACAGGTTTTAAAAATAAAATATTGCAGAAACGTTTCGTCTTTCATCTGAAAGACTTCTTCGGTCTAAGGAGCTGTAGTCAGCTCAGTCTTATAAAAAGCACCTTCTCATAGAGCAGTGATCCTCACTCTTTTTTTTTTTTTCAAAAGACCCATATTGACAGATCAAATTCAAAGGGAGAGCTGCAATATCACCCCAAGTTACTCAAATAAAATAATGGAACAACCCACCTGAACAAAAAAGAAACACAGCCAGCACATTATCTGTTTAAACAAAATGTCCATTAGTAGAGATGAGCAGAAGCTGTGCTGCATGTCCTTGACTTTCTTCATGTTGTATTGTAATTTGTTGTTGCAACCACACTGAGACACTCAAGATGGACATGGGTCAGTCAGTTTCTGTTTTTACTTGATCGTGTTCATGGTTGAAAATGTTGACTCATTTCAGCTTTTAGCTGTTACCCCAATCCCATGAAGAAAACACAAGTCAACAATACCAATGAAAACCAAAGTCCATGCTCAACAATGAATATGCTGTAATATGTGCACGCATGAAGATGCTCCCTTCACGTTTCCACCTGCCCCCTCATGTAACCATGTCCGGAAGCGGCCCTGTAAGATGCTCCTACTTCCTTCACTGCAGATGACAGCAGGTGCAGAGACGCACGCGCCTGCTAGCTGATCCATCTGAGATTTACAGGACTTTTTTTTTTACATCTTTTGACCGGCAGGTCAGTGGAAGTGTGCGGCTGGAGATGATCAGCTGATACATCTGAGGTTAACAGGACATTTATTTTATTTTATTTTTTTTTACCTCTACCGGCCAGTTTGACCTGCCTCCCCCTCAACAAGTAGATTAACACAATGTTATACGTAAAACCACATCAAAGAAGCCTGAGCCGACAACTATGCACAACGTGTTTGTTATGCGAAACCCTGATAATGTTGTCAGAGGAACAGCGGGTGCAGCTCCTGCATGTTATGGGGCGTTTACCTTTGGGACAAACTGTGATTGGTCAGTTGCTGACGAGCCTACTGGATTGATTGACAGGTGGTTTAATGTCACTTCTGACTGGACTGAGAAACGAAAAGCTAGAACTAGCAAAGCCAATGGCAGCATGATGGATCAGTGGTTGGCACAGCTGCCTCACAGCGAGAAGGGTTCAATCCCCAGTTGGACCTGGGATCTTTTTCTGTGTGGAGTTTGCATGTTCTTCTCGTGCTTGAATCAGTTTTCTCCAGGTACTCCAGTTTCCTCCCACAGACCAAAAACATGCATGTTAGATTGATTGATAACTCTAAAGTGTCTCTAGGTGAGAGGCAGAGAGAAAATGATTGTTTGTCTTGTTTGTCTCTAT
>JAVCKU010000093.1:21654158-21666235 GCA_032273985.1 Hypsolebias coamazonicus
TAGTTGAATGATACAACATATATATGTTGTGCCATTTTATGCAAAGTTCAAACATCATGTCAGTGGACCTTTAATAATGTGTGGGACATTTCTTAACTCAGTTTTAGTATTTTCTACAATCCCTTTAGATGTTTTCTCTGCTTGATGCCAATGATTTGACTCTTCTCAAACAGACTGAAATCTTTTCCACGACCACACGATGTGTCTTTCAACATGGCTGTTGAAGAAATGAGAAGCAACTCATTGCACCAGTTGGGGTCAAATAACTTGTTGCTGCTGAAAGATAATCACCCATGCAGTAATTAACCAATAGGAGGCTCGTACCCATTTGCTTAGTTAAGTCCAGGTGGCAACTTTTTTTTTGGCCATGCAGTGTACTTTAAATACAGCAGTGGTACAACAGTAATAACTGTTTTTAATAATTGCAATACATTTAACATTAGATTAATAACGTAGTACATATAAATACAAAAATAGCTTTATAATTTAATTTATTCACAGAGTGCAGATTTTCTCATTGTAGTGAAATCGTTGGTGCTTCTCAAATAACATTTCCAAAGCGAACACGATATAAAAACAGTTATTTTAAACATTCATATGAATTAATGAAATAATTATTTGATGTTTGTCTTCTTTTCAGCAGGTCTTCAAGTTTTGTATAAGTTTTTGAATTGCTCATTCATTCACATCAGACTTTGTCAAAGGAACAAAACTCAACAAAGCCTTGGTCTAACAGCTTTAGTCAGTTGAATGTGAGAACCACTTCTAGTCTTGTCAGAAAGTTTCTTCATATTTCTTCACTGTAAAATGTAACATGTCTGTTTTCTAAACGTGCATATATATATATATCAACTTAAGAAAAACTTGTTTTATTTCTAGTGCCTGTCTGAATATTTCTCAGATGTCATGGAGATTTGCAGTAAATACAAAACAAAACACAATTTACTAGCCAGCTAACTTGAAGTACAGTAGTCTCTCGCTACTTCGCGGTTCAACTTTCGTGGATTTGCTCTTTCTTGGTCTTTTAAAGTAAAACTGAACACGAGGAAAAAAATTGTACATGACACATGATTGTCAACTTTAATATTACTCATGTGATTGGAACAGTACTGGATACTGTATAGTAAAAAAAGTTATCAAAAAATAAAATACTTCAGACAGGTGCCATCATTTTGTAGTTTTCTCTCAATAAGGCTACAATGTATTGCTGCTCATAAGGACTGCAATCCATTTCCCAGAAGCAAACAGTGCCCCGCCTAGAAGCCTCGTTGCCTTTATATGAAATACAGGTACATAGAGGGAAAATTTTGATCTGAGCTGAATAAGTTCAGTCCTTTACAGTGACTTCAGCGTTCAGCGACTTCAGAGAGCCACATGGAACCGGACCAGAATCGGAGAAAAACCAGACCCCAGACCTATCGGCAAACCTGACAACTGGTAGCTGGCCCACAAGAACTTCCAAGCACGGACACACAACCATAGGTCCAGAGTTCTCGCTGGAGCCCACCGGGACTTTTTCTCATCCAGATTTGGTCTTCATTTGGTCCCGGGCTGGACATCTGAAGATCCCCCACAGAAAAGCTGACATTGCGGCTTTGGATTCTCCATGTGATCATTTCTACAAAGTGACAGCTGACTTTCTCCTCCTGATAAAACTTTAAATAAATTTCCAGGTCCACCTCATAATGCATTACACAGTGAAAGAGTCTATTTTTTTTCGCTCTTTTGCTGTGTAATGAATTACAAGGGGGACCCGGAAATTTAACCTCACACATAAGTGAACAAAAACTTTTTTTTTTAGTTTTATCAGGAGGAAAAAGTCAGCTGTCACTCTGTAGAACTCAATCACAGGTGGAGAATCCAAAGCTGCGATGACATCAGAGGGAAAGGAGGTTTGGCCGGATCACGTGACATGTGAGAAGAAGTCTGACAAACACTCTCCAGAATGTGGAGCTTCAGTTCAGTTCAGTGAGAGTTCAGTTCAGAGTCCAGGGTCTGAGTTTGTGGTCAAAAATGCAGGTGGACCATTCACATAGAGGAAGAAAAAGCAAAATGTATCTGAGGGTTTTAGCTGGTATCAGTGGTCTGAAGGCAGAGCAAACGTCGAGGTCCACATATCTGATGGACAGAACAGTATCCGTCTTGGAGGCAAAGGGGAGGAATCCATGGTCAAGAACAGAGCAGGAACAAGAACGCTGGATTACTTCTGGCATGAGGCGGTCAGACAATCTGGCAGAGATTGGGGGACAATTAAGAAGAGACCCACACCAAAAAAAAAAAAGTGCAGCACACAGATGCAGAGAGATGTTCCCTCCTTCAGCAGGTGGGAGCATCTCTCTGCATCTGTGCAAAGATTTATAAAGCCTTATTATATAATAAATACTAAAATAAATATAACATCCCTACTTTGCGGTTTTTCACTTATTGCGGGGGTGTGTGGAATGTAATCCCTACAATAAACAATGGACCGCTGTCCTTCCAAACCTTAGACCCCTTCAGTCTTTAAGGACCTTTCTCATCCAACACTGAAGCAGACATCGCTTCAGCACAGTGATAGTCTGAACCAGTTGCAGACAGAGCTGACCACAAGAACTTTGATTTGAGAGAGGAGTGAATGAGGCCATCTTTGTGAAGAGAACCTGTCCATCATTAAACAGGGTTGGGGTCTCCTTGTTCAACTGTCCCCCTCTTACAATGCTGTTATTGCTAGTGTCACTCAGCCCTCTGTGAATAGCAAGCAACCATCAGGGTGCTAATGATCGGTTGTTAGGCTGATGGTCCTCCTTTTACATGTGAACAATAAGTTCTGGATGTCACCAGTAAGTAAACTGGTAGATCTACTGTGAGGTGCTGAGTTTGTTGCAGCTCCTCAGACTGAAGAAATCTTTTGCATAAAAATGAAACCTTTCAACAAGAAGAGTCCGTCCAGAGGACCTGACTCAACTTTGTTAGATTTATTTACCTGAGTTACTGAGCATGCATCATGATAAGAAAGGTATTGCTCTTATGACACCCTCAAAACCGTCACATTGTGTCATCTTTAAAGTAACATGAGCCACACCTCTCTGAGAATCAGTACATAAAACAATTTTTTATACATTCCCATGCATCACCCAAGGAGGATATTCTCCCTCATCTGCAGCCACCGTCTCCACATTCCAAGCAACTGGGAGACACCTTAGCTCCTCCTGCACAGTTTGAGTCGTCAGTTGAAAACTGTTTTGTTTAGGTAGTTGAAAAGTTAGGAGAGGAAAGGATAAATAAAAAAAAATTGCTAATACCGTAAACTTACAAAATTTAACATGTTAGAAAAACCCTCTGAGAATGAGAAAATGAGAAAGCCCATGCATGTCATTTTTCTGACATACTCAGCACATAACACTAGGATGCTGAAAACAATGTTGAGATTTCAGAAATTAAAATTAAAGCAAAACTTGTTAAAAATTATGTCAACTAAACACAGATTCCAACAAATGATCACAGTCATCGTCATGGATTATGAAAGCAGCCGCCCTAAAGGGAACAAAAAACATGTACATTATTAATAATGTTTATAATACAAAAATGAAACATGATCAGGTTTACCGATCTAACAATTGTTCTGATTATTAAAAGCACTTGTAGAGATATTTTTGAAATGTACATTTGCTAGGACAACTTTAAGGAGCTACACATGCAAGAGAAGATATGTAAAGTCCTCCATGTTGAAAACACATAATCTGCAAATGGAGAGATAGCAGGAAACAGCTGGAGGTCTCAGAATGGTCCAGACTTTATTTTATCATTTGCCACCAGCCCTGTCAGGAATTATTTTAGGAAGAGAAGTGATACTCGCCATTTAGTGATCGTAACACGACTTACGACTGGTCAGAAGTAACTTTTGTTCCAGACTTCATCGAGACAAGGTGTCTGTGGAGGGGAGATTACTGAGCGCCTCAGTGTTGACCTGGGGATTCCTCCATGGTCACTGTGGAAGTGCTGAAACGGGCAGATGCAAATGAACGGCAGAGCCGGCCGTCGAGCGCAGCGGCGCTGTGTGAATAAGAAGCAGAAGAAAGTTTATAGAGAAATATCCAAGGTTTTAGATGAGTCTGAAAAGATGCCACCAGAACTTCTTCCTCTTTAGGGGGTTTTCCCAAGCTTGCTGAGGAAAAAAAAAAATCCCCCACCCTTGTGGTTTGAAGTGCAAAGTTAACAGTTTTACTCAGCCCCCCTCCAAGGCTTGTATAGTCTCTCCTAATCTTTTTTAATGTGTCAAAGGCTTTCTTGAGAGTCTCTGTGAATTTTCACACTTAAGTTGTTTGCAAAGTCAGTCTGAATTATCGTATAGCGTGAGGGTTAACTTTTATGAAAAGGTTGGGAAAAACTTTTATAAAAGTGAGTGCGTTGTTTTTGTGTTTCGGGGGGAATGCTGCAAACACAGCATCCATTCACAGTGATGCTATGTGTTTATTTCATTTGAGCTTAACAGGGACAAGCTGCATCCCTAAATATATTTATTTTTGTTGTAATGCCATTTATTGAATTTCAGTCCCTTTTATCAGCATGTAGTGTATATTTTTTATTTGTTTGTGATTTTGTTATTCAAATATTGTCAACATCACGGCTGATTTTAATCCAGGGCACAACGATTTAAGCCAGAATCTCACTGGGCAGCAACTGCTGGAGACTAGTTTGTGACGTGTCTCCAAAATATCTCAAAATATTTGTAGTTGTTCTCAATTTTCTTTTGTGCATCTCAGAGGCCTGCAGCATTGTCACTTGAATTTTAAACATTAAAAAAAGACTACTGACTTTCTCTTAAAATATTTTTTTGTGTCACAGGCATCTCAAACCATTCCGTTTACTTTCTGTATTTTTTATAAGAGGAGCTGTATTTTGACATCTGCAAAGGAGCTTTCATTCTTAAATATGATATGAGTTATTGTCAGAGATATTTTACTGTTTGCACCTTCATTCACTCACACTTGGGGTTGCCGCTAGCTTCACACACCTAACACACTACGTTTCAGAATAAAAACTACAACACTGCAACTGTTGCCATGCTGCTCTTACCAGCACTCATGAGATGGAGAGTGAGATGTCAGTGTTCACTATGTGGTCCTTCACATACTGTATAATCAGTTACCTCCTTTTTATTGTTATTGCCCCTTCACACTATTTCCTGAGCATCAAAACTATTTGTTGACATTTTTCCCTTAGACCTTCAGGCCAACATTAATATCTGTTCCCACTAAAACGGTATTCATTTTGAATTGGTGATAAATGTCATTTAAGTTCTCAGCTGCTCAAAATTTTCCATCCGCTCTTTTCTGTTATCTTGATTCAACTAAAGAAGTAACTCAATAAAATTGCTCAACCTTTTTTTTTATTATTTTTTTCCATTCAACCTTTATTTATACAGGTTAGTCTCATAAATGTTTGACCAATCCAAGACATACTGCAGGGTTTAGGTAATTGTTTCTTCCACACTGACATTTTGGCTCTAATTTTCACCATTTAATTAATATTAAATCGCTCAGAAAGGGGCAAATCTATTCACTTAATGTAATTTGTGGAAAACTCACCATGACAATGTAATTATTTTAAGGGCACCAATTTGCATTTCCAGTGCTGTTCAAACTAAATGATACTGTAGGTTCTAAGGCCTCGGAGATAAATTAATAATCTCAAGTATTTAAAACCCATGAAACATTTAAATTGAGTAATATCTCTTCCTAAAGGGCATAGTGGAGCAGTTTCCATACATATGCAGAAAGAGACACTTTTTAAATAAACATCAGCTCTAATCACTGACACAGAAATCAGAGCAAAAGCAGGAAAAAAAACACAATCTGAAGCTTTTAATGGTTCCTTGGGGGCTTCCCTCTGACTTAGGTTAGATGGGATTTAGACAACGTAGACAAATTTACCAAAACTTGGAATTCTCTTCATTTAAGTGTGTTTAAAAATTGGTTCTATATAATAGCTTGTCTGATAAATAGACAACATGCTGTGAGCGTTTGTTCTTGTTATTCAGTAGAAGGTGTATGAAAAGGAACAAAATACAGTTTGTGATGTTTTATGTAGCTTTGATCACCTTTGACTGGAAAGCTCTTGAAATTGTTGCTCTTTCCCATTTTGGAGGACAAGACTACAAGTGTTCATTTTTCTTCCTGTAGTGTCATAAATTTAGTAATTGACTTTGATTTTTGTCTGCAGGCACTAACCTAATAAGGCCATCCAAGGTTAATGATAGACCTTTTTTAGAATGGCTGAACGTCTGACACCAATACAGGCTGGTAAAAAACAATTATTACTTACATGAGAGACACTCGGGGCAGAAGCTCCTGACACCTCAGTAAAGTGTTGTTCTGCTCACTTTTAATAGCTGCTATATTGCATTTTGCTGGCCAGTTAGGCATTAGATCAAAGCACAGCCAGGATCCTTGGAGGAGGACTGTGTTGCTGTTTTACAACAGACTCTTCCCAAGAACTCCAGAGCTACAAATATAAGTGATTTAATGTCTCTCCTGAAGAAGCTGCTGGGGTCAGCAAAAGTACTGTCTGCCACTGCCAACCTGCTGTCATTGTTCTTTATCAAGCTGTTTTTTTGCTTCTGTTTTTGCTTTATTAGCAATAGATTATAAGTAGTAGAGGAGAGCACAAAGCCTCTGCAACATGGAAGAGAAGCAGGATAATGTAAGCATGATTTTTTTTTTAATCAGACCCCCCCCCCCCAAAAAAAAAAAAAAAACCTCAATAAATAAAACTAACAAACAAGCAAACAACCAAAACATCAACAACAACAAAAAGTTAATAAGTGGGGCAACTCTTCCTGGAGGAACTCTGCTTGAGATGTTTGCAGTAAGGCATGTTGTAACACTTCCAGTTTTTCCTCTGCTGTTAGCGGGAACAATTTGTTTGCTAGCAAAATCTTTTATTTTCTGGATTTATCTATTTTTGTTGCATAGTTCTACATTATATATGTATACAAACACCCTTAATACAGTTGTTGTTTTATTCTATTGGATTGTGCTTCAGACACCTTTTGCCTTACGACACCTTTTCGTTTTTATCAGTGTATTTGGGGTCTGCTAGCTCTTGCTAGTGTTAGCTTAGCACGTCTCTGGATCTCTGCCGGCTTCCTCTGTTCTCACTTGCTCTGTGTGTCTGTGTTTAGTTATTCCTCTGCCTCCTTTAGTGATAATGGCAGCTGTAACAAATGTAGTCTTATTGTGGCTTTGGAGAAGAGGCTGTCTGAACTGGAAGCTTGGATCCGCGCTGTTGAAAAACCAGTCGCTAGCCAGGTTCCTATAGGCAGTGCGGAGCCACTGAGGCTAGCTCCCGTTAGTGGTCTTCCAGAAGACCCCGAGCAACCGGGACCCCAGGCCAGTGTGTCTGGAATAAGCGTAGTGCTAAGGCTAAGCCCCCACTTCACCACCGACTCGTTCACATTTCTAATCGGTTTTCCTCACTCAGTGACTCACCTGCTGAGAAGCAGACCCTAGTTATTGGCAGCTCCATAGTCTGAAACGAGGCTTTAGGGACTCCAGCGACCATAATCACATGCATAAAAACTAGTACAAAGTTCAAGTTATACAAACTTTACCTATGCCCTTTCAATAACCACTTTTCCTGTAGCTTGATTTTACTAGAGTATAATCAAAATGTGTTATCTTTCATGTCCTCTATTAGACACTCTCCTTAGGTGCTTTCAAACTAGTTAACAGTTGAAAAGACCTGTATGTTTGATTTCTTATCGCCAGAGGAACACTTGTACAACACTTAGCTGATGACTATAGTGTCCAGCCACTTAATCCAAGGATTAAACAATAAAAAACAGATTTGTTACTTATGAAATAATGCTAATGACTCTGCAACGCTGTATTTAGTTAACAAAAATTAAGCATAAACAAAATTGCTAAACTGAATTAATTCATCATGTTTTGCAAAGAGCTGGAAGTAGACCTCCATCACGTATTTGTAGCGTGCTCCACATCAACACAGCTGAGTTCTGCTCTATGCCTCTTATGGATCCACACTGCCCACTTCATTTCTGAAAGCTTGCGTCTCTGCTGGAAGTGGCTGGCCCCATTGCTGGCTCATGAATGGTCAGAGGTAGTATAAAAGCAGACTGGTCTGAGCAGAGTTTGACAGAACACTACACACATTCAGAATTTACAGAAGCCAAAACTCATACAACAAATCAGGCTACTTTGTGCTGTGCATGTTCGAAGAAAAGCATGTCAAACAAATAACTGAAAAAGTTTAGTAGCTTTTTCATGTGTTGAAAATGCAGGTGCTGAAAGAATATGGAGTCCCTGTTGAGCCAAGAAAGCTCTTCTACTCTAAGTATAAGCTAAAAGAAAGCCCTATTAAATACCATACCATTTTATTTACATAGCACTTAAAACAGCAACAAAGCCAACCAAAGTGCTGTACAAACAAGCAAACAGGCAACAAACAAAATGAAGTAAAAAACAGAATATAGACATAAAATCATCGCAGATAATAAATATAATGACCAAACGCAGTTTATAACTAAATGTAGTTATAAGGTCTGTGACTGGCCAGAGTATTGGCATTGCAAAAACAAAAACAAAATAAGGGTTAACTACCTCAATAACTGTAAGGGTTTTGAAGTGGGACCCTGCAGTCCTAAAGCATTTTTTACTTGCTTCCACTGGTAATCTCAAACCCTCAGTAGCATAATTGTTTCATGTCTCTTACTTGTCATTGCTGATATTTATGTTTGGCCATTTTCTCCTTTAAACCACCTTGTTGAAGTTGTTACTTGAGATATGTTTAATGTTGATGACAACATGTAGCAGGACAATAGAAAGTAAAAGATTTTGCCATTTAAGTGTACTTGGTCTGTGTTCACTTTTAAAGTCATGTGAATCCTAAGAACTTGAATAGAAGGCTGCTGCAGTTCCACTACGTTCTGTTAATGCTCTTTCAATCAGTAAGGAAAGATAATTAAATTAAGAAGATAGTTTTTTTTTTTCTTGAACTTTTCTGAACCTTAGTCATGTTTGTACTTTCTTTCTGGTAATTTTCAGACTTCTGCATTGTCGGCGGGCTCCACCCATAATGCGCCAGTGACTGGTTACAAGCGTATGGTCATTCCAAATCAGCCACCTCTAACTGCTACGAAGAAGTCTACACCTAAGCCTCAGACTCCAGGGGGAGTCACCACAGCCTCATCTCCTCCCCCTGTCAGCCCAGTTCCTAAGCCTCAAAACCCCATGGCTCCTCAGCCTGTTCCAGCTTCTTATACCACAGCATCCACTCCAAGCCAGCCTACCTTCAATGTCCAGGTGAGGTCAGCCCAGCATGGCCCCCAGCATCAAGCTCCAGGGCACCATTTTGGCCAACCGCCAATTCGAAGCCCTGGACAGGTGCAGTACATGCCTGCCCAGCCAAAAGGTCCCGATTTTGCTTATGGACCACCCCAGCCTGGCTTTACCCCGATGGGTCATCAAGAGCAGTACCATCCAGGAGGACCGCAAGTAGGGGGAGTAACTTCCAGGAGACCAGATCCTGTTCCAGCCCAAGCATACCAGCCTCCAGGCCCCATGAAAACCCACCTTACAGATGCGCTCTCAAGCTTGGCTCCATATACCTCTGGACCAGTGGTTCCACCTAAGGTAGGAGATTTTTGTCTCATCATAGATCATGCAACACCTACTGACGTGATTTTTCTTGGATATTGTAAATGGAAGAAAAATTTGAAAGAGAAACTCGTGGATTGTTACCAACTATTCAATCTTGCAGTTGTTATCTCTGTCATCCATCATCTCCCAGTTCCTTGTTTAAAACCCTGAGCTTTCACTGGATCATAAGGGGTTGTATAGAACATAAAACCTCTCCTGTGTGTTTCATGTGTGACCTCTGAAGTAGCTCATCTGAGATATGTCTATGAGGACCTAAAAATCACTTCAACTGACTTGTCAAAATCTCAGTGATCGGTTTATAATCCTTCGTGGGTTATATGAACTCTTAAAGCCCAAAAATGTTCATTTTGGTTTGAAATCCCAAACTTTATGCCATTAAACATAGGTCAAATTAGATGTACATGTAAAACGTCACAAATTTATTTAGTTTTTGTTTAGTTTTAAAAGAGAAGGAGCATCCGTTCTAAGTGCACAAATACACCGATTCTGTAATTCTATGGAAATGCATAGAATTATATTTATTATAGGACAAAAACAAATTAATACTCTGAATTCAGTTATGGATATTTATATATTGCTGTATTTTAAGGACAGAAATTATTTTAAAAAAATGCCATCTCTTAAAACTGGGTATTCTGTGCCACAGAGACAGCTATTCTAATCTCAACATATCCAGCCTTCAACAATCTCTGGAAAGTGAAAGGCCCTTGAGTTTTATTTAATTCAAGGATTTTATGCTGCTTCAAAATACAATCTGGGCCTTTCAACCACAGGGAATAACTCATCAAGGACTGTACTTTACTAAATACAAATTAACTTCAACATTGCAGCAAGTATCTTAAAAATAAGTCTAATTAAATTTGTTCAAAACAAAAGTCTACATTTTGCTTGAAAAGCTTGCTTTGGTCCCAGTATGATGCATTTTTAAATAAACAAAAGATGGCCTTTTAGACATTTGCAGGAATCTCTTTGATTTCAGATAAAAGCAAATTGCTAATTTTACAGACATGGCATCTACTCCTTATGTATATATTTGTCTTCCTTTCCCAAGGATATTCTGAAGCAAGGTAACGAGTTCAGTGCCGCCCCCAGCCCCCACTCACTCTGCCTTATTTAAATGCTTTAAAGCATGTCTGGAAACTTGATGCTCTATTTGCACAAATTGAACTAAACCGTGTTGAAACTGACTGTGATGTCAAACCTTGTGTTTAACTCAACTCTCCTAAAATATGTGCATTACTATATCAGATATTTACTGTCACTCACTTCACCCCCACCCCCAGAGTTATTATAAGGCAGATTAAAATGAAACTGCCAACCTTGCCTTTCTGACCAATGCTCTGCTTGACCCAACACTGTGACGTGTTCATTGCCTTTTCTATAAGATGGGGGGGAAATATATATATATATATTAAAGAATGAGTTGTGCTTCTGGTAATCAGTTATGAAAAGAAACCAAACATGATCTATTTGAAAGAACTATTTACATATTTGTCACAGTAATGAAAGATTATCTCTGCTTTTCTTGCAAATGGTGATTTTATGACTTTGTCAGTTCAAGATTTGTGACCGCAATTAAAGACTTTATTAAACAGATCGTTTCATATAAAGGAGGGTATTTATAGGAGGTCGGATTCATTAGAAGTTTCAGATAAACTGGTTAGATGAAATTTAATGATCCGGACTTATTCTGAGTGGCCTGTCCTCTCTGCACTCTGCATCACCCCTCGTCACTTTTGAAACCCAAACCAAGAGAAGGTGTAAGAGCAGCTTCTTACATCCCTTAATAGATGCTTAGTTTACCAAATCCACCAATACTTGATCTCCACTGTAGTCCATAAAAATAACAGACGATTAGCACACACATTTCCATGAAGCTGTGTCTTTTCTGAAGAAAAACTAAACTGGATGATATCTTGTGTTAGCTCTTGAGCCTGAGTGACGTTTGGCAGGGGGAGGATTATTTTTAAACTGCTCAATCTCTGCAGACAGTAAAATACCCCCAGAAGCTCAATGGTGGTTTCAGATGTCAAACATGTTTAAATAATGTGACATTTTCTGCCTTCCAGTTCTGCCCACGTTGCCTTTTGACCTCAATGAGACCATTTGCATATGGTGTCTGCAGGATGTTTTCAATAAAACCCTTTTGGATCATAAACATCAGCTCCCTTTAATTCAAGCCAACTGAACAGACAGGATGGAAAGTCCAACATTATTTAAAAAATTTCTGTACATCTACTAAAATCAAAATCTTACTTGTTTTTTTTAACCATTTAAATTTTTAACTAGATCAAAAACTGCAGTGTAGAATTTGATTATGTACATTTGCATCCAGTACTTTTATATATATATATATATATATACAGGTAGTCCTCGAGTTACGAACGGGTTCCGGACCTAAGAACCGTTCGTAGGTCG
>JAVCKU010000093.1:21823758-21833796 GCA_032273985.1 Hypsolebias coamazonicus
AATGTCTGTGAGAGTAGTAAAAAAAACTAAGCAGAGAGCTGTTGTTTTGCACAAAGTTGCTTTGTGTGGAAAGCAGTTCACCTTGGACCCCCAAATTGAGCGATTCGTTTTGGACTCCCGATGTGGAGACAGAATCTCCGGCCCTGAACTGGAAGGTGGTTCGTCTTTGGACCTGATCCTTGAGGTTGTGCCAAGGTCCACTTGTTCAACTCCTGAGCAGATAAACATGTCGCTCAAATTACAATTCTTAGAAGTAAATAACTGCAGAAGATGAAGCCTTTTCTCACTGCAAGACTCACATTCTCAGCTGAAGGTTGCAATGGATGGTGCACCTTCTCATCAGGTGTTGCCCTCACAGACCCCTGAAGCTGTCACAGTGATGGTCAGCTACCTTGGGCAGTTCCCAGTGAGTCCTCCTCATGGTTTATCCAGGTCTGATTCACCAGAGAACCCCAGAAAGACGAGTGACCTGGTGCCTTTAACACTGACCCAGTAAGGAGCAGAAACTGGTGACAATTATGCAAGTCTTGGTCTGGTTATGCTATTTGAGCTGATGCAACTTGGTAAATCATTTCCTGGCTTGCAGTGATGATAATTGACTTTATCTGATCAGATTAAATAACTTCTTTCAATCAAAATCCAAAGTAAATTATTTATTAAAATAGTCAAACGTTGTCTAAATTCATGCGTGTTTAAAACTGAAATAATTTCTTCTGAAAGAGTCAGTTTTGTCTTGATAAGATAACTAAGCCTTGACTGATTCATTATTATTGTTTGTTTATTACTGTTGTTGATTTTTAGTTTGTTGTTGATTTTTAGTTTGATTATTTTTGTAATAAAACTTCAAAGACAACTTTTGTCTCTTCATTCAGATGAATATTCATGTGTTGTAATATAAAACTCCCTGTAGTTAACGGATTCTACTTCAGTGGCTGATTCTGATCATTAAAGGGTGAATATATTAATGAAGTTGTTGTTGGTCAGTAAACTGACCAGCTGGTGCCCCACTTTAATGAGAGCTAAATAAATAAAAATAGATCTAGTGGAGGGGAGTGGAGAAGTCACCCTTCTTCCTCCATCTCAACCCTGATCATTGCTATAGACCGAAGTAGTGGGCTGATTGATGCTGACCTCATTGAACGAAAAGGGTTAACAATCTAGAGGTGTTTGTGACTGTGTTTAGCTAGGTGTCAACCATGTGGTGTGCCAAGTGACTCACACTCCACTTTTGTTATGTGGTGTAAAGGAGGAAGTCGACACCGACGCCATCTGTTAATGAATACCACTTAAGAACTTTTCAGATGTGGAAATGTGTTCTCCTTCATCAGCATCTGTATCTGTATCTGTATGAACCCACGACTGTATATCACCTAGTGTGAAGGCATTTTGCTGCACTGGCATGATTTGGCAGCAGACACACACATCACGTACGGATATACAAGTAGGGTAAGGGTAAGACAAGAAGAGTGGAAGCGGCCTTCTGAGAATGCCTATGTCTGTTTTACATAAGATCGTACAGCCATACCATGACACCCTCACAAATGTATGATCACAAACTGCTCACTAACAGAGATTAATGTATGACGTTGCCTACCTGACTATGCAAACATTCCCATCTCCTTACCTCTTCTCTCTTCAAAGATCAGTTTTCATATAGGCTGCAGAAGTGAAAATTCTGTAAGCCTATCATTTAACAAAAAGGATTTCATGGTTCTTCACTTGGGCTGAGCTCATGTCAGCAAAAGAAAAACAAAAAAATCAAGGTCATTGAACAGTGAAGGCCAGGATGTTTTATTGAGCATGACTCATGATAGGAATTTAGCGGTGAGTTCAGCACGATGATACCCAGTCTGCCCCACATGCTCTGTCATGAAATAAAGATTACAAGTTTACTCTTAAAAACTGGGAAACAAACTCAGATTCAGGAGATGTACCAGACTTTTTCTTGACATTTTGATTGATGCAACACACAAGACGTTGAACATGTAATTGTTTGGTGGCTTTGCTATGCTACAGATGAACTATATTCATCTACTCATCTGAGACTCTAAGAAATGCCTCTGAAAGATCCACTTTCATTCAAGCATCCCAGTACATCGACAGCTTGTTTTATTTTTAAAGAGTATCCAATGACAAAGGACACTTAAACCCCTCACTTAGATTACATGTGGACGGGTGCAAGCATCATTATGTTCTACACATACATGCTTTTTAATAGGTTTCGGGGCAGACCAATCACACTTGTCAACCTGTTGCTGGGATACCAGGGGTGTAGTTGCTAAACACCAGTCCTCAACTTTTACATCATGGACTATATTTCTGAAAGTTAGAATATGAAAGTATATTACATTACCTCACAGAAGTGCTGAAGCAGGTCTCGGCAGCACCTGCTCTTTCAGTGTAAAATATCATCACCCTCGAGCTCCAGAGTCAGAACAATATCCTTCTTTAATGCCCGCTCACATATAAAAAGATAATCACAGGCAAATACCACATAAATGGCCTGATGCATGCTCAGTAATCCAGGTACATAAATCTAACGAGGTTAAGTTAGGTCCTTTGGACATAGCGCTGCAACAAACCGGCTGCTGCAGCACGTCAGACAAGAAATCTTTTGGATAAAAGACGAAACATTGCAACAAAGAAGAATGTGTCCTGAGGACCCGACTTAACATTGTTAGACCAAAAAATGGCCTCCCTGTAACTAATCAAAGTTTAGCACAGGTAACATATTTTTCTCCAATAAATATAGAGTCGAGATTATTTTTTTCTTTTGCAAATTATGAAAATGTTATTTGCAACTCATTGAACAAAAGTAACATGATGTTTGTTGTAATGACCTCAAGTTGGCAAACTGATGGGACACGGGCTCAAGATACAAAAGGAAGTGACTTTTATTTGCAGTGCTTGGAGAGGTTTTCTGGCTGTGAGAGGAAGCAAGAGAAGCAGGTGAGTATGGTTGTTTCAAAGATCTTGATTGAAGAGAATTGTTTGCTGGTACTGTTCTTACTGTTGTTTGTTTGTAGGTCGTGTTGGAGAGGGGGTAAGTACGAGGTCCTAGTAATGTCGAGGAGATAAGGATGAGATCTGGAGAGGGGAATAGGTTCGGTTTTGGGACCAAGCTGAGTCTTGTTGTGTTGTGGAAACAGGATGATGTCTGGGAGAGGTCACAGGGAGTGAGGAGGTAGCCGAGGAGACACAGAGGAGCAAGACTTGGAACCACAAAAGCAACATAATGTTCCAGCATAGGATGAACATCTGGCAGGGGTTTAAGTAATGCAGGAGAAGTCATCAGAATAAGGTGTGACTGGGAGGATCATTGGGATTTCATTTTCCATTTACCCTTTATTTATCCAGGTAGTCTCATTGAGCCACGAGAACTCATTTTCAAGAGAGACTTGTTTTAGGGAGCAGATGGTGGGGGTTGAGGGCCTTGCTCAGGGGCCCAGAGTGGGGCGAATGAGGGTGGAGGCAGGTGGAGGTGTTTCACCTTTTCCACCAACATTTTGATGTTGTTGCTACCGGGGCTTGAACCGGCGGTCTTCCGATCACAGGTCCACCATCTCTAACCTCTGCGCCACCACTCCCCCATATGAAAACCAGACATTCTATAAGCTTGATTATAGTTTCACAGAAATAACGACTGTGTAACTGTAACACAAAACTATTTTATTAAAAATAGTTCAGCTTTACAATAATAATAATA
The DNA here is from genome assembly GCA_032273985.1 of Hypsolebias coamazonicus. Taxonomy (NCBI): domain Eukaryota; kingdom Metazoa; phylum Chordata; class Actinopteri; order Cyprinodontiformes; family Rivulidae; genus Hypsolebias; species Hypsolebias coamazonicus. Next base: position 21,827,465 of record JAVCKU010000093.1, read on the forward strand.
ATAAACTACAAGAGGTTTGGTTGCCCAAATTTCAATGTTATTAAAAAAAAAAGAAAGAAACCTTATGCACATGATGCTAAAACCATTTAAGAATACTGTACACAAAAAGCTCATCTGAATACAAGAAATTGTTTCACATAAAACAAGTTTTATTTGTAAAAGGTAAAACAAACACTCAGTCTACCATCTTTAAAAAAAGATCCAAGTCACTGATGTGTTGCACCAATTCAGATTTATTCTTACATTATATGTTAATTCCTGAATACAGGAACGCAAGACATTATTCTGGCATAAATTATGCTTTTTCTTTTTTTTACTTTTTTAAACCATTCTTTTACCATTAAACATGATCTGCTTCAGTGTGGTTTTCATGTGATGGCTACATTCATTTCGGCTGATTGTTAGATTATTTATAGCTTATGTTGTTTGGTCTACGCTAAAGTTCACAGCTTTATGTTGAATTTAGACTCTGGTAAAACTCAAGTCATGAGGCCGTTTTGGGGCGTTCTAATAACTAACTACAGGGCTTAGTGTTTGTTTATAACTGGTGGGTTAACCTTACCGGCGATTATTCTCTGTAGACAGGTAATATCATTGAGACAGGTGCTCTCATTTAAAAGAGAGACCCGTCGTCATTTACATAAAAAAAAAGTAAAGTTATTAATTATAAAGCATTATTATTTCAACACTTAAACGGGAGCAGAATATAAAAAACTGAAAACAAGAACAGGTTTGAAATGGTTTCTTTATTATTTTAAATTTATTTAAAATGTTCCAGAGAGTTCAAACTGAACAGTTTCAGTTCCTGCTGTTGTGTATTCCAGGAAAATGGAAAAAACAAAACAAAGTTTTGTGTGACCCAAGGGGACAGTGAAAGAGATCAAATCCTGGAAATGGAGAGTATTTGCTCTGTTCCAGAGACCAAACAAAATGAAGCCGACTGATTTGAACCACTCCTGATTCATTTTCTGTAAAGGTCCTGGTTTGTCACCTTTTTTTGCCATTTACATAGAAAGGACATGTCTACGTAGACGAGTAAAACTACTGTCGAATCTGTGCAGCGTTTCCCTACTGTTATCCAAGGAGGGTACCCCACACTGTCAGCGCACCACCTACTGAAATTGTCCTTCACAACCTCCCCACACACACATGCAAGGTGCCGGCACGGACGTAGCGCTAAACTAGTGCCGCAAAATACAGACGCGCTAGCTAAAAGCTAAAGACGTAGCTCTCTGCTTCTTTCACGCATACTCTCCTCCCCCGTCAACAACTGATGCAACTAACGTACAGGTGCACTCTGTCTCTACACACCACCACCCTCCACCCACCCTCGACAAAAATCCTCAAAGATACTGCTGTGCTTCTGGCCAGTATAGGAGACCAGTTTCTATAGGAGCCAGTGGTGGGCACAGTTCCGCTAATGGCTAATCGGAGAAATAATTTTTCATTTAGAGCATTAACTTTGGAAACTGTTAGCGGAATTCGCGTCCTCTAGATTTAGCTAATTTTAAGGCCGCTAACAAAATTCACGAGCATGTCCCTGTCTGTTGTGGGCATGTCTCAAAGAGTCCGTTATGCATGCTATTAGCTTACTACGTGTACATGTGACAAGATTTGATTGGTCGATGCAGCTTCAACTGGAAGGAGACAAAGTTGTTTGATGCAGACCAAGTGACAGTCGTCTTAGCAGTTTAGTGTTAGCTTCCGTACATTTTTTTAACCTGTTTAGCAGCTAACGTTAGCAAAGCTATTTTTTTTTTGTTAGCAGAATATGGGTTAGCGAAGCTAACGTTTTGGTTAGCTGTGCCCACCACTGACTGGTGCCTTAAATAACTAGAGGTGATGAATCTGATTCACTTTACAAACTCAAGTTAACGTGAGTCAGTCACTAAAATGGTCCAGTTTACTTGAATCATTTACACTGCAACATGTTATTTATGTAAAACATGATTGCCACGACTCATTTGTGTCGTGAGATTTTAATCCAAATCGGAGAATCGACTCGCCTGAATCTGCAGCATTTCCAGTGAGATTTTAACCAAACTTAGGTTACGTTCACACCGCTGGTCTTAATGTTCAGTTCTGACTTTTTGCTCAGATTCTGTTTTTTTAATGGTCTTTCACATAATTGAAATGCGCCTCTCATCTGACTCCAGTGTGAACTCTATGGTTCTGATGCAACATGCAGAAGTCGACAAGACGCAGAACACTGTTTATGGTCGTAACTAAAGATGCCACTCTTGTTAGGATGCGTCATTCTGAAGTTGTGCGATCAGAACTGATCAAATTATTCTCTGACATGCTTGTTGGTCCAGTGCTTATATTTGATCATACCTCTTGGAGGCTTCACTGATGCAGCGTTGTATTTCTGGAACAAGAGCGATGCACTGAAGATTGAAACTAACTTGCGTATTAATCCCATCACGTCAGACACCAACGTCGGTATCGTGTTACTGTAGATTCTCGTTCATTTTTAGAAGATAAAAAGACGAGGCGACTGGACTTCTGTAGCTGAAGATGTGTGGGGTTCCAAGATTTAAACTGCACAGCATTGCTGAGGTCACTTAGGAAAACATTGGATTTTGTATCCGATTCAGTACCACATACAAAAAGTCCTGGTTCGAATTAGAAAAAAATCTGATGTGTCACGTTCAGACTGTCACACTGATTTGCATATTGAGAAAAAAAAAAGTAGTTGGGCCACTTTGCTGCAATGTGAACGTGGCCTTAGAGACTTGTCTCACCTGAGTCCGCAGTGTTTCTAGGGGTTTAGCTGTTTTTAGCATGGGCATGTAGGGTCCGGTACAATTGAGACCTTGGACTCATGAGTCCTGACTCAGGGTGAGGATTTGAATCATTAACCTAGGTGAGTCAGTCACTGACGAGTGACAAATATCATATCTTATCCAGTTTTGACCGTTGCTGACCAAACCTGAACCATCTTGACATTCAGTTGGACAGGTCTGCTGTGAGTGCACGCAGTTTCCTAGAAGTTCTGCACATCAATGCACGTCTTGTCGGTTCGTTCGTAGCCCAACTTCTTGGGCTGCCAAGAAGAACATGAATCGCACTCACTGTAAACAAAGCATACTTTACGCAACAAATATGTCAGCCAATGCATCGCAGTTGTGGGACTCCTCCATCCCTAAAGGCTCTTCTGTGGACATCACGTTTTTTCACTCTCTTTCAGTCGCTTTGGTTGTTTTTGTAGGTAAACAAACATTAGTTGGCATCTGTCCACAAACTTTGCTTACAAATGGTTTTATTTTTGGACGTTGACATGAGAATAAAATCTTGGCTTATTTTTTTCTCCCTTTAGGAACATTACATCCTGCTTTTGTAATAAAGAGTGCTTTTTCTTTATTTGGCGCTCGTTGCATTTAAGGCTCTTCAGCTGTTTTGGAGCTGCAGTCCTTTGCCTTCATCCTCCCGGAGGAATTGTTTGGTATTTTTAGCTTCTGAGGCAGAAAAAAAAAATTAGAGCAGCAGATATGACAGCAGACTGGCACCATGAATACACTTAATTACCTTGTTTTTATCAGAGTTCCAGTAAACGGATAACTTTTTGCTGATCAGCATTTTTGGCTCTGATCTGAGCCGAATATTTGTTTAAGTTGTCATCTTGAAACTTAAATAGAATTCCAGGATTTAACTTTAATTCTTTTGATTCTCAACCACAACCCCCCCCCCCCCCCCCTCAATGCTTACAGTTAAAGCTTTTTAAAGGAGTTTTAAATGTAAACATTAAAAGGTGCAGTTCATTCAGGAAGTGAATGAGTAAACATTTTCTCCAGAGAATTGCATTGCAGTTCCTTCAGAAACAAGTTTTTGAACTCCGCTTCAGCTAAAGGCTCCAGTTTGGTCTTCTTATGCTAGATTTAGCTACCGTTCTGCTACTTTTAGTTTCAGCTAACCTTTTGCTAGTTTTTGTTTTTATTTATTCTTTGCTTCTTTTAACCTTAATATTCTGTTACATTTTGCTTTTAGCTACCATTCTGTTATTTTATTTATTTATTTATTTATTTTTAATGTGGCTAGCCTTTTGATATTTTCAACTTTTGACTAGCATTTTGCTCCCTTAGCTTTTATCGAGCCTTTTCATTTGTTTAACTAGTGTTCTGCTACTTTTAACTTGTACCTGAACTTTTGCTACTTTTAGCTAGCCATTTTGCTATTTTGGGCATTCAGATAGATTTTTACTCCTTTAGCTTTTATCTAGCCTTTTGGATTGTTTATCTAGTGGTTTACTACTTTTAGCATTTAGCTACCAATTTGCCACTTTTAGCTTGTAGCTCATTTACTATGTTTATCTGGCCTTCTGCTGCTTACCCGTTTCAGCTAGCGTTATGCTTCTTTAGCTTTTAACTTTAAGCCAGTTTTTTTTTTACTTCCAGTTTTTACCTCTGCTTTTGCTACTTTTAGCTTTCAGCTAGCATTATGCTCATTTAGCTTTTAGATCCTCTTTTGGTAAGTTTACTACTGTTTTGCAACTTTTAGGTTTTAGTTTGCATTTCCCAACATTTGGCTTTGGCTAGTTTTTTACTTCGTTAATTTTTAGCACACCTTTTGGTATTTTTATCTAGTGAATTGCAACTTTTTTATGCTTTTACCTAGTAATATGCTCCTTTAGATTTTAAATAGCATTTTGGTGCTTTAGTTTTTAGCCAACAATCTGCTACTTTTAGTTTGTAATTAGCCCATTGCAAATTTTAGCTTTTTGTTGAACTTTTGGTATTTTTAGATATTGTTTTATTACTTTTGACTCCTAGCTAACAATTTGTTACTTTCAGCTTTAGCTACTTTTTTCTCAGAAAATATATTTTTTCTAGATATTTATGTTTTCTTCAGAACTCCTCCCTAAAAAGATCTGAACTATCTCTTTACTGTAAGTTTCACACCCCAAAGTTATTTTTTAATAAAAGTTTTTGATCCACGGAGCCCAGCGCTGTTCACTGTGCACGTGTGTGTGCACGTGTGCGTGTGATCCTTCAGGTGATTTGGTCGCCTCTCAGTTGGGAACTTGACGTTTTGTAACAAAAGCTTCTAAAAACAGCCAAAGCTTTTGTTTTGGCGGTTTCTCGTTGGCTCTCAGAATCCTGAGAGGCTTCGGCTCCTGACGACTGAAGGTCCAGAATTAATTCATGTAGTCATTTGATCAAAAGTTGTTTTAACGAAAATGAAAACTTTTTTTGATGTAAATAATTTTGTAATTAGCTATTTTACTGACAAAGAAACAACAATAGTCCCAAACAGTTAAAATAAATATAACAAAAAAACTGCAAAAACATGCAAAAAGAATGAAAACAGCTAAGCCTTTGATGGCCCTGCAGCTGTAAGTGTTTTCAGCTGACAGCTTAACACGTGGCTGATATTTGAACATGTTTGGGTCGAATGACACAAAAAGACCAAGGATGAGGCTGAGCTTAAAAATACTTGTTTTAAAACCACTTGTATCTTTTCACAATGAAGTCTGTTGGAAAGCTGAAGATAAAAGTCTTTGATTCACCCGTGCAAGAGAACGTTGTCATATATGATATTTATGGTCACAGAAAAATAGAAAAATGTGTAAAATTATTCTCAATATAAATCCCAGTGAAAAATATCCAAGCAAAACAATCAGGCTTATTTTTTAATTAGTAATAAACTTTTTTCTTTATTATTGCGCTTTAAAAGAGTGAAAGGTTAGAAAATGTATTTTCTTGTGTCTGTCTGTTAGCCAAATATCTTATTGGATGCAGTCTTATGATAACTTGTGGAGTTAAAAAATAAATAATAATGTAATGTTTTTCCTGAACAAAAGCTCCAATTGGAGTTAAAATGTAGACAGAAAGTGGTGAACAAAAATAATAATTACCGTACTTTCCGCCGATAATGTAGCACCTCCGAATAAGTCGCATCAGTCCAAATATATCTAATAAAGTGAAAAAAAATAATAAATACGTTGCTTCGCCTTATAAATCACACCTATTATGCGTCACTGCTGACCACCTGGAAATGTGGGCTGGTGTGAAGCTGAGCTTCAGTATTTAACAAGATTAAAACTTAAAAACAATTACTGTATTTGTTTGCTTGAAATTATAGTGAAGGTGTGTCTCAGTCTAACTTTTCCTTAATAAATGCACTATATTGGTCAAATCAGTTGCATTTCAAAAGCCGATTCATGGAAGCAGGAGCACGCAGAGGGACGACTCGCTGTGCAGTTCTTTGAAATTTAACAAGTTAACCATTGAAAAACAATTATTGTTTGCTCAACTTTACAGTAAATGTGTGTCTCAGCTGAACTTTTCCTTAATAAATGCACTTTGATGGTCAAATCAGCTGCATTTCGCCTG
>JAVCKU010000093.1:21962101-21974587 GCA_032273985.1 Hypsolebias coamazonicus
ACATACGTATATATATATACACATACAGTATATATATGTATATATATATATATATATACATATATATGTACTGTATATATATATATATATATATATATATATATACATACTGTATATATATATTTTTTTTACTTAAAATGGTAGCAGTAGTTTTTTGTCATCATTTTATTTTCAAGGTCTAACCCAAACAACTAAATTCTGTCATTTCTTCCAATAAATAAATAAATAAATAAATAAATAAAGATTTTAGTTTAAAACTGGCTCAAAAGGCAGCGGGCAGCATGCATTTCTTTGAGGAATGTAAGGTGTTTAATTAATTCTTGTTTTGAATTTCCACCCCACTGTGTAAGACTAAATCTTACGCTCTTTTGCACTTCACCAGAATCAGATGTTAACAGATGTTCACCAGATGTTAAACACCATTGCTAACCAGAGCCTTGCAGCAGCTTCTTTTAACTTTAAAAAAGTTAGGATAATGTAGTTTTAGACATTAGTCATGTCTAAATTTGAGTAATGGAATATTTTTCAGCAAAATGACACTAATAATACTAAGTAACTAATAATATAAGTAGCTGCTTGTTGTAAACTCATCATTTAAATAAATTTTCTACAAATATGAGGAGAATGGATCTAGCTCGGCATAGTTTTATGTAAGAAACTACTCCAACTTTTACAATGAAACTGAACTGAAACTCACTAAATTAAAATTACATTAATGCCAGTTTGCGAGGACCTGGTCTTACCTCAGCTAATTAATATACAGTATTTAGGTAAAGCAGTCGTCCTCCAATGGGAGAGCTGCGGGTTCGGTTCTACCAGCAGTCACATGCCGTAGTGTCCCTGGGCATGACAGTGGACCCCTCATTGCCTCCGATGTGTGTTCCATCAGTGTATGAATGTGATAAAGCTCTGAGTATTCTTTGTATGCATTTAGTAGTGCTTTATGAATGAGTAAATGAGAACACAGATTGTACTGTCAAGTACTTTGAGTATCTTGATAAAAAGTGCAGTACAGTCCATTTAACCTAGCTAATTAATATCCTTAATTTAACTACATAGCACAAGAAGTTTCAACGATAAGTAAAGTGTCTTTATTTGTATACGTGGAAAGTGTAATTTAATTATAACAGATGTTCAAATTTAGGCAGATGCGGCTACCTCACCCTGCAGTGCTACAAAGCTAATGATGATAGCTTAGCTCAGAATAAGGTTAGCAAACAACTTCCTGTTACATTTATTTTACGCTCTGAATTCAATTTTAAATCATACTGTATTTACACAGCAGTGATATGAAAAAAATAAATTTTAACTTACCATTTAGACAAATTAATTAACGCTACTCGACCCACAACAAATATTGAATATTAGCTAACACGAGCGAACCTTCGTTTCTATAGTAACAAACCGAGGGGCGTTCAGTGAAAATAGGACGTTCCAATTTTGATTTGACCATCTATTCAAATGAAAAACTTAGAGCACTTCTAATAATAACGAAACTTTAGCGAAGATAGTAAGATAATAAATGTTGATACAAAATACATTAGTTCCTAACATACACAACAGATGAACCCATACGTTTTTCCGAAATAGTAATACAGTACTGTAACGCATGTATGTTTCTCATTCTCTCATTGTTCTTGTTGTATAACCCGCCATCTAGTGGTGGTGTTGGGGCCTCTGAACATTGTTAGAGTCGGAATCAGCTTTGAGTTGTCAAAATTTCGGATGATCGTAAATGCAACTCTTTGACCCTTACCCGGAACAATAATAAAGCAACTCCGAAAAGCGTTTCCGCTTCGAAACTTTGTGTTAGTAGTATCGTAATTTCTCTGACTTGAGCACGCTTAATATAGATAAAAAGACTTGGACTCAATTTCAGCGTTTCCACATGGATTCATCAGCTCGTCTAAGACAGTTCCTACATGATAACAGACCACTTATCTTGGATGGAGGACTGGCGACTGAACTAGAAGCTCAAGGAGCCAAACTACAGGTGAAGCCTGTAAACAAACGTATCTGTTGTATTATATACCACGTTAAAGCCACACACACTGCTGTTTATTACAAACTACGACTTACTGGTTAATCTTGTTTAATTACTTGGAGATGATTGTATCATATTTATTTAATGGCCCTTCATCACATGTTTGCATTGCTTCACTGTTGTCCTCTAGTTATTATGACTCAAGTCTCTCCGTAGTTTAGTTACAGTTTATTTTAGTTTTGTGAAGTTTAAAGCATTTTACAAGATTTGTATTTCTGTAAATGATTAAACAAATTCACTGGTTTGCACTTCTAGCACTGTTGTTGAACATTTACTTCATGCTGCTGTCTGAAGGCTGATAATTCATTATTGTTTACTTGAAAGTATATTTGTGAGATAAATTCCTTAAAATTAGCTATATGTAATTTGTATCACAAGATCATCATGAATGTTGATTTTTATTTAAAAGACCAGATGTTTAGTATGTTTTACAGTACAGACGTCTAACTGCGTTGAGATTTTCAAAACCAGACTGAAATGTGTCTGTGTTTGTGTGACCTGTAGGGAGATCCTCTGTGGAGCGCCAGGCTTTTGCACATAAATCCTCAGGCCATAAAAGATGCTCATTACAGGTGGGTTCATGCAAAACATGAGGTACAAATATCAGTGGTTCATTGAAGGTTCTGACTTCAGATTTTTAGCTAAAAAAACATTTAATGGTTTGGATTTTGTTTAAGTTACAGTAAAGTCTATGTTTGGACAGAAGAAGTTAGAAGAAAATGCTAAGTATCTAAGGATTTTTGGAACTTTGGATCGAATTAGCATCGTCAACGCACTGAAAAGATAAGTACCAGTTGTGTGATTACATGTGTCATTTCCCACAAACAGTTTTCTCTTCAGCGGTGCTGATGTCATCACGACAGCAACGTATCAGGCGAGCATCCAGGGATTCATCAACCACCTCAACGTGAGCCCTAATGATGCCAGAGAGCTCCTGATGTCTGGGGTTCATCTGGCCAAAGAGACGGCTGACAGCTTTGCATCTGGTAACAAACTTTAAAATCCGAGCAGAGCAGCTGATGTGTCTGGAAGTTTTCTGATGCCCTGCCTGTTTCCTCAAGGGGGGAGAAGTCCGTTTGTGGCCGGGTCAGTCGGACCGTATGGGGCCTTCCTTCATGACTCCTCAGAGTACACTGGAGCTTATGCAGAGGACATGAGTGTTGAAGTGAGCTGCTCCTAAATACTATTGATTCAGGAAAACTATAAAGCTTCAGAGTGTTACACAGACAGACTACTCATCAGTTTATCAATGCACAACGCACCTTCATTACTAATGTTTCATTATTAGTTTTGTCATGTTTACATTTTACTCCTGCAGCTTTAGCTATTAAAAAAATACCATCAAAATGTGCAGCTTAGTCAATGGAAGAGTAAAACCCTCTGAATTTTGGCATTATATGCAGCATAAACAAAATTTCGAACAAACTAAAAAAAAAAAAATTATAACAAAAACAAAAGGGTTTTACAAAACAAGTAAGAAAATGGTTTTCAATTTAATTTTTCTCCTCAGTCTTTTGGATTCGTCACATCTCCTTCATTAATTACTGTACACACACAAAAATGTGTAATGACCACTTTATATTTTTCAGTCGTCGTTTTTGCTCAGTGATTGTATGTTTGAGGCTTACTTTTTAGTCTGTTTCAATCTGCCAGTCACATGAAGCATGTGTGGTTACCATGGTGACTCCAATGAACCACTGATGGAGGCTTTCATCTACTTTTATACATCAAAACACCATTTTTTAAGCTTTGATTAATACAAAACAAGTCCTAAATGACTACAGGGCTCTAGAGAAGATGGATTTTCTGGCAGTAGCTGCATTGAAACCCTTTACATTTTAAAATATGGTGTCAGCAGAGTAAATTGTTCATTTACCTGTAGGATAAAATAACAACAAATGATCTCTTCACTTTAGGAGCTTAAAGTTTGGCATCGGCCGCAGGTCGACTGCTTAGCTGCAGCAGGAGCTGACCTCATAGCTTTTTAGACGATCCCGAGCCTCAAAGAGGCCGAGGCTGTGGTGGAGCTGCTCAGAGAGTTCCCCAACTCCGTCGCCTGGCTGTCTTTCTCCTGTAAGGTAACCACTACTGGTAAAAACTGTCAGCTCGCGTTGAACTCGCAGTGACAAGACGATTCACGTTGGGCTAACCCTCCTCAGGATGCGAAGCGTATTTCAGATGGCAGCCTGTTCACCGATGCAGTGAAGGTCGCCAGCAGGTCGTCCCAGCTGCTGGCTGTAGGAGTCAACTGCTGCCCTCCAGCTGTGGTGGAGCCCCTGCTGGACTCGGCCAGGTCCCTGCTGAGCCCCAACATGAGCTGGGTGGTGTACCCCAACAGCGGAGAGGAGTGGGACACGGAGCAGGGGTGAGTCTGCAGCTGCACAGAACACTGACTTTCATGAAGAGAAGAATGTTCTTTGAAAACTCCAACTGTGAAGAAATGGGTCAAAATCGATACAAACATACCGTCCAAAAGTTAAAACGATTTCTTTTTCTGAGAGAAACCATGAATTTAAGTAAAAGAGCATCTACTTAAAGTTAAACTATAGTTATCATTTTCTATATTTTGTTTTTAATCGCATTTCCGTACATTCTGAACTTTAAATGTATTTTCTAACAGATTATAAAAAATGGGACCACAGAAATACTCCAGGTTAATGAAGTTAAATCAGAATAAAACAAACAAAGAAGCAGTACGCCAGTGTCCCTCATCACTGAGGACTTGAAATAGTGAATGTTTGTAGTTTTTGAGATGAGTGTTTTTCAAGACTGGATTTTGATGTGGTAATTGATTTCTGATGGGGGACACATCCTTAGGCTTAGTTGTAGCTACACACCCAATAAAAGCTGGCACTTCACCTATTTTTCAACTTATCATGCTCACAATACAGATGGACATTTATGTTGGCAGCCATCTTGGATTTTGACCCAGCATCTCGATTTTGGAGCTCCATGGGAGAGATTGCTTTAAAAAAAAAATGAAAAGACAGACTGAAATTTTCAAGGAGACATTTTCCAGACCTACCAAATGTGCACAAGTGTGCACATGTGTCAGATGTAACTAAAACTGCCCATCAAGGACACCACTGTCCCCTCAGTAAAGCATGGTGGTGGCAGCATCATGTGGTGATGGTTTCCATCAGCAGGGGCAGGTAGAACACCTGGTCAGAGTTAAAGGAATGATAAAATATAGAGATGCTTGTCTTTGTTCCAGAGATCTGAGTCTGGGACAGAGGTTGTCCTGCCAGCAGGACAATGACGCTGAACACACCACTGAAGCAACACTTAGTGGTTTAAGGAGGAACAGGCAAATGTTCTGGAAAGAACCAGCAAGACAAGAAGCATCCATCCAACCAGGAGTTGCAGCAGTTGGGTCATGAAGACCAGACAAATAATTCTAGTCTCTCGATTGACCAGGCTCCTGGAGACATATCTGGTTTCTAATAATTTGAATTGGCCTTTTTTGCAAAGCAGTAGCTATGATGTGTAAATTAAATTTACATTCATACAACCCCACAAAAAAAAAAAAAAAACACTACTGCCCAGGTTGTAAGACACCAAAACCTACAGACCACAGAGGACAACAGGGTGGGGCGTCAATATTTTTGCAACCCAGTACAAAAGCGTAGAGTTATCAGTTTATGATTTGCGTCACGGGCGCAGTACATCAGGTGGTGCAGTTGGTAGAGCTGCTGCCTCTCAGCGAGCAGGTCGCTGGTTTAATTCCCAGTCCAGGAGCCTTTCTGGGTGGAGTTTGCATGTTCTCTCCGTGCATGTGTGGGTTTTCTCCAGGTTCTCCAGTTTCCTCCCACAGACCAAAAACATGCATGTTAGACTGATTGGTAACTCTAAATTGTCTCTAGGTGTGAGTGAGAGAGTGAATGGTTGTTTGTCTCATTTGTCTCTATGTGTCCTTGTGATGGACTGGAGACGTGTCCAATGTGTCCCCCGCCTCTCGCACAGTGACTGCTGGATATGGACACCAGTGACCCCCATACAAATGCTTAGTTTTTCTTTCTATATAAAGATGGCAGACATCTGGACAGACATCAAGATGGATTTCTGAGTTGAGTCACACGTGGCTAAAACAGGGTGCTGCTCTGATAGGTAAGACTCTTCCATCCCTTCCTCGCCTGTTTTACAAGATTTCTGCTGAGCTGCATGTTTTTTTTTTCCTCCAGGTGGATGCTGCCGCATCAGTCCTGCTCACATTTCAGAGTTAAAACAGCAGCTGAAAGGAAGCGGCGCTCCTCCATCAGAACGAACGACGCCTCACACATGAAGTCAAGTTCTGTTTAGAATGTAACATTCATTACAGCAAGTGCTGCAAGGAAGCAGTGCAAGCAGCATCATTTGAAATCTCATCATCACGTAACTTGTAAAAAGAGCCATACATGTTGCTGGTTAAAGATGTCTTCATACAAAGCAATATCACGTGTGTATTCTGTATCACGCTTTGGTTAGACCCAGGCAGACTAGGGGAGCAGGAAGTAAAAAAAAAAGATGGATTTATTAATTAATGAAAGGCTGACTTGGCAGCAGAACTTACATTAATCATGGAGCGATCCGGAACAACAGAAATGAGGGAAACGCAGGGAGGGCTGATGACGATTACCATTATTACAAATTGGTGTGGGTGATGAGTGACTGGAGAGACTGACTGAGGAGTGATGAGTTGTACAGAGACACAGAGTTAGAACACTAGGAGCAGAAGAGAAAAATACAAATCACAAGGGAACAGAGACAAGGGAAACTCAAATAACAAAAAAACACATTACATCAGTACCCCCACCTTTCTTTTTGTACAAAAACAAGAATGAAACTGGGTGGACGGAGGGCACAAAAGAAACAAAGATCAAAAACTAAAAACCAACAGGACCTGGGACAACTCAAAATGCAGAAGAACACAAAAAGTCATGCGAACGGCCCGGGCACCGTCCAGAGTGAGACGAGAGTTCAGGAGGACAGCTCAGAAACTGTCCATGGGTGAGAGGTGTCCACCTGGACACTCTTGGACTCAGGTGGACAAGAGGGGAAGAGACAGGTGAGGCTGTGGTGGCAGACGGCGAACCAGTGATGAAAGATGCAGACATAAAGGAAGTGGGTAGTTCCTGACACCCACAGAGACAGGATGGCGAAGTGTCTTTTTCGACCCCCACAAAGACCAGAGAATGAGATTGGCTCTTTCTCTGGCTGAGGAGGGTCCTCCGGAGGTTCTGTCTCACCAGACTGCTCAGAAACCCCCAGAGGCCCAGCTCTGCAGGACTACTTCTGCTGCTCAGACCCTGATGGTTCCATGTCACAGGAGACTCTGGCAGAGAGAGAGGGCTTGGGGTTCTGCGAACCTGGTTTGGGTCTGCCGTCGTCCCCTCTTGCGTTGGTGATGAGGAGGGAGGTCTTTACTAGGTGTTGAGCAGACTAGTGGATTAGTCAATTCTAGGACATGTCGCGAGTTTTTAAATTTCACGACTAGTCGCAGTCAGTGATTATGTCACGTGATCAGCGCCGGCCGCTGACAAGACAGATTCTTCCAAGCAGATGGAAGGTGAGGAGCAGGCCAAGTTTTCTCAAACAGGTAGAAATTTATCAACAGTGCGAAGTATTTCACTAAAGATGACGTTTTTAGTTTTGTTTTATTCAATCCACTAAATAAAAGAAAAATAAAAAAAACAGGTGCGCTCCACCAGAATCCACCACCGCAGGTGTTCACTGCGCACCACCTACTGTTGATTCTGACACTTACTGTTGATTCTAGAGTCGTGTCAGAATAGGTGTGTAAGATGGTTCACAGGTGGACCTTACTTAATCATGTAATGTTTGAGGCTTTAAAAGAAAGAGGTGAATACATACAGCTCTCTTGTTTCATATAAAAACATTTAACTTCACTTGGAGCGTTTAGTATTTAATCAACGTCAAACTGAAAATCTGTCATTTCCAGACGGTGAGGCAACACAACAGAACACCAGGGAGGTGAAAACTTTTGTGGTCCACAGCTAAAGGATGTGCTGTGAAAATGATGCCGACAAATTCCACATGTAAGAGCTTTAATCTTTTAAAAAGACTGGTCTACTTGTGTTTTCAGTGTTTGTCACAAGTTTTAACTTACAAACCTGTTTTCGCGTAAGTTTTTGAGTTTAGGTTAATAAAGTAATTAATCGTGATGCAGAACTGTGTTTCTTTAACAAAACAAGGGAGGACAACTGGTTTTAGATTATTTTAGTGTGAATTGGTGATAAATGATGCAGACCCAATAAACAGTGTGTCAAACATCTTGTAGGTCTGATGAGAAAGAAATGATAGTTCCAGGATTTTTTAAAATCTGAATTTATTGTAAAATAAACTACAACAAACCCACTGGAGAAGGCCAGCAGGATCACATCTGTGTGGGATCAAACACAAAAGATGCAAACAGAGGTGTAGAAAGGAGCTTCTGTAAGTCTGAAAACAAACCACTTTTATTTTGAAGGCCGAGGGACGTCGTGTCCATACAGCTCCTCTCTTCTAAAAAGACAAGTGGAGGGGTCAAACAGCACGAGAGGAAAACAGCTGTTTTCACAACACTTTGCACAGGATTTGCACTGAACTAACCAGTGAGCATCACACGTGAAACACGTCCACTTACTGTACAAAGAACTGGCTCGTCATCTTTAACGAACACGTCGTGTGCAATTTAATGAGACTAGTCTGTATAAATAATAGAAATGAAATGAATTCATGTTTCTGAGAGAAGCTGGTCATAAGTCAAGGAAGATGTGTGTTAACCTGCTGCCCTTGGGTCAGAAACACTGGTCACTTTGAGCCAGCAGCAGGGCTAAACTGAGAGGAAGTCAGCAGATGCTGCAGTACGGTGACGGACATGTAAAATTCACAGGAGCATGTTTGATTAGACACAGAACATATGAGTCATATGAATCATGCTCCCTCCACATTCAGAGGCATAAAATATTAAACACTTACTGTTTAAATAACATTTATTTTTAGATTGTGAGGTTTGGGTCTCTGTTCTCTCAGCATCTGTAGTTTTGTGCTTATTTTTTGTGCCCTCTAAGCAGCACGTCCATGTTCCTGGACGGTCACGATAAATTTTGCTGGGCAATTAATTGTCTCTGAAATTATTGCGATAAACAATAATACCGTTTGAAATTTGACAATAATTAACAATTAATGTCAAATTTAAGAAGAAATGTTTTATTAATTTGTTTTGCATGTAGTACCTTTTTTGACCACCGGATAGCAGTATAAGACTAAACTGAAGGATGGATAGTGAGGGAGCGAGCAGCGTGTCTAAGAAAAATGGGAGGGAGGCTCCTTGACGTGACATGTGCTGTCTCTCTTTGGTTCTCAAAATGGCAGCTGCTTGGTGATTTGAGCTCTTTAGCATAACATTTTTCACACAAAGCTTTTAATAAACAATCAATAAACAAGTTCTCAGCTTCTTTTTGCAGAGAAAAACAAGTTTTTACATGAAGGCACGGGTTTCAACCGTGAATTCTGGAGCTTTGACAAGATGGAGGTTCCCCCATCCCCTACTAAACTAAAATGAGCTGAACTATGAGCTGGATCAACCTGTTAAGTCTTAAACTCAATATTCATAAAGATGTTTGGTTTTATTTTCTAATTTCTCACTGTTGGTAAATTTAATACTATGAAACAAAACCATTAGTTTTGATTGCTTTAAATCCTCCTGCTTAAATATTCACAAAAGCTCTATGTACCAGTCTGAACATCATTTTCTTAAACAAAACGAACTTTAGTGGCCGGGAACGTTCAGCAATTTTGAAGTGACTTTGTTTCTGTGTAAAATGATAAATGTCTTATCTGTTACAGATAACTCTTTGAACGACCTCCACGAGAAACCGTATCATTCTGACAGCAAGTCCAAACACAGCAGAAACATCAACACACCACCGACTTTATAAACAGACTGTTATCTACATCTTTACATCACTGTCCAATTCACACACAGTTATCTTTACTAATATTATTGAATTCATATTAAATGTGGCCTCTGGGTGCTACGGCTAATCCACTGCTGACACTACTGGTGCAAGAAAAACAAAACCATACTGTAATTCCACGTAAACAACGATGTAATCCTAAATTAACTGGTGTGCAAAGGTGTAAAAAATGACATGGGCATTAATCTTTAGTAGATTTGGATTGTTGTTGTTTTAAGAGCCACAGTTCTCGTTGATTTTGTTAGCCGTTAGCTTATTGAGCCAGTCGAGCCTGAATTATTTCTCTAAACGCAGGCTGTTCAAAAAGCTCCCTACAAATGGAAAGATGTTCGCTTTGAACACTGAAATTCACATCAGAGTGTCTGAACTATCCCTTTAAGTCTTTGTAAGAATGACCTAAAGCAGCTTATTCTCTACCAAAGTGACGCTTTGAATGTTTATACTAATGATGAGCTTCATCCTTGGCCCGTCAGAGCCCCTTGTTCTCGGCCTGGTGGATGATCTGCCTGTCAGCCCACACCAACCGCTTCAGTCCGTCATGTCCTCCTCGAGGTCGCTGTCGGGGGAGCTCCTCTGTCTGTGCTCCGTGGTGTTGGACAGGCGCTTCCAGCTGCTGTCCTTCCGACTGCCCATACTCTGAGAGCGTCCCAGCGCGCCCAGACGCTTGGACGGCGTTCTCTCCTCTGAGTCCTCAGCCACGCCACCGTGGGCTCGCTCTGCGCCCGAGTGGTGAAAGTCGTGCCGCAGGTTCTCTAAATTTAGCGCCCAGGGGCCGAGCTTCTGCCAGTTCACCCTCTGAAAGGCCATGATGCAGTGCAGGTTTCCTCCCACCTAAAAAACAAAGAGTCCAGTTAAAAACGAACGCGCACGGATCAGCTTTGAGCAGGATGTGAGCGCGGGAACCTTTTTGGTTTTGCGTTGCTGAATCCCCCTCTCTGTGTGGCGAATGTCCAGGTATTCAGGGTTCTGCGTGTTGAGGTCGGTCACAACGTCCACCCATCTGCACACAGAAGCTCATTAAGCAGCTCGACAACAGCAGATCATTAAACGTAGAAGGAAAAATGTTATGAGACCTACTTTTTACAGTGAATAGCTGGATGTTTTCTACTGGGCTCACCAATTAAGATCCAGTATTCTGTTTCATTTGTGGGTAGTGGGCCCCTTCAGGCAGGAAAAACAACATTTACAAACATGGAGTTCATGAACGAGACAAGTAAAAACACTGTTTTCAATGTGAACCAAGCACCTTTTGAACAAATCTTACATTTGAAAAGCTGTATTAGGACATTTCTCCCCAATATGAAATAAAACTGGACGCTCCTGTACCTGTAAGCCTTCGCTGATTTGAGGGGCGTGGCCTCGAAGCCCACGGGGCAGAAGTAATGGTTCTGACAGTGGTAAATGTAGGCCATGGACTCGTCCTTCAGCCCCTGCGTCAGCTTCATCAGAGCACCTTCAGCTGAAGAGCAGAGACATATTTTCACACCTGCTGGTTTCTAAGCCAACGTGCGGGTGAGCTCACCTGTTTCTCCGGCAGTCTTGTGTTTTCCGTGCGGTTTGTACAGAATATAGGAACAACCTCGCACACGGAAATTGTCGTTTATTTGTCTGAACCACCTGGAAGAAAAAACAAAACACTTGAGTGCTGCGATAAGAGATTTTCGTTGTATATGTGTATGAAAACCTAAAGGAGCATCACGTGCACCTCATCAGAGTGGCGTTGCCGGTGAAGGGACCAAACTTGATGTCTTCAAAAGGCGGCTGGAAGCCCAGAATGTGCAGAGCTTCCTCCTGAGAGATGGGAGGAAGACTACCAAAACAAACACACGTGAACTTATCAAGAAATAGCTGCTGCACCGATGATCCAAAGGAGCTGTGGTTACACACTAACAATGTTGTCCAGTCCACACGTTCAGTTTAAACATGGCCGGGGAGTCTGAGAGGTGATGCAGGCAGAACAAGCCCACTGGGCTGAGTCAAACACAAATTCAACTCCACATTAACTGAACCTTACGCTTGGATACTAAGAGGACTACGTCAGCTAAAAGAGCAGAATACCAAACAGAGGCACTGAACATGGTCAGGAGAACCTCCTGGTTTGTTGTGTGGTCAACAAAGCACATCAAATGTTCTGTAGTTGGCTCAGAGTGAACGCAGGAGTCTTCACGTTTCCATACAAAATAACTAAACATAAAGTGGATTCATGCTCTTTAGTAGCAAGCTCAGTCACAAAAACAGAAGGAGCTTTGGTGTTAGCACAGTTCTTAACTAGTAACCTTTAGCTGTGACTGCACTCAGGAGAGATGTATTAAAAAAATCCTGGTAAAAAATAGAGATATTAACTCTGGAACATTGAAAAAGCAGGTCCCTTCTGTATAAACACTGGTAATGGATGTATCAGACAATACACAAGGCTCAGTCTTAGGACCAACCCTCTTTACAATCTACATAGGTAATGTAGGTCAGAGCATCCCTGATGCATCC
>JAVCKU010000093.1:22109593-22120746 GCA_032273985.1 Hypsolebias coamazonicus
CTCCAGTCCATCACAGGGACACACAGAGACAAACGAGACAGACAACCATTCACTCTCTCACTCACACCTAGGAACAATTTAGAGTTACTAATCGTCTAACATGCATGTTTTTGGTCTGTGGGATGAAACCGGAGTACCAGGAGAAAACCCACGCTTGCACAGAGAGAACATGCAAACTCCACCAGAAATACCCACTAGCCGGGATTTGAAACGGCGACCTGCTCGCTGAGAGGTGGCAGCTCTACCAACAGCGCCATGTTTGTAATATTTTATTTTTCCTTCTGTCAGTTTGTATCTCAGCAGTCACACACAGTACTGTTCAAATACGAGTGAATGTGTTGCTACAT
This sequence comes from Hypsolebias coamazonicus, assembly GCA_032273985.1. NCBI lineage: Eukaryota > Metazoa > Chordata > Actinopteri > Cyprinodontiformes > Rivulidae > Hypsolebias > Hypsolebias coamazonicus. Next base: position 22,109,941 of record JAVCKU010000093.1, read on the forward strand.
ACAATGTTTGGAGGCACAAAATGCAGATAAACCCGTTGTGATCTGTGCATATTTTTTACAGTATTTAGCCTGGTCACTGAGCACAACAGTTAACAGATCCTACAGGGTTTCTGACTTGCAACTAGAACAAGTTGGGTCTCACATCAAGATCCCAGCTCCAACTTCTGAGGTAAATACAGTAGAATGCAGCGTTAGTCCAACATGGCTGATGTTCTAACAACTCAAGTGGGGTCCTGCCTTCTTCTTCATATTTCCACAATTTCATGGAGGTCAGGCAAACGCTATTTAAAAAAAAAAACAAAAACCTCTACATCACCATAAATTTCACATTACGTGGCTATTTACATAAAATTCTGAGGTTATTAGCAAGCTCCAAATGCAGATGCAATAGCTAGCTGTAGCAGTTATTGTGCAACATGGGGCACTTCCAACATGAATATTGGACAATTTCATTTTATGGAAAACTTTATAGAACTGTGTTTGACTAAAAAATATGAAACTTAAAAGACTGGTGCTTTAGGATGGCAGAATCCTCTTTGCTAGAGCTAATTATTATCAGCATATCAATTCTGAACAGATACACATTTAAAGTAGATATTGGCACTTTGTAACAACTCCAGTTTCATAGTTTATATCCAAGCACAGTTACAGTATGTACACCTTTAAACTGCTCATTTTTCTTTTTTCTTTTTTGCCATAGACAATGCTTTTCCTTAGTTTATATATAGCCCAGGAGAAATTTGATAAGTCAAGCTGTTTTCGAGGCCAACCAGGGGAGTAAGAGTCAGATAAGCCACAATGTTGATTTTTTTTTTTCAGGCAGACATTTTTCCTTGTCAGCCTTGAGTCCTGTTGGTACTTTTGATCCAAAATGGCCAAATTAGTGGGCATTCCACTGGTCCGTGCCTATGAGGCACCTCCAAAGTCGTCTTCAACATGCTGGTGAGTCCCAGAAGCCACAGGTGGTCTGCGATTCTCACAAATTGCTTCCATCTTACGGTTTATCTCGTAAACCAGCTGATTTTGAGTACTCAGAGCACAAACCAAACCTTCACACAGACTTGGCAGTTTTGTCATTGCCAAAACTGCTGCCGACATCTTCCTTAATAGCCGATAACACAGAAATCCACCAATGTCAGAGAGCAGAAACCAATTATATAGACCTCTTCGTCATCCTCCTGAGACAGAACGGAAAGACACATCAGTTTCCAAACTCCCCACTGGACCAAGACGTATCCTGCTGCATGAGTGGGGCATGAGGGCTCTCCAAGACCCTGTCGCTTTGTTGCAAAGATTTTGTCAATTGCATTGAAACTCCAGCTGACAGATCCATGACAGTAGTTTTAGTTTCAGAAGATGTGTAACAGGAGCCAGACAGAAGCCGGAAATAAAAGCAGGAGGAGAACAGGAGAGAGAGAGGATATGTCTGCCTTGCACGAGAGCAAGTGCATAAATAAAATAAAAAAAATCCAACCAAACGTGGCCACGGCTGCACTGGACATGCCATGTAACTGGTGTTATTTGTGTTTGCAAATAACCATAGCATTAAATGTTAATAACCATCTAATGAGAAACTGACTTTGGTGTAAACATTTATAAATGTGAGTTCTCATGAACTGCTATGAAATTTTAGACATTAAAACAGTTTTAAGTTTGTAGCAATCTGTTTTAGCTGTAGCTGTGGTCAGATTAGCCGTTAGCTTGTCAAGCCTGTCAAACCTAAAACTATTTTGTCAAAAAGGTTAAATAACATTTGTTCATAGTTTGACCTTTACTTCAACATAGCTGAACATTTTTTTTGGATATTAGACACATAATTTAGAGTAATTCTCCTAATTGTTTAACTAAATTGGCAGGTGAAGGCTAACTAATGACTTCAAGTGATACATTTTGATAATGTAAATGATCCACAAAATTGCAGCTAACCAAGTTCTTGTCACTGCGCTTAGAAATACATTAAAATATTTAATTATCACATAACTACGATCTGCCTTCAGCCTCCATCCTCGCATGAAACAGAAACTTCTGTGCTTTTGTTGAAGGTAGAACCTGATTTTTTTATTTTTCTTTTGTTTCCACAAAGTGCAGCCAGACATAAAAGCACGTTGTGGGAGATATTTTGGAGTTCAGTCCCGCATACAAATGTGCACGTGTGAAACAAGTGCCCACTGTTTTCCCTCGCTCTTCCCCCCACTCTTTGTCATTCAGACTCACTTACAACTTGTCTTCTCACGCTCAGCACTGCAGCCATTGTTACCTAATTGGATTCACTGAGCATGTGCAATAATGGTGGGTTTTAAACTGGGGAAATAACTGTCCACTCAGCAAACTAGTGTAGAATAAGCTTTGCTTATCAACAAGTCATCTCCTTCACAATGAGAACTAACGCTGATATAATGTGAAGCTATAATTAATAATATTTAAAGGAGCCCGGGACTTTGATGACCCGTTCTGAAAAGCTCCTGCTTGGCATTCTATAACCATCATGGAGATGAGTAGTGTAGTTGATATAAATGAGAGGAATCTGACACAATGAGACGAGTCTGAAAGACAAACAGAGCGGAGACAGAAGGTGAAACCAGAGCAGAGTGGGACAGAGTCAACAGTGAGGCTACTGGAGGATGGATGAAGCTCGCTGATTGGATTACTGGAGAAAAATCCCACTCTGACTCACACCCTGCTCACATGCACTTGTGAGTGTGCATGTGTGTGACACAACTGACACAGTTATATATGACATAAGCTACTGTGTAAATGGATCAAAGGCACATTTGTGGCAAGGGAAGAGAATATCAGACTAATAAATCCTTGGATGTGTTGTCAGTTTTTGGTAGCTGCTGCTGCTGATGGTTGTGTCGTTGTGTGAGAAATGGCCTGACACAACTCTTCCTACCCCGATTCAGAAGTTAAGACTAATGAGTATGTGCTGAGAATGACTCTCAGCTTCTAGCACATCTAACTTTTGCTCAATATCTAAAAACTAAAAGAAAGCAGAGGGAAACCAAGTGTAGCAAATCCAGCTAAATTACCGCATCATCACATTTCATTTTCTTCACCTCCTCACCTGCATAACCTCAGCGTGCATGACGTAACACTCAGAGCAGCTGACCCACTTCTGTTGCTCCATCTTGCAGGTGCATTTCCTCCTTGCTTTGTTTCCCCCTTGTGTCCCCTCTCTAAGTGATTTACCACAACCCTAGAAACCATTACGCGCCTCTTTTTTTTCCCCCCACACAGCTCCTAAACCAATCAGCTCCGTGACCTCGTTGCAGGATAAGAAGCCAAGTGTGCGTTCTGCATGTTTAGCTTGTGGTAACCATAATGTTTTATTGCATTATGTAATAGTTTCGAAATGATTAAACCAGACCAGCCAGAGGTTTGTGGCAACGCGCTCGGGTGCTTCTATCGACGAGCCCAGACGAATCCCTCAGATGTGTGCGCAGTACGGCTACACACGCTCGTGTAATGGTATATTTCATACGCTCTTCCAGTAATCCCACACAGGCCTGGGAGAGCAAACCGCACACAGCAGCGTGTTGTGCCACCATGCATCAGTCAGGCTTCTTGTGTTTGTCAGCTTAAATGGAGCCTGGGGAAAACCCCCGCCACATCCACAACGAGCGCCAACCGCACAGCAACAGATCAATAAACTGTGAAAGTGAGGGAGTGTGGGGTGTTGATAGGGCACTTAATAATAATAATGCTATGAATGTCACAGCAAATAAAATGTGTTTTAAGATCATATCTTTTGTTCTTTATGACTTAATGTCCCATTTATGGATCAAAGCTGCGAACATCACATCATAGACAAAGGGTTACGATGGATTACAATAAAAACGAGTGATTATTGCAGAATAACTTGTAACTTAGAATTTAGTTAAAAACATGGTGAATTGTAGCTGAAATGAAATAATTAGCAGAAGAATACAGAAAGAACACCTTTTTTTTAAACTGAATTAAGTATAAATTAGCAGAAATTAGCACAAAAATGAGGAAATTAGCTAATAAAAGCTGAAATTAACAAGAAAAATTGAATTAGCTGAAAAGTCTAAAATTAGGATTAAAAACAGCTAAATAATAACTGAAAAAGCAGAAAAATTGAAACTTAGAAAAAAGCGGAAAGGAGAATAACAAGCTGAAATTAGCAAGAAGAAGTTAGAAGAAGCACAAAAATATTGTAGTTAGCAAGAAGAATCTGAAAGGAGCATAAAACAGCTGAAAAACCAGCTGAAAGTAGCTGAACAAAGTTTAAATTTGCACATGGAAGCTGAAAAAGTTCTGAAGCAGAACAAAATGTGAAAGGAGCAGTCAAAGCTTGTAAACAGATCTAAAGTTTTGAAGGATGTAAAATGAGCTCAGTTCATTTTCTTTGAGGAAAAAAAAAAATGTCAGAAAAGGGTCAATATTTCAAAAAGCTAAAGTTGTGCCAATAGCAGGATTGTGCTGAAAGAGCTGAACGTTTTGATTTATGATTTGTTGAAATATCTTGAAAACTGCAGGATGAAAACCGCACCGGAAAACATATGGAAGAAAAATGCATCACAGTAGTGTGAATGCATCATAAACATTCACACAACAACACTGTTGTTGTCCATACGGATTAAAAAGCATTATTTTCAGTCTTGGAGCGACAGTTATGGTTCTAGCCTAAAATGTCAGAACCACTGGTCTATTTTTTGAGTCTCTTTTAGGTGGATGTTTGAGAACGACTATGCGGACACCATCACCTTTATGAAAGTGTTATGTTTTGCCATAACTGTCTGTTCCCCTTACAATAATGAAATTTGTGCTTGGTATTTGATCCACCACACACAAGTTATACCCAAGTAGAGCAGCAGACAGTTATGTAGGCACCCATGGAGCAGGTAAATAATAGTGTTTTGCTCAAGGACACCACAACGTACAGGTATGGCAGGGGGTCAACCCTGCGACTTTCTGGTCCCAAGTCTGCTGTGCTACCACGGCATTACAGCCACCCAAACGATGATGTCACATCTGGTCTTGCTGCCATCTATCTTTACCGTGTGGTCTCATGGACCAGAATATTCAGGAGTTGTCTGGTTTTAGCTTCTTTATTTAATGCAAACCATTATTATTCCTCCCTTTTGCCAAGTGTGCCTTCCTGCATGATGTGTTAGCACTCAGTATGGGGATGAATCTTAGCTGTATATAAAACTGAGCATTGTATTACATTTATCCAGTAGTATATGGGATATTTTGCCAACACAGTGACATAATTGACCAAAACAGTTAATGCCAAAGAATTGTGCAAAGATGTCATTGTATGTGTAGCTATCGGAGCATTAATGGGGATGAATCTTGGTTACTACCACAAATATTTTTCCCTCAAAGTGTGTAAAACTGAGGTGTTGCCATGCTTGTGTCAGCTACGCCCATGTACCAGTAGTTGTGGGGGTATACTTGAATACAGTAGCAGACTGTGTATTTCACACCTAGGCCTTCAATGGTGTCCTGCCTGAATGTATCTACTTCTTAATACTGTCACTGTGACACCACGGCTACAGAAACTATCAATAATATACAGAAATGTTGAATAATATGGTGCTGCATCACAGTCTCATGCAGCCAAAATGAATGTAATTGCTAAAGAAAGAAACCCAATTAACACAACTCAACATGTTTCCTTCAACTGCAGCTACGTACATCTTTACCTAAAGCATCAGTATGGCTGTAATAAATAGACCAAAATATAAAAAAAATGGAATAAAATGCTTTTGCTCTCAAAACGTTTTGATTGTGGACAAACTCCATCCTCCTTTCTGTCCTCAAGAAGAGTTCAGTCCCTCTGCCCTACAGGTCATCATGGCGTTTTCGTTTCAGCGATAAATCCTTTAAAAGCTGATGCTGAAAGTCAAGTCTGCTCTGTCATGCTTTGGCATAAATTTTAATTCACTTCAGGGCTGAGTGTCGCGTTCTGGTGGTTAGATGTCAAACCCAAGTGCAGGCGGACTGAGATTTATAGTAAGAAATAATTTATTAAAGGAAACAAAAGGCGGACGGGGCAGCAAACCTATATAACGCTGGGAGCACGGAGGGGAAGACGGAACATGGAGCTTGACACGGAAAAATGTCCAGTCAACGAGGAACACAGAGATGCACACTTATATACGCATGCTAACAAGGGGAAAGCACAGATCTTCAAACTGAGGATGTCCGCTCGACCTTTAGTTTGCGCGGGTCGCTACAGATGTGGTTTCCTAGAGCCAACCAGTACTCTCTCTGACCGTCCAATCAAATGACGTGAAAATGCTGACGTTGTCAATGTCTGTTAGAAGGCCCTAGCGTCACCAGCTCAACATCTGACGGGTCAAAGCAGCAGTTTCATCGCCATTTATTTGAACCTACAGGTGCCTGCACTGTTGATTCTGAAGGCCTCGAGAATATGATTGGATGAAAGCGCTATACAAACGTATAACCAGGAAAAAAGCTATGAAATGAAGAGACATTTCAAAATATTAATAAATTCTGACTGTGTTTAGGCCAGCAGAGAAGGCTTTGCTGGCACTGACAGTCCAACACTGCTCGAAAAGTTTGACTCCAAAAGTTGATCATTACATCCAAAAATTACTTTCTAAAATATCACTGGCTCATAAGATGTTTTGCTAACAGTCAGACAAATGGGCACACAAAGACACAGGGAATTAGATGTCAGCCTTCTAGGGGGAATGACATGAAATTATTGAAAAGCATATATTTTCAAGTTGTTTTATTTTGAAAATTGCAATCCTTTGTTGTCTTCCCGTTGAAACACTCTGAGCTCTGTTAATGAGGTTCTGTTCTTCATTTGTGACTTTCTTCCTCCGTCTCTATACAATCAGAGTTTTATTTTGCTCTTTGCCAGATCAATGTGTTATTTTGTTCCTGAAACAGTCTTGCCCCTCGAGTGATTCACTTCTTATTTTACCATTCAATAAATATCCTATCGCCCTGTGTGTCAGTCCTCCTCACCACCCACCATCTGTGATTTAGGTGCATTATTCTGAGTTTCTCTAAAAGAGCCGCTATTATTATAGATTATAGCAGCACTTGGACCCATTCATCCCTCATGCTTCACCCTCCAATCACTTCATCTCCTGCAGCAGTAACTAAAGCATGACCCATGTGGGTTCTTCTCTGGGGCTGAAAGAAAAGAAGAAAAACTCAGATGTTTTGCACATTCCTTTGTAAGAAACTAATAAAATATGAGGTTCAGAATGTTTTTGAAATCTGTTTTGTTAGTTTTCAGCTATAGTTTGACAACCCAATAGTCCCTCGTTTATCGCGGGGATCTGCACCCTGAAGCCCTGCGATAAGTGAAACACCGCAAAGTAGGAATAATAGTACAAGTTAGTAAGGCATTAAACCCTTCCCACAATAGTCTAAAACATGTTTCTAAACTCTAAATGCTCTCAAAAAGCCCAGAATGTCATGATTTCAGCTCGCTGCCATCTGCCAGCACTGTTGGCCACGCCCACTTCTCTGCTGCAGCGCAGAGATCAGCTGATCAGCTGCAGGAGGAAGCTTTTTCTGCAGCTTGGGCTGCACACTGGTGGTAAATAATTTGAAATAATTTGTTTTAAATAAAAATTCCATGCCAATCATGCGGCCCATCCATCAATCAGCCAAATGTGTGTCATTTCCAATCTTACTTTGAAAAATTGCGATACATTGTGTCTGCGAAAAACAAACTGCGAAGTAGCGAGGGACTACTGTAAATACAAACGTGGACACAAATGTCATAGAAAAACATCAACCACTCAAACAGGTGTGACGATATACATAATAAGAAACATTTGTTAGATTAAATGGACAGTGAAAAGCACAACCTGATGCCATATTAAATAAATATATTTAGCGCATGCTGCATACAAATATTTACAACATATTTGCATATGCCTTTAAAGTTAGACAACGTAATTACAGCTACAAACTGCTCTTATCCAACATAGCATTGTGTCCCGGTCATGTAATGTCATAATCAGGCCTTATTTCCCACTTCAGGGAGATCCTATCATATTCTAGAGCTCAAGGTGTCTGCATGTTGGAGCAGCTCTGTTCTTCATTCTGAGATGCTGCTTTTGGAAGCTTTAATTCCTCTTTGTCTGGATGTAAATCTTTTTTTTTTTTTTTATTTACTCTGATGTCAGATGCTGTGCAGCTGGGGGGATTTTTGCTGAAATCTTTTAACTTTTGTATGTTTGTTATGACGTGTAACCATGGAAACAAGATGTTGCTGGCTCAGTTCTGGGAGTGGACCTGCAGTCTCTGACAGAGGTGTCTGAGCAGAGGATGCTGAGGAAACTGCTCCAGATCCTGAACAACACATCACACACCCTGCATGACACACTGGACTCTTACCACAGCACCTTCAGTCGTAGATTGAGACCACCGAGGTGCTCCACAGAACAACACAGGAAGTCCTTCAAACTTTTAAACTCCTCCCCTTTTCTGTACATAGGACAATAAAATTAATCCTGTACTACAATAAACACGTTAATGTTTCTGTCTGCACCTGACCTGTTTTAGACCTTAATTGTTGGTGTTTTTATATTCTCTGTTGTTTTTTTATATCTTGTGTGATTCTTGTGTATGTTTCTTTGTACTGAAACTCTGGCACAACGATTTCTTGTGGGATCAATAATGTTCTGTCTTTTCTTATTATCTTATCTTATTTTAGCCGAAAAGAGGCAAGTGAACTGACATGCAGAAGAAGAAGCATGTGCTGTGCCACATAAACATGTCCATGAAGTTCTGACCTATCACACAATATGTGCCACCTAGCCTGCAAGACACTTCTGACTGGGGGCAATGCACAAGACAGGGTGTCAGCATGTGGTAAAAGAGGAATGCTATGCAATTTTCATCACGCACCCATATAAGCGAGATGTAAGACTAGAGTTATAAACCAGCCTTTAGTCAGGTCGCTGTCCTTGTGTGCCTGAACGCCAGCAGGTGTTTATTTTAAAGTGACTCAACATCATTTCTGACATGGATAGTGTTTATACACTCTGCTATCTCCCATCTGTGTCAAACTATCAGAGATCAAATCCCAGCTGTGGTCTCTGACACGGAGCAGGGTGACATTTTCATTGATGATCTACCCGAAAGCAAACATCAATAGATTTTCAGTGTCACTTTTCACTGATTTGATCTTGTATTAACGTTGTAACGTGCAGCATGAAGCAGCACACACACTGCTTTTCCCAGACTTTAGGTGATGACAAGGGTTAGAGGTCAAATACTCAGAAAGAATAACTGCGGAATAACTACAGCCAACATTTTGATTAACGGTACTGCCTTTAAAACTCAGATACAGGGTGACTTTGCATGCCTTATCTGTAATTTTAGTTTCATACCTGAAAGACAATGATCATAGTGAGGAAGAGGTAAATGGCTGACATGAACGGTGATAAGTCTTTCCCTTCAGGACTTAGAACATCAAACACAGGTCTCTTATCTCCATACTGAAACATCCACAGCCCATGACCTGGAACAGCAACCCCACAAGGTCAGCAAACTTTAGAATGAGAGTATAAAAATAATAATATACAGTACATACATATATACATGCATACAGACATGCAAACATACATGCATACATACATACATACAGTGGGGAAAACAAGTCTGATTGTTGATTTTTCAAGTTTTCCCACCTACAAAAAATGGAGAGGTTTGTAATTTTTATTGTAGATAATTAATTTGCATTTAATTGCATGAAACAAGTATTTGATTACCTACCAACCAGCAGGAATTCTCTCTCTCACGGACCTGTAAGTTTTTCTTTAAGAAGCTCTCCTATTCTGCACTCATTACCTGTATTAATTGCACCTGTTTGAGCTTGTTACCTGTCCACACACAATCAATCACAATCCAACCTCTCCACCATGGAAAAGACCAAAGAGCTGTCTAAGGACACAAGGCACAAGATTGTAGACCTGCACAAGGATGGGATGGGTCACAGGACAACTGGCAAGCAGCTTGGTGAGAAGACAACAACTGTTGGCACAATTATTAGAAAATGGAAGAAACGCACGATCTTCCTCGGTCTGAGGCTCTATAAAAATCTCGCCTTGTGGGTTAATAAGCATGATTCTGAGAAAGGTCAGGAATCCGCCCAGAACTACACGGGAGGACCTGGTCAACGACCTGAAGACAGCTGGGACCAGAGTCTCGAAGAGGACCATTGGTAACATGACATGGTTTAAGATCCTGCACGGCAAGAAAGGTCCCCCTGCTCACGACAGCACATGTCCAGACCCGTTTGAAGTTCACCAGTGACCATCTGGATAATCCAGAGAAGGCATGGGAGAAGGTCATGTGGTCAAATGAGACCAAAATAAAGCTTTTTGGTATCAGCTCCACTTACTGTGTTTGGAGGAAGAAGAAGGATGAGTACAACCTCAAGAACATCGTCCCAACTGTGAAGCATGAGGGTGATACTTTTCTGCAAAAAGGACAGGACGACTGCACCGTATTGAAGGGAGGATGGATGGGGTCATGTATTGTGAGACTTTGGCTGAATCTTCCAGCATGACAATGACCTGAAACACAGCCAGGGCAACTAAGGAGTGGCTCCATAAGAAGTATTTCAAGATCTGGGAGTGGCCTAACCAGTCTCCAGACCTGAACCCAATAGAAAATCTTTGGAGGAAGCAGAAACTCAATGTTGTCCAGTGAGAGCCCTGAAACATGAAAGATCTGGAGAAGATCTGTGTGGAGGAGTGGGCCCACCACTGCACCCTGTATTCACTGGTTAACTGGACATCATTAACTTCACGCAGACTCTTCCACTGGTACATTTTC
>JAVCKU010000093.1:22666234-22676270 GCA_032273985.1 Hypsolebias coamazonicus
CATTAACACAGACATAGTGCTGTACAGCTTTTTACACACATTCTAGGGAGTTTATCAGCTAAAAAAAGTTAATTTTGGGGTAAGTTCCTCTTTAAGGTCGCTTAGCTGTGTTGGCCATCTTGAACTGAGTTGATTTTAAAACTCAACCAGTTGTGGATAAATGTAAGAAACTATTTTTTGAGAGTTTCAATAACTTTCATTCAATGTGAATTAAACAAACACCAAAGTACACTGATGCTCATTGTCCTTTTGCCTCTGAAACAACGAGCTTTATGTGAGAGTTTATTCTTACGTTTAATAAGATTCCACTGTGACACGTCTGCATATGTTCGTCACTGATGTGCTCTTGTAATCCAAACTAAATGTGTAGCCCCCTGCTCACATCTGTGTTCCTTAAAGATGAGAGAGGCTTTGATTTCCTCCATCTTTGTGTCACAGTGACTGGCATGCATTTTGACAGGTGGAGTTAAAATAGAGAAAATTGTGGATGAAGATTCGTCAGACTCAATCTCTTGCCCTGGGCTGTAGGCGGCAGAGACAGAAGCCCACTGCTTTGTGTCAAATGTTTATCAAAGGGCCTGATTAAGTTGCTGTGTTCGAGGTAACAGCCTGATAAAGAAGAAGAAGAAGAAAAAAGCTTTATGCCTTAGCGAGCAGTCCTGCTATGACTGTGAGCAGAATAAAACAGACTGTGAGGTGTGAGAAGAAACTTTGGACCACGCGGCTGCAGAGGAGCCAGAATATCCTATGCCTTTTGTTGTGGTGGTGGTGGTGATGGGGAGACATGCTCCCTGAGATCTGTTGTTGTTTTCACTTTCCTCTGTCTTCTCAATCATTCTTTTTTCTCTTCATCGCTGGAGGGAATAAACCTGCCCCCCTCCTTTGCCGAGGCCAAACCGGCTTCCCCTGGCCATTCCTCTGTTTTGATTCAAAAGGGCAAGGCTCTGCAGCCTGAGCAGTTTGCCCCGCAGTCCCACGCCAGGGGCCATGCTTGCCTCAGCTGCTTCGTCACCGTGGGAGTGGGCTAACGTCTCCTGACTGCACTTAGCTGTGTTTCTCTGATACGGTCATGTCACATCAGCCTGGGCACATGTGACATTGTGTCTCCCCTAACTTTAAGCGGTTTGTTGCCATCCGTCCACGCTCTCTCTCTCGCTCGCTCTCTCTCTCTCTCTCTACTTTTATTTTCCTCCCGTTCTCCAAGTGATGTTATGATTTGCTACAACGTTTTCTGGCAGCGGCGTTGCCACACGTCTGTGTCAGATAACAGGGTCTATTAGAAGTTCTCTCGGCCTCGGCCAGTTTTCTCCCCTACAGGAGACATGAGAGCTATGTACCCCCCCACACCCCCCCCCCCTGTTTTTTTTTTTTTTCTCCTCATCCTTACCCCCGCATTTGAATTTCTAGATAATAGGCTTTGACTTCTGGCTGCACGTTTATGGGTCTTTTCATGTTATCAGCTTAGCTCATGGTGTGGAGCAGCAGAACACAGACTGCTCCTGACAGGCCAGCCAGTCAGCAGCAGCCTGTCAGCAGCAGCCTGTCAGCAGCAGCCTGTCAGCAGCAGCCTGTCAGCAGCAGCCTGTCAGCAGCAGCCTGTCAGGAGCTCTCATACACTAATGATTTCACTTTACTCTATTTTCTGTCTCATTGGCCGTTTCCTTCAAAAACAAAATTGCTCATTTAAATTCTCATGCCTTGGGCATTTTGGTTTTCAAATATTGTTGGAAAGTGAAAGGATTAGGCAAAATATGCTTTTTTAAAATGTTAATATATTTTCTGGTTCACTTTCTCCTCTGAGGCCAATTAGAGAATTTCAGCCGGCTGCATTAATGTCAAACTGACATCCCCAGCTATAATTACACAGCGCTTGAAACCCAACTTTCACTTGTGGGTAGATGAGCGTGCCTCGCAGTGACACAGAGACTCGCTCTGCCAGCTTTTGATCATTTAATCATCGCTTGCTTTCTTCCACTCGTGCCTCCCCTGCTTGTTGATGATCTCACCTTTTTATTCTTTCTGTTGCAAAATGCAACATTGTGTTTCATTATTCACTGCCGTCTCTTTTTGCAGGGGTTCATTAGTGACATCATGCCTCCACTTTGCCCGCTCGCAGAACAGGCTGCTTCCTTCAGGTGCAGATATCACGCTTACATTGTTTACTCGCTTGATTCCCATTTTACACTGTGTTGTTTGAGCTCGCTTCATGTTGCTTCCCTCTTTTTGTTTGTTTGTTTATGACACGAGGAGTGAGTGCTGTCACAAACTGAAGGATGGGTAATGTGAAGCACAAAAAGCACCGGTTCTCTCCTTACGCTGCACTTCTGTGCAGAGCAGAGTGATGTTTAATAAAGTTTAATGCTTCTGCAGGCGGATGAACAAAAAGCCTGTTCACAGGAGGCTGCGTCTTTGGACGGATCTTTACTGTCAGTTGCCATAAAATCTCTGATGAGTCGTTTTAATCTGAAAAATAAACAAATTAGCAAAGGATGGATTGCAATAATTCAAACCATGAGGACAAGTGGATATGTTATATTCCATAAAAATACAGATGTGGAGCTTTAAGGATGCTGGAGGATGTTGTTTTGTGAACTGTTTGTGAAACTTTTGACACTCTCTATTTTATTATTATTATTATTATTATTATTATTATTAATTTAAAAAATGATTTGAATTTTCTGCAAATCCTTCAGGAACTACTCTTTGTCTTGCTTTATTTCAGTATTTAGCTACCACTTTGTGAACTTTAGCTTTAAGCTATTGTTCTGCTGACTTTAGCTTTTAGCTACTGTTTTAACATGTTAACATTCAGCTACTGTTTTGCTCATTTTTGCTCCTAACTTCTGCCCTGCTGGATTTAACTTTTGATCATTTCTGTTTTCAGTTGACACAGTTCTGCAGATTTCAGCCTTTAGCTGCTGTTCTGATTAAATTCATCTTCAGCTGATGGTTTTAGCTTTAATCTGCTGTAACATTATACAATTTTACCTTTTTACTTTAGCTTTTTTACTGTATTTTGTTTACCTTAACTTTTAGCTACTGTTTTGCTAAGTATGCTTATCCTGTTTAAAAAGTTTAGCTTTTAGCTTCTTTTCAGCTTCTATTTGTTTTTATGTTCAGCTACTCTTATCTTTAGTTCTGATTAGGTTTGACCTTTTTCATCCAAAATCAGCTGAATCAGGGTCTGTCATTCAGCAGCAACGGGTCACTCTGATTATTATAAAAAGCATTGTTTTGATTAAAATAATTTAGCTGTATTTTGTGTTTTAATTACAAAGTATAATTGTGTTTGTATTTGTGTGTTTTAATCATAATTGTGTTTGTCTTTGTGTGTTTTCAACATAATTGTGTTTGTATTTGTATGTTTTGATCATAACTGTGTTTGTATTTTGTGTTTTAATCATAATTGTGTTTGTATTTTGTGTGTTAATCATAATTGTGTTGTATTTTGTGTTTTGATCATAACTGTATTTGTATTTTGTGTTTTAATCATAATTGTGTTTGTATTTTGTGTGTTAGTCATAAATGTGTTTGTATTTTGTGTTCTAATCATAACTGTGTTTGTATTTTTGTTTTAATCATAATTGTGTTTGTATTTTGTGTGTTAATCATAAATGTGTTTGTATTTTGTGTTCTAATCATAATTGTGTTTGTATGTTGTGTTTGAATAATAATTGTGTTTGTATTTTGTGTTTTAATCATAATTGTGTTTGTATTTGTGTTTTAATCATAATTGTGTTTGTATTTTGTGTTTTAATCATAATTGTGTTTGTATTTTGTCTTTTAATCATAGTGTTTGTGTTTTAATCATAATTGTGTTTGTATTTTTTGTTTTAATCATAATTGTGTTTGTATTTGTGTTTTAATCATAATTGTGTCTGTATTTGTGTTTTAATCATAATTATGTTTGTATTTGTGTGTTTTAATCATATTTGTGTTTGCATGTGTGTGTTGCTAAAGTGCAGACAAACTTAATGAATACATATTAGTTCAGCTCTTTAACCCAATTATAAATCTGTTTCTAAATAGATCAAATGTAATTTAGTATTAATATTAATATATTGCCCATTAGTTTAATTTGTGATAGGATTGTTTGAACGGGGGTGGGGGTGCTAGTCAATTCTTACATTCACTGGATCAGTTGATAAATCTAAATGTTACATTTTGCTGCATTAAACGTGCACCAGGCACCAGGCAGGCCCAGCCTCCTCGTTTAGGCTGCCCCACCCCCCCCCACACACACACACACACACATGGCCTCAGACAAGTTTACAGCCGTGATGTTGATCATGTAAATGACCCAGATACTGTTTTGCTTAAAAAAATTAAAAAAAAACCTATTATTCCATGTTAGACACCATCAATCTGTTACAGGATGTGTTGTTTCTGGCTGGGGGGGGGGTGGGGCAGAGTGGGAAGATAAGAAATCACGCAGAGCAGTTTGACAAAGTGCACATGAGCATCCTCGGCTGTTCCTAGCATCAAGACCCCCCCACCCCCCCAACCCCCGTTTGCATTGTTTTACCCTCTTTGCTTGGACTCCAGGTAATAGGAAATGGCACTGACCCTTCCTGATGCCCCCGATTACCTTTGTGAAGCGTGAATGTGGCGTGGAATCACACATCAGGAGACGACTTGTAATTATTTCTGCGGCGCCATCAGCACGGATCAATCACTCAGGAGGGCTGCTCGTGGAATGGCGCTCGCAGCCATGGATGGAGGCAGCGGCGGCCCTGTTTGACTGACAGCTTTGGTAATTAAGCGATTGTATAGACCCCACCGACTGTTCTAACAACCTTGCCGGGGCCAGTCTGTGTTTTGAACACACTCAAATCAATGTGCTCCTCACTCCCTGAGCATCTCTGATCACCTCCCCCTGACAGGAGGAGGCTCGGCGCTCTTCTCTCGCTGAATATTAGTTGTGGCAGGGAATGGCTTTTAAACATAGACACTCACGTTTAAGTGTTTATTTTTATATCTTGTTTTTTTTTTAGCAGTAAAACAACCCTTGAAATTGTTACTTCAGTGAATCTCATCGTTTGAGTTTTAAAATCAGATCATCTCATGTTGTAAAAGGATGTTGTTGTAATTATTAAAATAATGTTTCTCCAAGCTGCATGCAATATTACAAAGTAAAGAGTCAAGTTAAACAAATCATTTTGTTTAACTTGACCCTGTGCTGCTGCTGACCTTTGACCTCAGATAGTTGACAGCTGCTCACAAAAGGCCAAAAACGTTCATCTGACGTGAACCTGATGGGAACCGCTCTGGTCAGGACCACAGCGAGTCACTGGACGACCCACAGGCTCAGATTTGAGTAAAAATCAACCAAATGGTTTAAATACCAGCAAATTTAAGATTTTTTTTTTCATATACACTGCAATAATTAAACTGTAATATTTATCTAATTTAGTTATCAAACTTGGTTGTTAACATTTTAAGATATATTATGATTTGAAGCTAAAAGTAAAAGAATAGTTAAAAATAATAATTCAAACAAATGGCGGCAACTGGACGTGAGTCAGGAAAGCATGATGGGACAGTCTGTACTGTAAAGGGTCAAATCATAAAATTTGATTTAATTATCAGTATTTTCCTGCTTTAATTGCTTCAAAACAACAAAATCTGATGTTTACTAATAAAAAAAAGTAAAATCTTTAGGATGAAGACAGAAGAATTGTTGGATTAAAAGAGCAAAACTTGTTTTCTTAACGTAGCTAGTGAGAAACGACGATGCTGCTGCTCGTACTTCCTGTTTCTGTTTTCTTGTTGAACATATTATATGTTATATTGACCACACACACACACATGCAAAGCCTTTGTGTGGCTGTCCTTCAACAGTGAAGAAAAGACGCTAAATATATTTTAAATGCTGAACTAAATAAAATAAAATGTCCTTAGACTCTTTCCTAACGCAGAAAAGATTTGAAATACATGCAGCAAAAGATGTTTCAGAGCAACATATGATCATCAGTGACCATATGAGGGAGGGGACCAGAACATAAATCAGCCCTAAAGTTCTCCTTAGTGTTTAATTGGTAAGATCTTACTGGTTTCATGGCTTATTGGTGTTGCAGGAGGTTTGGACTCGTGAACGTGGCCTTAAAATGAGGAGATCAAAAACAAACAAGACAACCAAACGATACAACATTTATGGAACTACAGGAGACCACCCGACTGTGGCGTGAAACCCAACAATGCTCTGCTGATGTGGCGACGGACACGGACAGAACAAATGGAGCAAGGCTGCCGTCACCTGATGGCTGACTGGGAACAGGTGATGGGCGTGGCAGGATGACCAGGAGTGAGTGACAGAACGCAGATGGAAACAAGGAGCACAAACTAAGTAAAAAACACAGACCCTGACACGTTACTGCATTTTGTGATCATTTACATTTGTCAAAATCAAATAAAGATAAATAAAAACTAGAAAAGTTAAGATGTAAATTATATTTCTGTGCATGCATTGGGGCAGTGACATCATTTAAGAACAATGACAAGAGTAAACATTTAAGCTTCAAACAAAAACAATTCTCATAAATTAGAAAAAAAAAAGATGTGTTGGGGGTGCAATGGTGATTAGTCACTGTGAGCTTCTGACGTCACACAAACCGTTGGACAGCTTGTCCAGTGCTGGTCCATATTTTAGAGAGCGAGTTGTCTTTTATTCAGGAGGCCTGGATGTGAAGAGAACTTTCAAAATGTCTCCTCTCTGTGGGGATTCTGAGGCCAGGATGCTCAGAATATGTTGCTGATGCTCCTCGTGGTCGGGAGGTGCTTCAGATCGACCTGCGGAGCTGAAATGTGTTTGAAGGAGAGCCGAGGCCTCGAGCCGGCCGCACTCTGTCGCCGCCTGGTGGTCAGACTGAGTCAGCGCCTCACGCGGAGGGAGACGGCTTTATTAAAGCTATCAGTAATAATAATGACAACAATAATAATAATAATAATAATAATAATAATAATAATAATAATAATAATAATAATAGAATAAGATAATCTACCACTCTTTCAGTGAGGTGTGGATTATAATTGATTTCTGTATTTAAAAAGCAAGATTTTACCAAAACGGAGCTCAGAAATTATATATTAGTGCTTTTCAAATTACAGTATCGGTAATAATAATAATAATAATAATAATAATAATAATAATAATAATAATAATAATAATAATATGTTTATTTAACAATAAATAAACAAACAAATAATACAAATTAAAATATGAATTTTTAAGCATGTTAGTTACAGTAATAAAGTAAAACTAAAACACTTAAATAAATCGGTTGACCTTGAATTATTAGAGAACTTCCGATAAACAGATATTTTTCATTTAGCAACAGTTTCAAATAAACAAAATAAAACAATGTTAGTTTTATGTCAGCTGAAGAACAAACCTGGAGATCCGGGTGGTTTTCCTCTTCGGGCCAACATCACCAGTGACACCTGTCGTGCTGGAAGAAACAGGAAACCACAAGAAGAACAATGAAACGAATCATCATCATAATTAAAAATCATAAAAGGAGCCATGCGTGAGGGGAGCTGGAGCAGCGCGCGCAGCTTCCATCAGCCGGGGAGCTTCTCTCAGACACTTAGCAGCTTCAGCTACACATTTCTCTCCCCATCTTTTTTTTTTTTCTCCCCCCAGCCCCCCCGCCATTCTTCAAACCCACCTCGGGACCTGCGGGGAGGAAAGTGCTGAGCTTCTCGTCTCCTCGCGCGCTCATTAGCGCTTCATAATTACTGCGCTAATGAGGGCGACGCGCTCCATGACAGCCAGAGCCCCGGAACCACATCCAGACCTGGTCCCGGCTCTCTGGACCCGGACCAGGAGCCACAACAGCCGCGCTCAGCCTGAACCTGGATGAGGTCTCCAAAGTGGGCCTGCACTGAGATGAGAGCACGCACGAGACCATCAGCTGATGCGACAGGACGGCGGAGTTTCTTCTCATCAAGTTTCCACTTTTACGCCAAATAAAATGTTTTAGACTTGAATCAAAAATATATATTTTTTTTTAAAAATGAGAAAAATCCACGAGTTTGTTTATTGTTTCTAAAGCTGGTGTGTGACTATTTCCAGCGTGGCCTTAAAGTTCCTGAAATTGTTTTTTTTATTTTCGGAGCAGAGCGTCTAGAAGCGCAGCTCTCTGATTGGTGCGCTGCCGGAGCGCACAGGACGCAAACCAATGGCTGCTGGGGGGGGGGGGGGGGGCAGACAGAGAGAGAGGAGAGAGAAAAGGGCGTCGAGTGTTTATTATAAAGCAGAAAATATTAATTCCTCCCTGCGCCGCGGGCCGTGACGTCAGAACAGGAAGTCATCGTGGAGGAACACCGGAGCAATTAGCGGCAAAAAGGGGAGAGCCTGAAGTGAAGGAGTCAGCCTCATGCACGTCTCTGCGTGCGCCTCAACTTTCAGCACAAACTTCAGAATCCAAAGAGGAAAACGAGACGCGGAGCGGCGCGCGCTGCTTCCCGCGCGCGCTCTGAATGTAACGTGGAGGAGCGTCCGTGGATGTTCTGCAGCTTTTTTCTTTCTCGCGTCTTCTTCTTCTGCGTTTTAGCGGAAACATCCGACAGAGCTGCTCTTCTTCTGCTTCAGCTTGAGCGCTTGTTGGCGGTGGGGGCTCGCCCCTCCCGGTGGCATGACGGCTCCAGCCCTGCTCTAACATGGAAGCTTCCTGCGGGTCCAGTTTTGGGATTGACACCATTTTATCCGGCGCCTCGAACTCTGGACACCCCGCACTCATGAACGGAGACTTCCGGCTCGCGGACAGGACAGCGGACTTCAGGAGCCAGACCCCCCCGTCGCCATGCTCGGACATAGACACTGTGGGAACGGGCCCCTCGTCGCCCATCTCCGTCACCATGGAGCGCGCCGTGGACTCGCAGATGGTCCAGGACCTGCAGCATCTCCACCACCATCAGCAGCTCGCAGGGGCCGGGGGGGCCGGCTGCGCCCCCAGGACTGCCACCTCCTCGTTTCTAATCAAAGACATTCTGGGCGACAGCAAACCGCTGGCTGCGTGCGCACCTTACAGCACGAGCGTCCCGTCGCCGCATCTCACGCCCAAACCAGAAGGTGCCACGGCCCCGGACGCGTTCAGGCCCAAAGTGGAGCAGGAGGAGAGCAGGAGCAAGCTGGACCCGAGGGAGGACGTGCACGCGGACATGAAATGCAACGGTAAGAGCGCGCGCGCCGTCCCGAAACAAGGAGCCGAATTTTATTACATCAAATTTACCAACAGATACAGGGAAAATACTGCAATAATAAATACAATAAAATAAAATATATATAAAGACTGTTCTGAAGTCACCGCAGGAGAAACTGACAAAACAACAAGAAGAGAGAGAGAAAAAAAAAAAAACACTTTAAAATAAAATAAATCACAGACACAAACATAAGGACACAGTTAGAATAAAATACATAAGTGGATATTTGCAGAGGAAACACTCATAACTTCACACTGCAAAAGATGCAGTTTAATTGAAAATGGAAGACTAACACAAATAATTATATCAACAACATCTTCACATCTGGATAACGAGAACTGTGGAAAATTAACCAAGAATGTAAAAAACATTATATCTACACTGTAACTGTTTAAAGAAAAGTTCAATAAAAAATTGACAAATATAATAAATATCTTTTCTTATATTAAACCAACTGCGCACCCATGTGTACTTTAATAATTTTATTAATTCGAAATATAATAAAACTAAACAGCATAAAATACATTAAAATACAATCATCTGTTTATGGGTCTTATTATTGATGAGTATTCAGACTGTAGGTTGTTGTTTTACAACAACAACAAAAACAACAACAACGATAATAATAATAATAATAATAATAATAATAATAATAATAATAATAATAATCTGTGGCTTTGAGCGTGCTTTATTAGTGTAATAGATGTGAAAACAGATGTAAGCCTTGGAGATTCTCCGCGCGCGCGGCTTCCCTTGTGGGTCAATTAGAGAGATTATTGTTGTTCCTGGAGGGGGGGGGGGGGTGAACCCCATGGATTTATACATTGATGTA
>JAVCKU010000093.1:22758821-22769086 GCA_032273985.1 Hypsolebias coamazonicus
TGAAAAACAAAAAAAAAAAAAAAAAAAACTGAGGTGAAGTGCTGACATGCTGATGTCTTAGCAGATAACACTTAAATCATTTTCCTCCAAAACTTCACTGGTAAAACTTCAAAGAGAAATAGCCATAATACAAATTTCTGGAGTAAGTAGTGGTGTTTGAAGTTATTTTATGGGATTTTGCTGTAAGGCCCAGAATTGATTTGCAGAAGGGATAAAAGGAAGATACTTTATCTTCAGAGCTTTGTCGGAAAAAGCTTAGCATCCATTGGTAGTTCCGCCAATATGCCTGCAGGGCATGGAGGTAGGGTGAGAGGGGGGTTGCTGGCATTGACATTATATACCAGAATGAATAGTGCTGAGTTTACACCTCATGCTGCTTACGTTCTACGTTCCCTTACGTTCATCTTTCATAATCTTTCATGAACCCTACAATGTTTTATTTAATGTCCTGGGTCAGAAAGAAACTTGGAAAAATAAAACCATATTAATAATGAAACATATAGTACTGGGGCGTGGAAGAAAAAGAAAAAGAGAGGAAAAAAAAATGTTTGAGGCTTTTCAGCAAACAGGTCAGAAGACCTTTTGAAGTCTCCTGCATCAGTACAGTCAATAGTTTAAGAACTTGTGTTATTTCTGAATGTAAGGGTCAGTTTGGACTTTTTCCTACTTGAAATGCCAAAGATCTCTTCTCTGCTGCCCACTGTCTCACAGTGGTCCCTGAAAGACTATTCAAAAAGTCTAGAGAATAAAATAAGCTTATACCATCTCAGGTTGGTATTTCAATAAAAACAGTCAATGACTGCAGGATTATTCTGTAAATACCCGTTGGTATAAAACATGGAGCTTTGTATTCAAATTGCTAAATTATAAATGAAATATGTGATAGATTTAGATTTTGTCTTTTGTTGTGTGCATATCTTAAATTGGCAAATGGCTAGACCAGTTCCTAACTTCAAACAGATTCCATTAAGAGTTATTAAATGCATCAATAATTTATTCACATATTGATGTAAATAAAAAGTGTGTACATTTTATTATTACTTTTTTATGTTTATAATTTTAAATATTTGTACTATTGTTAAAAAAATGTTCCAGTATTTAAAAATTATCCTCAGCTATCCTTCATACCTAACACTACGGAGGAGGGCCACCGTGCAAATAAACACACAAACAAAAATTCAGAATTCTGACTTTTTTTTTCTGAAATTTGAGATTAAAGTCAGAATTCTGAGAAAAAGATTCGGAATTCAGGCAGGAAGCACCATAATCCTCTTCTGTATAGCACTAACACTTCTTGCATAGTTGTACATAGTTATTGTAAGGCTTGATCAATATAGGTATAACTTTGTCCCTTCTAAAAAGTTAAGTCTGGTCTTCTGGACATTCAAAAAACAAAACAAAACAAAATTATAGAAAATCCTTTCTTTTTAAGCAAGCCTAGAGGACCAGACTTAACTTTTTTTTAGATTTTTCTACCTGGATTATTGAGCATGCATCAGGAAACTTTGTCCCTTTAATGGATGATAGTTTTATTTATTTATCAGTTTTCTTTCAATTAGACAGATGATAACAATAGTATTAAACTCTGAAATAAAGGGAGGCAGACAGTATGCATCCCTATGGCTATGCTTCTATTTTATTTTTTTTTAAAACTGAAGTTTGTGGTATCATTGTGAAAGGGAATAAACACACAAACAATATTTATTTTATCAAAGTGAATTTTTATTTGCCATCAGTTGAGATGCCTAAGAAAAAAGAACTACTGACCTCTCTGCCTCTCAGGTCTTCAGTTTAAATTTAGTCATATTTGAACTAGAGGTAAGATCACCTGGCACCTTGATACCATGCTGGCCTGACTGAAAATCACAATACAAAGAAACCTAGATAAACTAGAGAAATTGCATTTCAAACGAAAATGCATGTGTGAATGTCTTTTGCTCAAGAATTACCTTAAAACAGCTTAATAGTGGCCAGAGAAGCATAAACAAATTTAAATTAGCAGAAGGAAGCAGAAAGAGCAACAAGTTTGCCCAGGCTGAAAAAAGACAAAATGAGTGCAAAAAAGTTGAAGTTATCTCAAGAAAGAAGAAATAAGCGGAAAACAGCTATTAGCTAAACAAGCAGAAAAAGCTTAAATCAACAGACGGAAGCAGAAAGATTAGAAGTTTGCTCAATTAGGCTGAACGAAGCAGAAATTAGCACAAAAAAGTGGACATTATATAGAAAAAGTTGAAATTTCCCAGGAACAGCTGAAAAGTTGATAAAATCGGTGATAAAATGGCAGAAAGGCGCTTAAATGTATTAGAGGGAAGTAGAGAGAACACTTTGGCTGAACTAGGGTGGAAAAATATAAATGAGTGCAAAAAAATAAAAATAAATAAATAAATAAATAAATGAGTGCAAAAAATGTGAACTTGGCTTGAACAAGCCGATTAAAATTTTCAATAGTAGCTGAAATAACTAAAATAAAAGCTGAAACTAGCAGTGATAACCACAAAAGAGCATAATCTGAAATATCTGAAACAATCTGAAATAAGTATAAATATTCACAAAAAGTGGAAACTATCGGACGAAAGCAGAAATAAACAGAAGACAACTGATATAATGAGAAAACAGCTGAGAATGGTCTATCAATACCAGAAAGAAGCTTAAATTAGAAGAAGGGATCAAAATGAGCATTATTGTGAATGATCTGAAATATCTGAAACAATCTTGAATCTGAAACAATCTGACATAAGTAGAAATAAGTACAAAATGTGGAAAATATCTGAAAAAAGATGCAATAAGCAAAAAACAAAAAAAAAAACAGCTGAACATTATCTAAAATAGCAGAAATAAGCTTAAATTAGTAGAAGGAATCAGAAAGAGCATAACTGTGAATAATCTGAAATATCTGACACAATCTGAAATCTGAAACAAGTAGAACTAAGCACAAAATGTGGAAGTTATCTGAAAAAAAATCTTAAGTTAGCAAAACAGCTGAATATTATCTAAAATAGCAGAAAGAAGCCTAAATTAGCTGAAGGGATTAGAAATAGTACAGTTGTGAATAATATGAAACAATCTGAAATCTGAAACGATCAGAAAAAGAAATAAGCACAAAACATGGAAATTATCTGAAAAAAGCTGAAATTATCCAAAAAACCAGCAGAATGTTATCTAAAATATCAGGAAGAAGCTTAAATGTCTTAGAAGGAAGTGGAAAGGGTACAGTATTGCAGAATTAGGCTGGAAAAAGTTGAAATGAGTGCAAATAATGTGGAATTGGTTTAAACAAGCCTAAATTAGCATAAAACAGCTTAATAGTAGCTAAAATAAGCAGAATAAAGCTTAAGATACCTGATTTTTTTTCCCGAGAAATTTGCACAATGAAGCTAAAAGAAGCTGAACCAGAAAAAAATGTGAAAGGAGCAGTTAAAGGTTGTAAACAGATCCAAAGATTTGAAGAATGTAATATCAGCTCAATTCATTTTTTATGAGGAAAAAAGTGTCAGAAAAGGCTAAATATTTCAAACAGCTAAAGCTGCAACAATACCAAAAGTCATAGCAGTCATGTCCTGAAAGAGCTGAACGTTTTGATATATGATTTGTTGAAATAGCACAAAAACTGTGTGAGTAGTTAGATGCTGAAAAAGGTTCGGAAGAAAAAGCGAATCACTATAGTGCATTCTCACAATTAAGTTGATGCTGCAGGAAAATTTGTAAAGATGCCTGATGTGTGAGTGATCAACAGAAAGGGCCTTCCCTTTACACATTTACATACAGCACATGCACAAGAATATACCCTCAGTATACTACAGTGTACAGTATATACCTTCATGAATAGATTTTAATTCTCCTAGACTCAGATAATTTGGCGCCATCAGATGAAAGCTCCATGTCAGAGCCCCTGTGCCTTCAGAGGAAGGTCATGGGGCTGTGTGACTTATTTATGACTCCTATGGTACGGTCTATCCTGGGTCTAACCTGTGTTAGCTCACAATCCAACACACTTTGCCTTTTTGTATGCTTCCTCTCGCTCATCCTCTTTAAAAAGTAAAACAACCTTTGAATATGTGCTAATAATTCATTTGCCAGAAGAGAGCAATGTGTTTATGTATGAAAATGAGATATCTTTTTTTTTAATAGACAGTTTGCTGATCAACATTCACTAGTGTTTTCTTCTTCTTTTCCATCTCCAGGTGTCGCCAAAATGAGTCATCCTCCTCCATCTCACTCTGTCCTCTGCATCCTCTGTCTTCACTCCAGCTACCTCTGTGTCCTCTCTAACAGCATCCATGTATCTTATGTTTGGACTTTCTCTTTGTCTTTTTCCTGGAAACTGCATTTCTATCATCCTCCTACCAATATACCCACTGTCTCTCTTCTGGACATGTCCATCCATCTCTGTCTGGCCTCTCTAACTTCATCTACCAGTTGTTCAACCTGTGCTGTACTTCTGATGCTATCATTCATAATCTTATCCATCCTTGTCTCTCCTAAGGAGAACATCAACATCTTCATTTCTGCCACTTCCAGTTCTTTCTCATTTCTTGTCAGTGCCACAACCTCCAGACCATAAAATATAGCTGGTCTCACAACTGTCTTGTAAACTTGCTGCCACTTTTTTGTCGCAAATCACTCCTGAAACTGTTCTCCATCCACTCAGTCCTGCCTGGACTCTCTTTTCCACCTCTTTACCAGATTCTCCATTTTCCTGGACAGTTGACCCCAAGTATTTAAAGTCCTGAAGCTTTTTTGACCTCTGCCCCCCTTTCATTCACACACATGTACTCTGTCTTACTACAGCTGACTTTCATTCCTCTACTTTCAAGTTCATCCACCTCTCCCAAGTTATCTTCCACCTGTTTCCTGTTCTCACCACAGATCACAATGTCATCTGCAAACATGGGGATTCCTGCCTGACCTCATCTGTTAGTTGGTCCATCACCAGAGCAAGCAAGAAGGGGCTCAGAGCCAATCCTCGATGCATTTTTTTAACTTATCGAAGTCAAAGTTTCTTTAGTTGTCACTCGCACCACATGTGGTACATATGGTGGAACAAAATTGTGTACACAGGATCCCAGTTACATCCAACAAAAGTGTACACTGTAAAGAAAAAAAAACATGTTACAAGTTACAATTTATCAGTTTAAAATTAAAAAAAATCACCATTAAATACATTGATATCTCTTTAAGTTATTCAAACTATGGTTCTCTTTTAAATCTGCTTCACAATATTTACTCTATTTTGTCTGTTTGTTTTATTTTATTTATATATTTTTTTTTACTTTTGCAACCATTCTGTACTTTAGGTTTTAGTTTGCTGTTTGTAATTGTTTGCTACTGTTGACATCTTTTATATTTTAACTAATACTCATTTTCATGTAGTTTTTTTTTGTAATCTTTTACTAATTTCAGCTACTGTTTTAATGATTTTACCTTTATCATCTTTATTGTGATTTTTATTAAAGTTTTGCTATTATCAACACTGTTTTAGCACAAGTTTGTGTTTTCCTAATTTTAGCTACTCGTGCTAGTTTTAGCTATATTATCTGTTTTGCAGTTTTCAATACATTGTTTAAACCTAGCATAATTTGTAGCTTTTAATTGCAAGTGCATTGCTAATTTTAGCATCCAACCATCCATCCATTAATTTCCACTTGTTCAAAGTTGGGTCACAGGGGCAGCAGCTTGAACAGGGAGGCCTAGACATCTCTTTCCAAAGCCACCTCTTCCAACTGTTCTGGGCGTATTACAATGTGCTCCCTGCCAGCCAAGAGACATAGTCTCTTCAGCATGTCCTAGATCTTCACTGGGGCCCCCTCACAGTTGGACATGCCCAAAGAACCTCCCTAGGGAGAACTCATGAACCATCCTTACCAGATGCTCGAACCTTCTCAAGTGGATCCTCTCGATGTGCAGGAGCAACAGTTCTATTCAGAGTTTCTCCTGGACAACTAAACTTCGTACTATATCTCTAAGTGAAAGTCCAACTACCCTCTGGAGGAAACCATTTCAACTGCATGTATCCACAATTTTGTCCTTTTGATCACTACCCAGAGTTTGTGGCCATAGGTGAAGGCAGAAATATAGACTGACCAGTAAATAGAGAGCTTTGCATTACAGCTCAGCTCCCTCCTTACCACAATGGACCGGTACAGAGTAAGCAATACTGGAGATGCAACACCAATCCATCTATCAATCTCACACTCCATTCTTCCCACACCCATGAACAAAACCCATAATGCTTGAATTCTTCCAATTGAGGCAGAACCTCACACTAAACCTGAAGTGAGCAATCCACTCTTTTCTGATTGAGGACCATGGTTGGCCTCACATTTGGAGGTGCTGATCCTCATCCCAGCAGCTACAGACTGCCACTTCAGTGATAACTGAAGATCATGTCTCGTCCACACCACCATGACCACATAATCTACAAATAGCAGTGATGGAATCCTGAGGTCACCAAACCCGACTCCCTTTTCCCCCTGGCTACAATGAGAAATTCTGTCCTTGAAAGTTATGAACAGAATTGTTGACAATGGGCAGCCCTGGTGAAGCCCAACTCCCACCCTAAAGGGTTCAGACTTACTGCTGGCAAGGCATAACAAACTCTTCACTACTTGCATAGTGACCGATCTGCCCATAACAACGAGCCCCCAATCCCATACTTGCAGAGCACCCTCTACAGTATACCTCGAGGAGCCTGGTCCAATGCCTTCTTCAAGGCCACAAAATAAATATATACTGGACGGGAAAATTCCCCATGACCACTCGAGGACCGTAGTGAGGGTAAAGAGTTCATCCAGTGTGCCAGGGCGAAAACAAAACATGCATTGTTCCTCCTGGATCTGAGGTTTGATCAATGATCAAACTTACTTCTCTGGTTTCACTGTAGACATTACCAGGGAGGCTAAGAAGATTGGTACCCTAAAATCAGAGCACACCCTTCTGTCCCACTTTTTGAAGAGGGGAACAACCACCCAGTCTGTCAATCCTGTGGCACTGCCCTTGTTGTCCATGTGATGTTACAAAGCGATGCCAACCAAGACAGTCCCACAACATCCAAAGCCATAAGGAAATCAATGTAGCTCTTGTCCACTCCCGGAGTTCTGTCACCACAGAGTTTTATAACTAACTTGGCAACCTCAGCCACGGTTATGGACAGACCAATCCCACCTTCCCCTGACCCAGCTTCATCCACGGAAGATGTGCCAGTGGGATTGAAAAGGTTCAAGAAGTATTTCTTCCACCTTCCATTGAAATTGTGGGTTGAGGTCAACAGCACCCTACCTTCTATGAACACTGTGTTAGTAAAGTGCTGCTTTCCCCTCCTCAGCTGCCTGCTGTTTTTCCAGAATCTACTCTGAGCAGATGGAGAGTTTCTATCCAAATGCTCACCAACTCATACAACATCTGTGCTTTTGCCTCAGCAACAGCCAAGGCTGTAGCTCGCTGTGCTCTCCAGTACTCCTCAGTGACCTTCAGAATCCTAACATCCATCAAGGCCCGATGGGGCTCTTTCTTCAACTTGACTGCCTCCTTAACTCAGGGTGTCCACCACTGAGCTTGATGATGGCCACTGTGAGGAGCACCAATAACACTGTATCTCAGCTCAAGGCTTCCACCTCAAAAACTGAGGAGCAGAACATGTCCCCACATCAGCTGGAATGAGGTTAAAGTTTCCTGGAAGTGTGAGTTGAAGATCTTTCTGATGAGTTCTTGTGCCAGGCATTCTCAGCAAACCTCAGTACAAGTTTGTGTCTACTGGGTCTATCCAGCATCTTCCCTCACCATCTAATCCAACTCATAACCAGATGGTGATCAGTTGTCACCTCAGCTCCTTTCTTCACCAGAGTGTCCAAAACAAATGGCTGCAAATCCAATGACACAACTACAAAGTCAGTCATTGATTTATACCATACCATACCATACCATACCATAACATACCAATTTATTTATAGAGCACCTAAAACAGCAACAAGGCCAACCAAAGTGCTATACAATGGAAACAAACAAGCACAGCAGACAGGAAAACATAAAATAAAAATACAGATACAAATAGCAACAGATAATAAATAAATGGCCAACACTATAAAATACAAACAGGATCAAAACAAATCACACCATGTCAAAGGCAAGGGAACAAAAGTGGGTTTTCAAGCAAGACTTAAAGACTGTGTGGGAGCCTGCCTGACACGCAGTGGCATCTCATTCCACAGTCTTTGACCTGCAAAAAGAAAGTCCTGTCACCTCTGAGCTTATGACTGGTTTTGTCTGAAAGAAGCATCTGGTCTGCTGACCTCAGAGAGTGCAGTGGGACATATGGCTGCAGAAGATCAGTGAGATAGGATGGGGCAGAACTGTTCAGTGATTTAAAAACATACATTAGTATTTTGAACTGGATCCAAAGGAGAATGGGTAGCCAGTGCAGGGAGGCCAAAACTGGTGTAATGTTCTCTCTATGGCATGTACCAGTTAAAAATCGGGCTGCATTATTTTGGAACAGTTGTAGATGTGCAATGGAGGACTGATTGATTCCAAACAGAAGCACATTGTAGTAATCGAGCTTGGATGCTATGAATGCATGGATCACTGTCTCAAGATTATTTTTGGACATTATGGGCTTCAGCTTAGACAGCCTCCTCAGCTGAAATAAAACAACAGGATTTCACAATCATGTTTATGTGACTGTTAAGTTTCAAGGAAGGGTCCATTATCACTCCCAGATTAGTGACTCTTTGTTTAACAGGGCTAGAGAGGAAAGGCCGATGCAGTGGTTCATGAACGTGCCATTGGGATGGAACAGCATGATTTCAGACTTCTTCTCATTGTAATTTAAAAAGTTTAAAGCCATTCAGTCCTAGATGTCAGCCAGGCCGTCAAGAAGAGGTTGAATAGAGCGTGTGCCTCAGGGGGAAGTAAATTTAACAGTCATCATCGGCATGAAAATGAAAGGGTATGTTGTGTTTGCAGAAAATAGCACCTAGTGGCAGCAGGTATAAAGAAAAGAGATGGAGACCAAGGATGGACCCCTGCGGCACCACCCACCAAAGTGCTGCTGATGCTGAACTGCAATCTTTGATATTGGCACAAAAGGTTCTGTCAGAGAGGTAGGGCCTGAACCATTTAAGGGCTGAACCTGTGATGCCCATCCACTGCTCCAGCCTAGAAAGGAGGAGTCCATGGTCAATGGTGTCAAAAGCAGATCAGGTCCAATAGGACAAGCACCACAGAATTACATGCATCAGTGGCTAGGAAAATGTCAGTAAAAACCTCCAAGAAACATTTCAGTTGAGACTCAACTATGTTTTCCAGTAGTTTAGAAGTAAATGGGAGTCTGGAGATAGGCTTATAGTTGGACACGACTGAAGGGTCAACGTTAGTTTTTTTTTTTCAGGAGAGGATGGACAGCAGCATGTTTAAAAGTTTTTGCCACCACACTTGAGGACAAACTGCTATTCACAATAGCGAGAATAGAAGGACCCAGAGAAGGAAAAACCTCCTTTAGTAGTTGAGAGGGGACCACATCAAAGGGAGAACCAGATGGCTTCATGTTGCACATTACCTGCTCCAGAGAAGACAAAGAGAGTGGTCAAATACAGCTGTGCGTTGAGATGGGATGGACAGATCATGAGCTGGTGGAGAAATGAGTGCCCGGGTGCTCACAACATTTTCTAAGAAGAAATGGGGGAAGTTCTTATACAGTTCAGTTGAGGCTTCCAGAGGTGAAGGTTCACTGAGGTGTAGAACTACATTCAGGGTGGAAAAAAGAACTCAGGGGTTGTGGGAGTTGGAGACAATTATATCAGATAAGAATTTAGATTTAGCAGCTTTAACTGCTTTCTGATAATGATGCCAACTCTCCCTTAGCATTGGAAAAGAAACCTGCAGCCTATCTTTCCTCTATCTGCACTCTGCTTTCCTACACTGCTGTCTAACGGCTTGAGTTACGTCATTAAGCCAAGGTTCTGATCTAAGTTTAGTTTTTTTCTAGTTTTAACGGGAGCAACACAGTCCAAAATATTTAGGTAGACATAATTGAACTGAGAGGTTAGCTCCTCTGTGGTAAGAGACACCGAGAGCTGTTTGATCCTTTCAGATTTAAAAGCTTAATTAAAACGAGCAGCAGTGAAATGGTTAATGGTGCATGTGTTATGTGCAGGAGCGCACAGCTTACAATACAGGCATGTGATCTGAAAAAACTTGCCAATTTCCAAATTACAAACAGAGACATAGCGTGTTAAAACAAGGTCCAGTGTGTGACCGTGTTCTTGAGTGGG
>JAVCKU010000093.1:23220366-23230669 GCA_032273985.1 Hypsolebias coamazonicus
GAATGTGTGTATGAATGGGTGGATGGCTGGTGCTGTAAAGCGCTTTGGGGCCCCTCATAGGGGGCTGGAAAGCGCTACATAAGTAAGCTCCATTTACCATTTACCATTCCTTTACTCCTCTCTCAAACCATCGTTCCTCTCTATCAAGGATTTGCACATCTTCATCCTTGAACAAGTGACCTCTGTCCTGCAGATGAGTGTAGACCGCAATTTCCTGGCCTGATGATGTTGCTCTATTGTGCTGGGCCATCCTTTTGGCCGGTGGCTGTTTAGTTTCCCTGATGTAAGACTGACTGCAGCCCTCCTGACACTGAACATCATACACATAATCTTTGCCAGGGGACTTGATCTTTGGGGTGAACTAATCTTTGCTATTATGTATTTTGGGGTTTGAGAGTCTTTTGGATAAAAGACAAAATGTTTCAACAAAGAAGAATCTGTCCAGAGGACCTGTCTCAATCTTGTTAGCTCCACAACTCTGGTTCATCCTTGGGTCAAATTTCCACCTGGAGGTGCCACATTCATCTGTTCAAACAATAAATTATATGAAATGTGTACATGTCCTGTGGCCTTATGAAGCCAAAGCTGAAAAGTTTGGTTATGATGACCATTGTTACATTTGGAAGAAAAAGGGGGAAGCTTACGCCATCCCAACTGTGAAGAATGGAGGTGGCAACGTCACCTTGTGGGGGTGTTTTGCTGCTGGAGGAACTGGTTTACTTTACAAAATAGATGGCATCACGAGGAAAGAACTTTGTTAAAAATGGAAGCAACATCTCATGGCATGCAAATGAGTCTTCAAACAAACAATGGCCAATGAGCATACGGACAAATAAGTTACAAATTTGGCAAATAAGAACACAATCTATATTTTGGCCATCAATATCACTGATCTCAATCCCATAGAACATCTGTCAAGAGGGATGGGACAAAATATTGCAAACTTTGAGAATCTTGTAGAAGAATTCCTAAAATGTTTTGTCACAAGTCAAACAGTATAAAGGCAATGCTACCAAATACAAAGATGTAGGGAAACGTGACTTTAATAAGACATAAAACTCAATGTTGCAGACTAAGATAGAAACAGAAATACAAAAATGTCTTTCTTTACAGGTGCAGGATTTTGGAGCTGTAAAGGAAGAAAACTGGGGCCGGTCAGGCAGGTGGTCGAGATGTTGTCCATTGGGCCATTCTTCGAGTGGAAACTGGTCAGGCGGTGCAGGAGCGAGGAGCTCAGCAGATGGGTCGGTGGTGAGGAGCTCAGCAGACTGGTCAGTGGCAAGGAGATCTTCTGCGGCCAGATCGTCTGGGAATGGATCTTCTGCCGTTGGATCTTCTGTGGTCGGCTCTTTGGCGGCAGGATCTTCAGCAGCAGGATCTTCAGTGGCAGGATCAGGAGCAGGCATGGGCGGTGGGTCAGCTGAGACAGGGTCTTCTGCGGCCGGACACCCTGGGGCTGGACCTTCTGCAGCCGGATCTTTGGTGGCAGGATCTTCAGCGGCAGGAACAGGAGCAGAATTGGATGGTGCAGGGCCCTCTGGAGGCAGCATGGGTCCTATAGCAGTTTCTCTGATGATTGCAGGCTCTGGGCTGGCTGCGGACTCAGGGCTGGCTGCTGACTCAGGGCTGGCTGCTGACTCAGGGCTGGCTGTGGACTATAGGACCGAGTCTCAGGAACCCCTCTGTCGTTGACCTCTCAGACGTGGGCAGTGACATGGTTCAAGTCCAGGACCGGGCCAAGAGAGAGAGGAGCTGAGTGTGAAGGTGGTGATAATGTAGTTGGTGAGTCCAGGTCTGTGGGTTTTCAATGGCCTGGATCCTTGTACTGTGTGGTTGGCACAGAGGCTGTAGGAGATGGTGAAACTACAGAGACTGCAGTAAGTGTGGGAACAACCGCAGGGACTGCAGCTGCAAGGATCTCAGGTGTCATGAAGTGAGAGTCTGGAACTGGTTGAACAGCAGAGTGATGTGTGGGTGGAGGACTAGGACTGACAGCGCCTGATATAACAAATGGCTCCAACCAATTCATCTCCTCCAGCTCCTCGTCCAAGAAGTCCTCCATACCGGGGGCATCAAAAAGTCCAGGTTGGTGGATGTACTCATCCAACATGTTTTTTGTGGCCACCCACCTCTCCCACAGATTGCAGGAGGTGGCCATGTCCACAAACCTCTGGCTGGTGTCACAGAGCTGATAATAGTCTTCATCAGACACTCTGGACAAAAAGTGCTTGTCTGCTGGGTTCTTTGTTGGTTGCGTCATACTGTCAGTGTTTTAGCAGGCAGGAGCGAATCCATTGTGCGGACAAGACTCTGGAGGCAGGAGATACAAAAATATATAAATTTAATATTAATAAAGGAAAAGGCTGATGTGGCAGCCATTCACACCCAGGAGACAGGAACAAGATAGGACACATCAGGGGAGACCCAACGATGACGCAAAAAAGGACAAGACTCACAGACAAGACAGGACGTGATTACAAACGGCTGGGAACACAAGGAGGGATTAATCAAGAATAATGAGACATACTCAAGGGTGCACAGACAAAGGAGGTCCACTAGATGGTGCTATATCTACAGTCCAGGAGGTTCTTAGTCGTAAAAAGAGGCGAGTACCGTTGGAGACAGGAGCAGGTTGTGTAGAGGGTGAAGACTGGTTCTTCAGGCTGAAGGCTTGGTTGTACATGGGACACGATCAGAATGAGTCAAGGACTCAAACAGCATGGAGGCCTTGGAGTCTGGGACTTGGACGTCACTGCAGGAGATCAAAAAACAAGGACTTTAGAGACAACATAGTGGCTGTCAAGTACCTTTACCATAGGTGTGATATAGTGTCCCAGCAATGAACAAGTGTCTGGCAGAGGATTGTATGCTTCTGCAGAGTTGTCCTCCAAATCAGCATCAGGTGTGGAGTGGTGGCTGATTGGGATCAGCTGTAGCTGTGGGAGAGAGTGAATGTGGCTGGCAGAACGGTAGAACTCCCACACACACAGACAGACAGGAAAAAAAATGGTTTGTTTTCATTGCAGTGTATTTAAATATCTGCATAGTCATGAAACATTTTAGCAGTTTTCTTCTAATCTCCAGTGGCAAAAGGTACTCCTAAAACAACAGCAAAGTCTGCTCCTCAGCTGTAAGAATTGTTTCTAAATGTTTTTTCTAAGAGATAGTGACAGTGATTGAAGTAGAAAAAGTGCAACAAAGTAACAACTTGCAGTTTTCAACAGAGCCTACCCTTGATAATATGTTCTTGTAAACAAATTCTCTAAAAGTCTTTAATATCTGGAATTTGTTAGGTGTGGTGATTTATAGAGCAAGCAGAAAAAGCTCATCAACAGTCAATCTGCTGTAAAAGCCCCCGATCACCTCAAGAAAGTGAGTTTCTTTCAGCTGCTCCCTTCTTCGGGGGACGCCACAGTGAAAGTCACATGAAAGATTTGGCAATTGTTTTACGCCAGATGCCTTTCTTGATGAACCTGGGCTTGACCCAGCAACCTCAGGATTACAGAACCACAGCACTGACCACCAAGCTACCACAGCCATCCCCTAATCACCTTGAGATAAATGGTAATAAAAGTCTTGCAGCAGAATGAAGACATAAACTAATAACCAATAAATACTGTACAAGGTGGTTACTCATAAGTAATCCAGCTGTGAAGCATCAGCAGCCTCCCCAGTGGGAGCAGCACAAAGCTGCAGTTGAAGAGCGGTGATTTCCCCAGGCAGATATGCCATTTAAGTATGCTGCATTGTTATGAGTGCGATCCATTAGGCCTCACTCTGCTGCGCCACATCAAAGCAAACTCTCACATATGGATTATTTGAAGATCATCTTTTCTTTAGTATTAAACTCGGCAATTTGATTCCAAACTCTAAGTTCATTTTGGAAATTGACATATGAGATCTGAGCATACACAAGTGGACAACTTCATATTTTTGTATGTAAATGCAAGTGTGTGTGTGTGTGTGTGTGGGGGGGGGGGGGGCTTAGTAAAATGCCAAGCGGATTTTATAATGGAAACGGCTGTTAGTGATGCACAAAATAGTCCTGTTCTGACGTGGATTACTGAGCTCACTTTAAAGCTAAAGTACAGAAATTTGCATTTTCTGCAAAAAGTAGTGAGAAAACTGAAAGCTGAAGGACTGCTGAAATATGCTGAAGAGGCTGAAACTGAATTGTTTACGTAAAAAAAAAAAACAGAGCTGAAGGTATAATTACCAAAACAAGGGCTAAAGGCAAAAATAAAAAATGAAAAAATTGCCAAACAGGAGCTGCAAACTAAAACGAACAAAACTAAAGCTAAAGGTAAAACAATCAAAACTATAGGTAAAATTTATCTTTAGCTAAACCATGAATAAAATGTAAATTAGAAACTCATTGACTAAAAGCTACAAAAAGTAGCAAACTGTAGCTAAAAGACAACATTAGCAAAATCACGGAAAAAATTATTACAAAAACTGTTGCTGAATTCAAAAATGAGAAAAACTATAATTCAAATAAAAAAATAGCTCAAATGTAGTTAAAAGCCTAAATTATCTAAAGTGTAGCTAAAATATAAAGTTAGTAAAATCACACGAAAATGATAAAATGAGTGAAATCAGAGGAAATAGCTGGTTAGCCAAATGGTGGCTAATCCCAAAAATTAACAGAACCATGGCTTAAAGCTAAAATGAGCCAAAGCAGCACACTGAAACAAAAGAGCACAAAAAGTTGTAGATATTTTATATAAAAATCACAGTGTAAAACAATAAAACTTTATTAATATAAGTATTTCAAATATTCTGCATCTATCCATCCATCCATCATCTTTACCCACGACTTCCTTTTCGGGTCGTGGGGGGTCACTGGTGTCCATGTCCAGCAGTCACTGGGCGAGAGGTGGGGGACATCTTGGACAGGTCGGAAGTCCAATCATACATTTCTATTCCCACATTTTCCTTTCTGGGACACTGGGAGCTGCCTCCTGTCTTCTTCAGTGACTGTGGGAGAGGCAGGAGACATCTGGGACAGGGACACAGAGAAAAACTAGACAAACAACCTTTCACTCACACCTAGGGATAATTTAGAGTTACCAATGAACTTGATACGCATGTTTGGTGTGTGGAAGAAACTAGAGTACCTGGAGAAAACCTACATTTTCATGAGGAGAACATGCAAACTCGACACCAAAAGGCCACAGCCAAGAGGCAATTCTGCTACTTTAAAAAAGACTAAAATCCATAGCCATGAGCCGAATGCTTTGATATTTTGGTGTTTGTTTCATCTGCTCCCTTACCAAGCGGTTGCCACAGCAAGTAAACTTGTATGAACGATTTGGCAACATTTATTTTAATCCAAATGTCCTTCCTTCTGGGGCCAAGATGGTGTAGAGGTAGGGCAGCCGATTTGTGACTAGAAAGTCACAGCTTCAACTCCCCGCCATGCCCACATGTTGTGTGGTGTCCTTGAGCAAAACAACCAATTCCTAATTTCTCCCCAGGTGCTCACAAAGCTGTCCACTGCTCCACCTGTGTGTATCTCAGGTGTGATGGGTTAAATTCAGATAACTAATTTCATCATTGTAGAGAAATACACAATGATGACAACACAGAGCACTTTTTTAAAATAAACTTTGATGCAACCTGGGCTCAGAGTCAGACCTCTAGTAGGGTTAGAAGACCGTAACCCAGGCCACCGAGCTAGTACTGCCCCAAATGATTATGGTTCGAAAGCATATGAAAGAAACTTTAACGAGAAATAGGAAAACAGTAGTGTAAATGCTGAATCAATACATGTTAAACTAAAATCAACAAAAATATCACTCTTGATGTATTCTTCTACAGGGCCTGTGTGATCTGACTGATTTTGTAGCTTTGACTCTCTGGTTCGTCCCATTAAACATCATTGTATTTCATAAGTTTGGCCCATGTCAAATGCAACAGTTAAGCTAAATCAGGATGATAGTTTTGAATCATTTTTGCAATCATCCAAGTATTAATGCTAGCCACATTTTAATGATGCGTACAGAGCTTCCCCTACATAAAAGTCCAGTTCTAAGTGCTTTACAGAACCTCTTGCCAAAGCGCCATTTGAATATCACATGAAAAAGTGGAATTATCCCTGGTTATAAATCCATTTCAAGTTCTTTTTAAATCTAGCTACATTGCATGTCTGCATTTGCAGTGAGTCAGCTTCAGCACAGACGTTGTAATGTGGTTGTTTTTGTATACAGAATTTAAAAACATCTAATTTGTTTAAACTGTAAAACCTGAAAATGATGTATTTTGTTAAACCCTGTCAATCACTGTGCGTCTTACACTGGAAGATGACCCAACTACTATGTAGAGAGTTTGCTTATATGCAGATGGTTTTTGCAGGAACCTGGTGACGTCTTCAGGTGTGTCTTAAGGACACAATTTTTCCTTTTTTTTTAAACAAGCTAGGTCCAAAAGCAGAAAACTTTTCTGGTTGTTTAACATTGTGGAGGCAATATGGGGCCAACAAGCATCTGTGTGGATTGGGTACCAAAAATTTTGAAGTTACACTGGCCACACTTGGGCAGTTGTGGCTGAGTGGTTAGAGCAGTCCTCCTTCAGTGGGAGAGTTGTGGGTTCGATTCCACCAGCAGTCACATGCTGAAGGGTCCCTGGGCAAGTTACTGAACCCCCATTACCTATGTGTGTGTCCCATCAGTGTATTAATGTGATCTAAAATCATTAGTCTTTGTAGAGATATAATAGCGTGCTGTATGAATGGGCAAATGAGGGCACATATTGTAGAGTAAAGAGCTTTGGGTATCTTGATAAGATAGAACAGTGCTTTATAAGTACAGTCCATTTACCATTTACTGGCCTCTTATCTACCGTCAGCATGGCAAGGAAATGGAAACAACCTCACAAGCAGTAGAGTTTTGATGGCATGTCAGGAATAAGAGTCCCCAGAGGTTAACCATGGTCCAGATTCAGAACCAAATGGAGTCTTATCTGTAGCTACATTGATGGTTAAATTAATTAGAATGAAATATGTATGTTTTAAATGGATATGGTTTCCTGTATTCACAGTAATCTTTTTTATGCAGCACAGGTTTTCTAACATCAGGATTCCAGGATTCCATCTCAAGATTCCATCTCTACTCTTTGCAGATGATGTGGTCCTGCTAGCATCATCTTGCCGTGATCTCCAGCTCTCACCTGAGCGGTACATGTCTGAGTGTGAAGCAGCTGGCATAAGAATCAGCACCTCCAAATCTGAGGCCATGGTCTTCAGTAGGAAAAAGGTGGATTGCTCCCTTCAGGTTGAGGGTGAGGTTCTGCCTCAAGTGGAGGAATTCAAGTGTCCCAGTGTTTTGTTCATGAGCAAGGGAAGAATGGAGTCTGAGAAGAGAGAGCTGAGCTGTAAGGCAAGGCTCTCTGTTTACTGGTTGGTCTACGCTCCTACCCACACATGGCCACAAACTCTGGGTTGTGACCGAAAGAATGAGATTAAGGATACAGGCAGTTGAAATGAGTTTCCTCTGCAGGGTAGCTGGATTCTCCCTTAGAGATAGGGTGAGAAGTTCAGTTATCAGGAGAGACTCAGAGTAGAACCACTGCTCCTCCACATTGAAAGGAGCCAGTTCATGTGGTTTGGGCATCTGGTAAGGATGCTTCCTGACCACCTCCCTAGGGAGGTGCTTTGGGCATGTCTGACTGGGAAGAGATCCTGGGGATGACCCAGGATATGCTGGAGAGACTATGTCTCTCAGTTGGCCTGAGAACATCATGAAGTCCTCCCAGAAGAGCTGGAAAAGGTGGTTGTGAGAAGAGATGTCTGGACCTCCCTGATCAAGCTGCTATCCCCAAGACCTGACTTCAGAACAAGCGGAACGGAAGATAATGGATGGACAGAAGGTTTTCTAACACTTTAGGAAGCACAGCTTTTCCGAAAATTGTTACTTTGTTTTATTAACAAATGACCATAAATTTCTTAAGGGTGAATATTAGTTAAAGACGACATTTGTAACTTTTATCATAAAAAGTTATAAATGTTGTCTTTGGTGCCTGGTTGTTTTCCATATGTGTGTGTGAATGACAGGGATCAACTTAAAACACTTCGTAGAATGGTGCTTTATGAAGTTCTGTCCATTTCTTTGCATTAAATGCCCGGCAGTTTCGCCACATTTAAAATGGCGGTGATGTTGACGTACCATTCAGTGCTCAATGGGGCATCTGTACATTACATGTATATAGTATGTCTGTGGGTTTTACCAACAGTCTGGAAGAACTGTGCCCAGGATGTGCCTTTGGCTCAGGCATACATGGTAGTATCATCATGGGAACATGCTCAAACATATAAAGGAATGCAAGGGAGCAGGTGAGTCTTTTGGAGGTGTTGATGGTTTTACATATTTGTTGCAGTCCAGCCACCTTCCAATGTAAAACAATGAACATGCTCAGGTACTATGGCAGCAAAACAAGCCCAAATTATTAGTCTGCCACCCCCGTGCTTGATAAATGGCTTGAATAGTTTTTCAATAAGCTGCTTGGTTTTCTCTGAGCATGGTGCATTTAGTTTCATCTGTATACAGGACTTATTCCAACAACATACTTTTTTGTTTGTTTTGTTTTTTGTTCGGACAGACAGCTGAGCATAAACAGCCCTAGCTAAAAAGTCATGCTTGTTTTGTCTTGATTTTGTTGTCACACCATCATCTTCAACATTCAGTCTGATAAATGAGACCTGTGGAGTCTGAGCTGGAGTTTTCTTATTGTTCTCAATTTTTCTTGGCATTGCACAGTCTGATCTTGGGGTGAAATGCTGACAGGTCCACTCCTGTGGGCTGTCTTGAATGTTTTCCACATTGAATGACAGAATCCAAACTGTTTGGAAATGACCTGAGTATAACCCTGTCCAGATTGATG
Organism: Hypsolebias coamazonicus; assembly: GCA_032273985.1. Classification (NCBI taxonomy): domain Eukaryota; kingdom Metazoa; phylum Chordata; class Actinopteri; order Cyprinodontiformes; family Rivulidae; genus Hypsolebias; species Hypsolebias coamazonicus. Next base: position 23,229,244 of record JAVCKU010000093.1, read on the forward strand.
GGCAGCAAAAGTTTCTCTAAGGTCATTGCTGATGACCTTCCATCTTGTCATTGTGTTAATGCACATCTTTATGCTTCAGAGCAGCAACCTGACTGAACTTCTGCTTTTATAGATTTGAAATTGCTACTCTTGCAAACAGAGGTTCTACCTTTACACAGTATTCCCCATGTGAGCAATGTGTCCTGAATATTAATTACAAATTAATTATGCTTTACAGCAACAGGGCAATGCTGTTAATTAATCTGATGAATGTGCTTTACATGTTATTATAAATATTTAAATTTTTGTCTCACTGCATGTATAAGAAGATTATAAATCTTTGCATGATGTTTTGTTTTAATCTTGGGGATTCAATTAACGGAAGTGTCAAAATAGTTGTTAGAATTATTAAATTTATACAAAATAAGGTTTGTATTAGTGTAGCTTAGACTCATCCCCAACATATACTCCAAAGGCTGATAAATTGCCCAAGGTCTTTGTTTTTACAAATTGTAATTAAACTTTCATAATCACCATGCATCTATTGGAACCAACCTGATTCAAGATGGCCACCACAACTAACTGAAGTAACAGCACAAACATGTTTATGTCTGCAAAACTCACCGAAGTATGTGACATAATTTAATGTGGTTGTAGCTGCCTGTCACTCCCAGCACATTATTGTGCAAGACTTTTGGTTAAAACTTTAGCACTGAAGCTAGTTAGCATTAGTTAACACAGTGATCATCATAACGTAGTTAATGTTAGAGACACTGAGCTCAAGTCATATGTGGTCACAGCACATCTTGACATCACATAATATCACGTTTACAAGGTTTGATCAAAATGGCTATGATGCCATGCATGATGATCTTAGTCTGAAGTTTTGTCTGTAACATGGCAAGAGATTTTCTGTCAGTTTTATTTTTGTCATCTCAAAGAAGTTTTCTTTTTACTGCAACTGTGTATGAAATGAGGAAACCATTTCAGATTTTCATAGCATCAGATGTTGATGACAATCTTCTTTTAAAACCCAACTAGTTGAGCCACATAAAAACACTGAATGGGACTCTAACAAGGTTGGGTCAGGTCCTTGGGACAAATTATTCTTGTTGAAACATTTCCTCTTTTATCCAAGACTTCTTCAGTCTGAGGAGCTGCAACAAACTCAGTTCTATAAATAGCACCTTCTCATAGTGGATCAACCAAGTGTGATGGTAACATCCAGAACCAGCTGTTCACATGTAAAAAGGCGGAGGACTATCAGTCTAACAATTGGTCATTACTGCCGTGGTGGCCGCTTGCTATTCACAGAGAGCTAAGTGATACTCTTGAACTCGTTTGAGGCAATCCTGGCCAAAGTGGCTCAAAATGTCCTGATTCATGCTCAATACAGTAATCCAGGTAAATAAATGTAACAAGGTTAAGTCAGGTCTTCAGGAGTTCC
>JAVCKU010000093.1:23456434-23467511 GCA_032273985.1 Hypsolebias coamazonicus
ATGGATGGATGGATGGATGGATGGATGGATGGATGGATGGATGGACAGATGGATGGATGGATGGATGGATGGATGGAAGTGTTTCAAAATATTTTACTCTAAGCTTCCTCTCAGGCACAGGTAAAACAGCCACTTGTCCATTATAGATGTGACGTGGGTACACCCCCCTTCTTCCATCTCCACCATCCTCATCTCAGTCATCCAGCAGAAGGTGAGGGATGTAGGGTGCAGAGGAGGGCGGGGGCTCTGAGAGGATTCTTTATGCAGCTCTGTATATTGCTTTCATGTTGTCCAGCCGGTAACTAAGTTGGGTTGCTGGGAGCAATGGCTAATTCACACCCTCAGATCACGAGCATGAAATGAGAGAGCAGGGAGCGCTAAAGCCCTGAGGTTAATGATAGCTCCATGGCACCACACAGCCAACCCCCCCACCCCCTTTCTTACAAATCTGGCCAAATGGTTTCATTTTAGATGATCCACGGAATCTCCAGGCAGAGGGGGAGGAAACCGAACGGGAAGCACCTGAGATAGCTGTTGTGATTTTACAGCGAGGGTGCTCGTCTTGTCTGGTTTTGTGTTTCAGAGTTACGTCTGCTGTAAGTCGAGCCTTTCTTTGTGTTTTCCTCCCAATCCGAGCAGAGTGAACGGACACAGCAGGCGTCCCACACACAAGCTGTTTTGTCATGATGGAGGCTGATTTTTTACGGAGATCAGCAAAATACAGAAATACTTAAAAAATAATACAACAGCGAAGAGCTTAAACATTTTTCTACTCCCCTGCTGAAAAGGCATGTTGATGAAGACCCCATTTTTCTCTCCTCCTTCCGCTTCCACCACCCTTTACCCCCTAAAAAAATCCCCCTCTTTAAAAGTTATTTCAAATATCCCAGCATGGCTTTGAGAAATCTGTTTGTTTGAGGGCAGCATTAGATGTGACCAGCGTTTTATTGTGACATAAAACCGCATTTCTTCCTTGGCAGATTAAAAATAAAATCGGTTAATAAGAAAAGCTGTCAGCAGCAGAAAATGGCTGACATAATCCGTTTATCCTCCAAGCAATAAAGATACTGGTCCTTGGGAGTCTATCTTTCCTCTTATGTTATTTCGCCCAAAACATTATCTTCTATGCATTCAGATGGATTAAGAAGTCATAAGGGAGATAGAAAAAACTGACAGACACAAAAATTTTTATATAATATCCCTTTCATTCTGCATCAAACACATTCACGGGATGATGCACACATGATCCTCGAGTTAATGAATAAATAAAAAAGGAAGAAAAGGAAAAATGGGGAGAGCATTTGTTTTTTAAAATGTGATGTGGGGAGATTACAAAAACTAAAGAGGTCAACAAAGTAAAAGCATGAAGCAAATTGACCTCAGCTCGGGCCAACATCTCCACTGTGCTCACTCAAGGTGGCCTGCAGATAACAAATAAAAATGAACTGTGGAAACACAATCATAATGCAGCACCAGAAACTGATTTTTTTTTAGACTTCAGATTACATGAATCCTTCACTTGCAGAGCTATATTGTTTAATGAAGCTCTTTTTAATTTTTTCTCCATTAGTTCAATACAGCATTTCACTGATGGGACAATTCTTATGTGTCATTTTCTTAGAAGAAGAAAAAAAAAGATTTTCTTTAGTTTTTTTAGCTTTGGTACTAAATATGAAATGTTAAGAAGATTCGAATTTGTATTCTGGGAAAAGAAATGAAATTGCAGAAATAACTGAGTAATTTTAGTAAAATTGAAAACTAAATCACCATTGGTGCAAGGACTCAAATGTTGTACAATTTTTTATTTACTTCAGTAAATATTTTATTGTTAAATATATTATTTTAGCACATAAACCACAAATGCAACATACTGTGTTTCTGGAGCAGTGCACATCTTATAATTATCTCTTCAAAGTTTCTAGCTGTATGAGTTTTACCAGAGAACAATGATAAATATGTAAGCTCTTTTGTAAACTTCACAAGATTTGAGTGTACTTTGAGATCAACATGTGTGTATGTTTAAGACTCTTATTTTGAAGGCTTGAAACAATTTCTGGGAATTTTGTTCGACATATATACACAATTTTACATAACTAGATGCATGATTGGAACGTGGAAGCTGAAGCAGTACAGAATGAGCGACCCCTGGTGGCTGACTACAGCACAGTCTTTAAGTCCTGCTCATCCATGTAAACTAATGATCCAGCTTCCTCACATAAAAACAAGTCGTTCAAGTTATATTTTTAAAGATGCTGCTTTTTTATTTTAGGTCTCTCTTGTAAATGAGTCCATGAGGCTCAGTGGGATTAAACTGTGTGAATAAAAGTTGAATGCATTTTGTTTATTCATAGAGGAGTGGTTGTGCAGAGGTTAGAAAAGGTGGTCTGTGATTGGAAGGTCGCTGGTTCAATTCCCTGGACTGACAACATCAAAAAGTGGGTGGGAAAGGTGAAACACCCACACCTGTCTCCACCCCACTTGCCCCACTCTAGGCCATTGAGCAAGGCCCTTAACCCCCATCCTCCACTCCATTTTGTATCATTTAGTTATTTGAGAATGGATGGAAACAAACACAGTCAGCTGAGTTCAGGAGCACAATGATTTTCGGCATTTACTAAAATACTGGTACTAACACTAGAAATACCAGTCCAACTATCCACACCTGCTCTTCTTGTTAGGTAATAAAGCCAGCAGGACCAGTTTACAGAGACTGCCATGTCATATTTTTGGAACCATAGGTTGTGCACTTGGGGTACATAGTAAGGCTTTAAGTTCTGCTTATGTCCTCACACACAACCCTGGTTAAGACCCAATTACAGCTAAACGTGTTAGAAAAACCAACATTTAAATATACAGCTGCATTGTAGGAACTTCTTGAATCAACAAGAGTCAACATCTGAACAAAATACAGTAGTCCAAAGTGATGTTTGTTTTGTTTTTGTAAAAACAGCAAAGATGTTTCAGCTTTAACTTCCAGGAACTTGTATGTAGCTTACTATTCTAATGTACGCTGATGGGTTTACTTCCTTGGATTTTATCTTGAAATAGTATTTTGACTTTATTCTCAACATAACAACTTGAATATCCAAACTGAGAAACAGCAACAAAACTAAATCTGCCTCTTTTTATTTTCTGAGTGACCCTAGCACATCGTCGTACGCAGCACCTCATAACGTTTCATCAGTACGTATAAGACACGAGCTACAGAAGACGGTTTTCCAGAGACGAGCAGCTCCACTGAGCTTCACATGACTGACAGATAGAGGCACAACGTGTGGTCAGAGATGTGAGGCCGGTCATGAAACGCTGATTTGGATCTGCGTGGAGCTTTGTGGTGGGAGGTCAGTTTGTGAATGATGAAGGGGGAGGAGCCGGCTCTGAGTGGCAGCCGACATGTGCCGCAGTGTTGAGGCTCTGAACTCAGCCTCTGTTCTTTTTTAATCATGTCGCCTTGGCTGGTAATGAAATTTGATTATACCTCTAAAGGCAGCAGCGTTGGCTGCCGGCCGGGGTGGAGGGGTGAAATATTAATACTGTCCAAGATTATGCATGAAACCTCCATGTGTAATTTTCCTTCTCCTCTTGTATGCCACCACATCATCAATTCATCATTAGCATGGAACTTTTGCATTTTCATTTGTCTTTTCGATGCAAGCAGTGATGTGATTAATGCAGGTCTTGATTCATTGGTTCATCATCAATGTGGTTTTAACTGATCACTCCAGATACATCATGTGCTCTATAGCCCCCCGCAGTATACTTAAACACTCAGAAGGACTATCTGCTGATCTATTTTGCTTGGCTCTTATGGGGCACATAACTCACAATGCTAGGAGCCCCCACCCAGTGCAGTCAATGAGCAGCTTCTATCTGCCTGAGAACACCCAGCTAGTGAAGTGCCATTACATTTATTTAAAAAAGAAAGAAACAGAAGAAGAAGACATCATCCAGCTGCCCTAAAAATGGGCTGATATAGAAAAGAAGAGGGCATAATTAGGCAATCATAATTCTGAGGAGTAAAGCTCCACTGCAGGGCTTTTTAATAATAAACGTCGCTGAGTGGAACTCTGGAAGAATAAGCATCAGCTCAGGGCGACTCGCTGAACTACGCTGACATGAAGAAATACTGAATTTAAGAAAGACTGTAAAAGAGTTTATTCTCAAGTTTTAAATAACGCTGTTTTGTAAAAGCCAGCAGAATGTCTAGGGTCGAAACAGGCTGGTAGTATTTGGATTGTCAAGCTCTGTCTTTGACTCCAGTCTGAGCGTTTCTCTAGTTTGGAAACAACACACTACATCTCATGTATTTTTAAGGACAACAGTGCCTTTCATATCAGCTCACATCTAAGATAAAGTAAGATTTAAACAGTTAAACTCATTACTGTTAAAATGATTAGTTTATTCATTCATTCATTCAACCTTTATTTAAACAGGTTCATCCCATTGAGCCTCGAGGACTCATTTACAAGAGACACCTGATTTCTTAACAAAGGACGATGACAGATTGATGATGAATAATTATTATCTTACCTGTTGTATATAGCTTTTTACACTTTTTTGGAACATCTAGGTGTTGTTTCAAACTCCTAAATTTCTCCTGAAAACCACGTAGTGCAAAATTAACAATGATGTAAACTGTAAAATAGCATTCCAATAAACCATTATGAAATGTTAAAGACCGATAATCATAGCTTCTCTCCAATGGCTCCTTGTCATATTCAGAAATGAACTCAAAATCTTACTTCTAACCTACAAAGCCCTCAACAACCTAGCTCCATCTTATATTACAGATCTCATTGTTCCATATTTTCCTAACAGAGCACTTCACTCTCAGGCTGCAGGTTTACATGTGGTTCCTAGAATTTCCAAAAGCAGAATGGGAGGAAGATCTTTCAGTTATCAGGTTCCTCTCTTGTGAAACCAACTTCAAGTTTCTGTCCATGAGGCTGACACATTGTCCAGTTAAAACTGGGCTTAAGACTTTCCTTTTTGATCAATCCTATAGTTAGGGTTGACTTGTTATGCTGCTATAGTCTGAGACTGCTGGAGGGCTAATTGACCTCATTTCTTTAAATGAATTGTTAAAATTGAATACATCAAAGTCCATGCTCAATAATCTAGGTAACAATGTTCACTCAGGTCATCTGGACAGTTTCTTCTTTGTGCTGAGATGTTTTGCCCTCCATCTGGAAGGCCTCTTTAGTCTGAGGAAACGCCAAACAAAACTGATTCTCCCCCAACAGCTTACTCTAAAATGGGAAAAAAGACAGTTATTCAATTCAATTAAAAATTATTAATTCCAAAGGGAAATTAAGTGTTGTTGTAGCTCATAATCCTGGTTTCATCCAAGAGTCGTTAGATGCTGATAGCTGTGGGCAGGAAGGATCTTCTGCAGTGAATCTGGCCACAGATACCGATCCATCCACCTGGATCCAGTTTGCTGTCAGATCTCAGTCCTCCTGGACAGCAGGACTGCCCGAATGCTGGACATAATTCCTCCTTGAGCGATGGTCACTCCTCCCAGCAGTCTGCCGAGCTCCTCGTTGCCACAAACAGACGCCGGGGGATGATCCCAGTCCTCCTGTTATGAGCTGAGTTTCCCACCAGCTCCAGGATCTTGGTGGTCAGGTTCTCGAGCATCACTGCCAGGTTGACAGGAATTCATCCATGGCGCCTCCTTTTCAACTCATTTGGGATTTGGGGCTTTAGCTGAGATATTTGAGCATTTCATACTACTCCTGTTGTTAAAAAACACCTTGTTGTCATGGTTATGCATCATAACAAATGCCCCAAAGTAAAAATCCTTCCAGCTGCACAACATCTGTTACCAGAGGAAATAATCATCCAAAAAGAGCGATTTACATCCAAAAAAGAGGAATTAAAGTTTTCAAAAGCAATAAATCCAAATAGCTATAACAGAGCTACTCCAACATGCAGCCACCCCCAAGCAGCGCAGTTCTAGAACAAAGTTATGTTGGTGCTAAGAGGGCGTCTGGGGCACGCCCTCTCCCTCGTCGACAGCCATGTCAAACTGGTTGGATGGTTTCTTTTTTGTGCTGAGACGTTTCGCCTATTATAACTGTGTGTTTTTTTTTCCCCCACTTCGGAGAAGGTTGTTGGGAGCGAATCAGTTTTGTTTGCTGTTTCCTCAGACAGATGAAGCCTTCCAGATGGAGGGCAAAATGTCTCTGCACAAAAAAAGAAACTGTCCAGATGAACTGACTGAACATTGCTGGGTTAAAAATGATTAATTTTCATTTGATATTATTTCTATCTTAACATGTGATTCTTGACTTACCGTTGTGTATCTGTTCCTCCTTCCTGTCCTCTCAAACCCAGCCGGTCGATGCTATTTATGTATATGAATGTTTCTGTTCAGTGCCCTGAGATGATTTCTGTTGTGACTTGGCATTCTATAAATAAACTGAATAGAACTGACATCAAAGTTCATGCTCAATAATCTAACACTGTTCAGTCAGGTCACCTGGACGGTTTCTTCCTTTATCCAAAGGACTTTGTCTGTTCATGCATTGAACTGAATTGTAATTCCCATAGTCCACCAGTATAGGGAGTTGCTCCCTAGGTGAGTGCTGGGTGTGGCAGCCTACTGGGAGCGCAGATTAGACCCTGTGTGCCAACAGACCACATGTCTTCTTAACTCTTTCCTGCATAAAATACAGGTTAGTAAGCAGTATAGGTAAGTTGGACTCGGATCACTCCTTGGGTTACAAGGACTCATTCTGTGCTCTGTGTGGTTATTTCTATGGCTGAAAGTTTTTGAGTTACAAAAGACAGTGAGCTGGATTCACCAGTGGTGTGCATTATTTAAAGATGGCAGCCCTCAACATGTTTGAATTAGTGTAAATGTGGCTCCAGAACAAGAGTAAGGTGTTTAATGTGAGTGCAATACACTGTTTTTTTCTAGTTTTTAGCTAACAGTGAGTTCAAATTCATAAATTATAACAACTGAGCATTGATGCGCTTGCCAGTGATATATGTTTAATATGTTGCTCCTAAGAGACGTTCATTATAGGAAGAGGGGCAGGTAAGTTATAGCATTAGATGAGCAGCATTTATATTTTATGCTCAAAGCTTTACTATAGCAGATTATAAAGAAGCGCTCTAAACTAAAGTGACAGGATACTGTAAACAAGGACATGTTATTTCTATAAGAAGAGGTTAAAATTAGAATTTGGTGAAATGTTTAACATGATTAAATATTGTGAAACTGAACTGAGATGTGTAATGTTTAGGAATATGATTTTTTTTAAATCAGATTAGAGCCTGCCTGCTAATCACATCTTAAATCTTTCCTGCATAAAATACAGATATAGAAGCTTTTGGAGGCCTGTAATATAATTAGACTGACCTTAGCTTCAGCCACACTTTATTAAACTGATGTTACGTCAAAAACACAAATCACTCTCAGAAGCTTCGTTTCCCTTCTGCCCACATATTTAAAAGCATGAGTTTTAATTTATTATCGTAGCTTTAGCATTAAAGGTATTAAGGTAGTAAGGTATTTTTTAATATTACCACATTTTTTAACTATAAGGTGCTCTTAAAATCCTTTTAATTTTCTCAAAAATTGACATCGAGCCTTACAATCCAGTGCGCCTTATGTATTAATTCTGGTTGTGCTTACTGACCTCAAACTGATTTTATGTGGTGCATGGTGTTCAAAAATCTGTCAAAATGAACGTGTTCCTCTTAATGTGTCTTTATAATCCGGTGCACCTTATAGTCTGAAAAATACTATACATGCAGTCGATTTGCTGCCACCAAAAGCAAAAGGGTATTAATGTTTTTGCTTATGTTTGTGTATATGTCAGTCTGTCTGTTAACACAATATCTCATGGACATTTACATGGATTTTAATGACACTATCAAAGTGATCACTGAATTTACATTTATAACTGATGATCTTTTTGGAGTCGACCCAATTCAAGATGGCCTCCTCAACAAATAAAAAATTAGCAAACACAAGGATGTCTTAATCAACAAATAAAGATAGTGAGATAAAATTTGGTGTGGGTGCGTAGAATCCTTCACACCACACGACATCTTGTGTTACCACACAACGTTGTGCATAACATTATTTTCAATGGTTCATAATTTCTCAGCATAAGAAGATCTCAATCTAAAACTCTAGAGGCAGCAGGTGACCTGCAGTCCTTGAAGGAATGCTAGGCTCTGAAATTAGCATTGTATGTCTCACTCAGATGGAGGGATGCTGATATTTAAGTAAACATAGCTTTACTTTTGACAATACCTCAGTGAACATAAGTCTATTTTAATGCAGGAGGTGTCTGACAGCTGCTGCTAGCACAGCAGAGGCAAACACCCCAAAGCCCCTGCAGGACAGGGCGTTGCTCCGCTGCTTTAATCTTAGATGCAGAGAATGTGCAACGTTATGATCTTATGGAAAGGATGCAAATAATCACTCTGCCATCCTCCATTAGTATGTCACAGCCTTGAATTATGCAATGGTATGCAAGGCATTCTGTCCACCCTCCACTTTTGCATTCAGAAAGTAGAGTGATGGTCTGCACATCTAATAAATATTGCAGGAGGATACATTTGGTCCATCTACCTAACTGCATAAATCAAGGAGCTTTCCAGCCCTGTTTAAGTGAGGCTTCGCTTGGCAGCTTTGCCCTTCTCTCCAAAAAAGTCATAGTGGTCACCTAGAAATATATGTATACGCTTGTGTTTTTATTTTACCACAAAAATACTTACAGTCCAACGTTTTGTTAGAGTGGCTCGTGTGACTTTCAAAAGGCAAAGATAGTGATACAGCTTGATACTTACCTGGTACATACTAAGTATATACCTGGTACCAATAAAGATGGGGCAGTTTTACCAGTGGCGTGTTCCTCCTGTACTTATAGGGTAAGTACCTGGTACCGTATTCTCCGGAGTATAAGTCGCATCAGTCGCATCAGTCAAAAAAGGCATCACGGACAGGAAAAAAACATGTCGCTTCGGCATATAAATCGCATTTATTATGAGTCACCGCTGAGCCGTTATTATGCATTTATTTAATGGTCAAAATGGCTTCATTTCACCTGGGCGGCACGGTGCCATCCATCGCGGCCGGAGCTGCTAGCTTTTCAGCGTTCCTCCACCTGCGCCAGCTGAGTGAAGCAAGCGCGTGCAGGAGGACTCGCTGTTGCATTTCTTAAAAATTTAACAAGATTAACACTTAAAAACAATAGTTTGCTCGACATTATGTGTCCCAGTTTAACTTTTCCTGAATAAATGCACTTTAAGGGTCAAGACAGCTTCATTTCACCTGGGCGGTGCGGCGCCATCCATCCGTCGTGGCCGGAGTCGCTAGCTCTCCATCGTTCCTCTGCCTCAGCTGAGTGAGGTGAGTGCACACAGGAGGACTCGCTGTTGCAGTTCTTTGAAATTCAAAGTGTCAGTCAAAAATTGCATTATAAATGTTGGGGGCAAAAGTATATAACTCGCTTCAGCATAGAAGTCGCAGGACTGACAAATCTATGCCAAAAAAACCCCCAAAAACCCTGTGACTTATATGCTGGAAAATATGGTACTTGCCGTGACTGGTGTATACTAATATGTGCTTACCTGGTATGTATCTGATACCCACTAAGAACAGATCATACACAATACAACCCGGTCCCAGTAGATACCTTCTATATAACCGTTAAGTACCCAGTATGGACCAGTCTGCATTATGTATTTTTACTTCAAGGTTTCTAGTTGAATTGAAATCACTTACATTGCTCACACTACTAAAGTATAACATTACATCTATCCTAATTTATTAATGGCACAACAAATATGTTTTATAGGTGCAGCAGAACATACGGATTTTCTCCATTAAAATCAAAGAAACGTGAAAGGAGTTCAGCTACAGTGACAAAAGACCAAAATTAACAATCTACTGGTTTCTGTGCTATTCAGACTGTTTTTTTCCTTCATTTGTTTCATGTTTTGGATCTCAAAGCTGTAGCCGACAAACTGAAGTGGACTATCTGAGTTTTAACCTGAGGACAGGAACAGACACTGGTGCACCACTGGTTTCCCAGCAGCTGCGTCTGCATTCTGGGCTATTGCTCCAATTATATCACCCAGTTATAGTTTAGAAGTCTCAAGCAGTTAATTAGGGCCACAAGTGTCAGTGTGACTCAGCACACTAAAATACTGTAAAGTTGTCAAATGGTCAGAATCTGTAGCAATACCTTCTGAAATAAAATATTATCTTATAAGAAATAACTGTCTGGTCAAAGTTTAAAAAAAGGAAACTTGTCATTTTCTTTATCTGCAGCACAGATGTTGTTTGCTTCCTGAACTGAAACAAGGAATGTGAATTTATACCTATGTTTTAAATTAAGAAGTAATAAAATCAAGCAGGTATACTTTTACTTAAAGGATTTTGGGTCCACTATTGTGAGTTCTGCATAACCAGATATTTTCCATACATTACTGTACATGAAGTTTAGCAAGATAAAATAAAAATAAAACTTACACCATGTTCAAGGCCTTACAATGTGTTTGTAACAAACAGAACTTCAATAGTTAAAAGTAAATAGTTACAGTTTTGAGTTGAATAGCAACTTTAAATTCTCATTTCTACACATCTGGATGTCAAAAACACCTGCTCTGAACAGCTGAGGCGAACCGGCACGTTTTGATGCCTGAGTGCAGTTTAGCAAAAGATTAGCTTTTACTGGTGATGCACGACAAACTTCCCCCCCACTGTACCTTCTGATTCTGAGCAGTGGGAGATGCCAGCTTCCATCTGACAGCTCATTTGTCACTTTTTATTTTTTGTTATTCGTTATCATCCGTTCAGAGACCTCAAGTAGAAAAGTCAGTCGTACTTTTACTGCTGCAGCTTCAACATGCACGAGATTGAGAACAAATAAACACATTGGGTTGAATTTGTATCACCTGCAATTTTTGTAATCCATTAAAATACAATCATCTGTTATTGACTTTTTTTGGATGAAGATTCTTTTTTCAGAAGGCAATACAAAATGTATATGCAGCAAAAAAGCACACAAATAGCTGTAAAAACTGTGGACAGATATGTAATTTTTATATA
>JAVCKU010000093.1:23544610-23554905 GCA_032273985.1 Hypsolebias coamazonicus
CCTCTGTAGTGGGGCTGCTCGTACATCAGCCAGTGGCCGTCCATCACGTTGCAGGACATGCAGTCGGACATACGGTAGCGGTCCTGGATGGAGTCGCAGTCGTCCATCATTTCATTCATCTGACCACCGAAGTCCTCCCTCTCGTAGATCCTCATCTTGAACTGGCCTCGGTGCTGTAATTAAAGTTGATGGCAAATTAATCACAGAGACTTTAAATCCTTTAAGGTTCTTTTTGACACCGTGGTTAAGGTTTCATACCATTGGGATCATGCGGCAAGACCTGATACAATCGCTCATGCCCATACGCTGGTAGTCGGAGTACTCGCCCCTCCTGACGAAGAACTGGTTCCCCATGAAGTTGGTACGATCATAGACCATGAAGCAGCCACTCTCCACCCTGCAGGAGTGACACCTGCTCAGGTAGGAGGACATGTCGGCGCAGTCGCTGCTGGTTTCATAGGAGCGACCCTGGAAGTTCCTGTCCTCGTAGAAGATGATCTGAGGGGAAAAAAAACAACAATAAATAAACACTTAAAGTTATTCCCGTTCCGAATCTACGCAAACTCACAGGATGATGAATGTGACGGTAACTCACCTTGCCCATGGTCATGCCTACAGTTACAATGGTTGTTCAAAATGGACTGTACACTCTGCTCCGTGTCCCCTCGTTGCTTTTATACCTGACCTCCCACAGAGAGGCTATACAACCCCTTTGTTCAAAGTCCTGACAGAGCAACATGGAGCAGAGGGCCCCCACCCCAAAGCGCTATGGTCCATTCACTTCAAAAGTCCCTTTATTGCGTTGATTTGCGGTGGTTGCATTTGTTAGAAGAGGCCCCATTTTTATTGTTTCTGTTGCTGAATGAAGGTGTTTTCAAAAGAAAGTATACTTTTAGAAATAGAAAATCTTTGTTTATCAAAACTTTATATGTTTCATTATTATAAAGTACCATAACTTTAAGGTCAACTTGCTAATGGGACATTCAGTTGATAAATATTCACATTAACTATAAAAACACAACTACTTTTGTTTTTACATAATCATTGATAATTTACTGCTCTTAAAGCAATATTTGGTGCATTAAAAATTAATATCAATGATCATACTTTACAAAATTATACAATCATGTTGTCTTAGTAAATAAAATAGCAAAGATAAACATTTTCATGATAAAAGAAGAAACAAATGACAATCTAAAAACAGTTGTGCACTTGTATATGTGTGTGTGTGTGTATGTACTTGTTTATACTACATTGTGAGAACCTACTGCTCTTTGTGAGGACCAAAGCCCGGTCCTCATAAGGTTCAAGTGTCGTTAGTGGGTTAGGGTTTAGATTTAGGACTAAGGTGTAAATAGAGGATAGGTTAGGTGTTGGGTTAGGTATGTACTGGTACTGGTTAGGTTTAGAAATAGTTATGTGCTGTACTGGTAATGGTGTATGGTTAGTTATGTACTGGTGCTAGTTAGGTATAGGGTTAGGTATGTAGAGAGATTGGTTAGATTTAGGGTTAGCTATGTACAGTACGGTTAGGTTTAGGGTTAGGTATGTTGTGGTAGTGGCTAGGTTCAGGGTTAGCTATGTACAGTACTAGTAATGGTTAGGTTTAGGGTTAGCTATGCACTGTAATGGTTAGTTTTAGAATTAGGTATGTGCTGGTACTGGTAATCATGTAAGGTTATGTATGTACTGGTACTGGTTAGATTTAGGGTTAGGTATGTAGTGGTATTGGTTAGGTTTAGGGTTAGCTATCTACGTTACTGGTTAGGTTTAGGGTTAGGTATGTAGTGGTAATGGTTAGTTTTAGAATTAGATATGTGCTGGTACTGGTAATGGTGTAGGGTTAGTTATGTACTGTACTGGTTAGGTTAGGATTAGATATGTAGTGGTCTTGGTTAGGTTTAGGGTTATGGATGTACTGGCACTAGATAGTTTTAGAATTAGGTATGTGCTGGTACTGGTAATGGTGTAGGCTTAGTTATGGACTGGTACCGGTTAGGTTTAGGGTTAGATATGTAGTGGTATTGGTTAGGTTTAGGGTTAGCTATGTACTGGTAATGGTTAGGTTTAGGGTTAGGTATGAAGTGGTAATGGTTAGGGTTAGGGTTAGCTATGTACTGGTAATGGTTAGGTTTAGGATCAGCTATGTACTGGCAATGGTTTGTTTTAGAAGTAGGTATGTGCTGGTACTGGTAATGGTGTAGGGTCAGGTATGTCCTCATACTGGTTAAGTTTGGGGTTAGGTGTGTAGTGCTACTCGTTAGGTTTAGAGTTAGGTTTAGGGTTAGTTATGGATAATGATTAGGTTAGTTAGTTAGTGATAATGATTAGGTTTAGGCAGGGGTGGACGGCCAATAGGGGGCGCTAGGGCGCTGCCCCACTGGAACTTCTGGAGCTATTCACCATTTTACATTGAAGACTTAAAAAAATTATAAAAATGAAATAATAAAATAAAAATATTTCAAAATACAGTACTGTATATGCATAAATGTTTTTAGTTGTGTAGGATAAATTTTTTATAAGTAATGATGAGTTATATTGTTTGTTTCAAAAAACATTTTCTGATTGGTGACGTATTTCCGGTCCTGGGGCACACAAATCTTATCCATAGACTCTCGTTCAACATGGTGCATGCGCAGTTATTCTACAATGTTGCAATAGAATGAGAAGATGCGGGATTATATAATAGGTATACATGTCTTATATTATAGGCAGGTATACATGTTTGCCTATAATATAAGACATGTATACCTATAATTTAATACATGTATACCTATAATGTAATACATGTATACCTATAAAATAATACATGTATACCTATTGGTATAGGCAGCTCCATACAAAGAGAGAGTTGCAACACTCTTTGAACTCGCGGATATATGGTCACGTGGTTCATGCAGCTCTCAATAGTTCCAAGCTCATCACTATCAGTCAGTTTGAGCAGCTACTGGTGTGACATAATGCTAAAATTGACTTTTCTTTCTTTGCCCGGCATCTTTCGGTAATTATTGAACAGTAACTAACTGATTACTTAACTGATTACTGATTATTTCACTGACTATGCATTTTATTAAAGCATTTTATTAAAACATTTTTAGACGCGGCAGACACATTTATCATTAAAATTTAGAGGGAAACGAGACTACAAACACATTTGTTAGAAAAAAAAGTCTATGCTTTACAATGATCAATATAGCTAAGTCAACAGTGTTTTATAATGTTACACACATAAAAAACACCTGTTATAAAGCTATTTCTGATGTTCCCTGAGAACCTTCTACCTTGTCATCCATGCCAGCAGTTCAAATCTGCTACAGCTTACCTTAAATCTGGGATGAATTCTTCATTTCTGTAGAAGGCATCATTCTATTTGTCGTTATTTTGTTTGTTTGTTTGTTTGTTTTTTTATGGCAACCGAGTACCCAAATAACTGGGTTGATTGTGCTTGTAGCCTGACTACTATTGTAAAATTGTAATTCATTGATTAAAATGGTAATTTCAATGAAATTGTTTCCTGTTAAAATGATAACAGATGACAAAATAAATGTTACTTGTGCAAAAATAAATTACCAAACAATTTATTATAAAATATGTAAAATGTAAAACAAGCTTTAATAAAGTACTGTACTTTTATTTATACTGTTTATTAATTACATCTGCACCAATAAACTGCATCTGATCAAATTTGGACAAAGTTGAAATGTGCTCAAGTCCAAGTGAGGGTTCATCCTCCCTATCATCATTCACATCAGCTCCCTTTGAAGTTAACCTCCATGTCCACTGGAAACTAGTGCAAACAGGAATTGTGACGGCAACATCTACAATTTTATGTACTGTATTCAAGAAGACATGCTTGACGTGGACACATGTTTGTGTTGACAAGCAGGTTTACACAGAACTGTCTTGAAAACTTGTTCAGCTGCATAAGGCAAAGTAATCCTGTCCCGGCACCAGTCACCAGGCACTGGGATCAATCTCAGCTGGGCAGTTTCTTACGACAGTCAAATCCGGAAGCTATCAGGAAGATGATGTCAGTATCCTGGCAGAATTCCTGGACATTATGAAGACATTTTACAGTCCCGGCCTGAGTGTGGAGCAGTTGATTGGAAACACAGGTACTTCTGATTTCACCAGCAGTGAAACCAGTACTCTGTACAATCTTACAGGATACACAGTAAATAAAGTCATCAAACATTCCAACATCGGTGATGAATGCTCAAGTTCAATTAAGCAAAAATGATGACACACTGGCAGTTCACTGAAGTCATTTTCTGGTTTACCTGGAAAACGTAAAAAAATTACTCATCTCCATGATCACGTTTTTCTTTAATGATAATGTCACAATTTATATGCAGTCTTTGACAAAGGATCTATACATTGAACTAAATTAACCATGTCAATCTTGCAGGAAAAAAATACTAAATATTTTCTAGCTGAGATAGTTCAGTAACTGGAATTACCACAAAAATTAGAAAAATATCAACTTTCAACATTTAAGCTGCAATGGATATATTACAGCGTTGAATTAGACAGACTGCAATAGACTCGTTTAAACCCGTCATGATGGCAGAGCTAGCTGCAGTTAAAACACAACTAGCAATTTAACATGTTTAATTAACTAAAACTAGCAACATGAAGTATTAATGTTGATAAAATGTGGTACAGAACACAGTCAGCTAACGCTTCACAGTGGCAAAAAAAGTGTTGTATTTTCATCGACTTACCAGAGAAATCTTCTGAAACACAGAGAATGAACTACGTTCGGTGCTGGAACTGCTGATTGGAACTAGTTGCAGCTGCATGACCCACGTGACTTCTACCTTCCATTCTTTCTATAGAAGTCTGTGGGAGTGTCACAACTCTCTATATATACAGCTCTGGGTACAGGTGCATGTATACCTATAATATAATACATGTACTGTATACCTATAGGTATAGATACATGTGTACATACAGTATATTTGTACCTGTAGTGCCCGCACAGGAAGTGCTGCCACTCCTATTTACTCTTGCAAATTGCAAATAATCATAGAATTCAATATAGATAACTACCGTAGGTATCATAAAACTAATGGCAGTGTAAAGGTTTCTGAAATGATTCGGATGAACCCTGATGAAAATTTTAAGATCATTTTAAAACAGCAATCCAGTTTAGTCTAGGCTAACCATCATTTTAGCCGAGCTGTTTCCTGTCAGACAAACTTTGCTTCTCTAATGAGTTTGCTTTAAAAGCGTCTTCACCTACAGCAGTTATGAGCTTAACTATTTATGATTTTTACTCAAAAACACTTTTTACAGCAGCTGGACAAGCCCATTAAAAGCCTGCTGTTTGGCTCAACTGTATTTCCATAACCCACTCAGCATGGGCTAAATAATTACTTGTAGTTTATATAATCAAACACTCACAATGAAACAGCATTCATAACATTTTTTAAAGCAAAATATGTATTTCTAGATGTTCCATGCACTGATGGCTGGGTCAGAAACACTCTCTCGTTGCAGGATGCTCACCGTGACACTATTGACATTTTTGCCTGGAGAACATAAAGCTGTAGAAGCACAAACATTGGCTTGGAAGGCGCACACTTGCTGATGTTAAGATGGGAGCGTACCCACATCAGATTTCCTTCATATTTCTCTGGCTGACTAGACTAAGCACAAGTCAGAGGTATGAGCTGATAAAGGGTGTCTTTCACACAGCAACAACACGTACCAGTGTGCTTATCACCGCAGTCCCTAACATGCAATCACAAGGACAGGGGGAAGATTGTTACATTTGTTGATTTTTTTTTTTTACCTTCTTCTTCTTCTTCTGATAAAGAATGAGGAATCTGAGCAGGAGAAGCTCATCCTTGCAGACACGACATGAGCCCGTCCTGAGGCAAGCCCCGATCTGTTCCACTATGTCTTAATGTAAATAAAATGCTTTGATGGGAGCTATCAGCCCAAAAGGTGCAACCTGAAACTGATACAACACAAAGAAACCAAGAATGTATAAATACATTTTAAATGTCAATCATTTTAATGTTTATCAGTAGATTCATTTGTTTGTTTTAAAATATAATGAGCCCACAAAGACAACTGTAATTTCATTCAGAGGCATATGATTTTATTTGGGATCTGTTAGCTTTTACTGTATTTTAAAACTCCAGAAAGGTTGTTTTTTTTTCTACTCATAATGTAAAAAATCTACAAGTTGAACATTTTAAAAACCTTTTCTCGTGCGTGAACAGCTGTGCTGTAAAAAGGTAATAATGTATTCATCCCCAGGTAAACAGTCCCACCGTGTCCTTTATAAACAACAGCAGTGAACAAAATGGAAGTGATAATTTCTCTGCCTTTGAGAATCCTCTTCTTTAATTCTGACAGTAAACTTGTGGCTGTTACGGGGTGTTAAGTAGGATTTAAAACTTGTCAGACAAGACATGTTTGAAATTGCTTTAAATAAGTGCACTGTGTTGCTGTCAACCGCAGGCTTAGAGGAAAATATCCCCACAATTGATGCACTCATCCTGAGCTCAGAGCTGCGCCCCTGCACGGTTCCTGCTGCTCCCTGACTCCAAGGTCTGTGAGCCAGCGCCCCCTGCTGGAAGAGGGCTGCACTGCACACACCACACACGACCTGTCTCATCTGGGCCCCAAAACTTTTACACTGAATCACTAAAATTTATATATATATTTTTTTTAATTATACATTTATACTTAATTTTTTTTATTTATTTAAAAAAATGAGAGAGACTGAATGCAGGATATAGGTGTAATAAAATATTTTTCATGGAGTAAGTATTGTATCATCCACTAATTCTAACCACATGGTGATATTTACCTAAAATGACGGACTTATTTATTGATGAGCCCGCATCTATATTTAATGTGGAAAGATGAGTTTATTTTGTCAGGAAACATTTTATTTGATCATGCTTTAATTATTTAATGCATGCATTGGTTTTATTGAAGATACACCTGGTTTCGTTTAACCAGCTTTATTTGTTCTTTTCTTGGGGAAAGAAAATAATGTTTAATAACAGAAAAAATAAATAAATAAATGTGAGGAAGTTAAAGACACATTGCATCTTATTTTTTGTAGCACTTATGAGATAAACCATTTAGCATTTAAATATTTTGTTGACATTTTATTATCATGAACCTATTGGCTGCATCCCAACTTTAAAAAAGCAAACGGTTCACTTGTATTTTTATTTTTATTCCCATCTACATTATCTGCAGCTCTGGTTATTTTTAAAAGCAGAAGTTTTTCAGCTGTTTGCGCCTCACAATCACATAAAAACTGAATTTTTGAGCTAAGTGCTTCTTAAACTGAGCTTTTTTTTTTTAATTGTTGAATCACTGTGGAGCCCATGTGCCAAAGTTTTGAGTAATGATGATGTTGTGGCTCGTTTCACATGCTTGCTTTCATTTTGTGCCCTGGAAACCCAAATAACAACAGAGCCGTTTGTTTCTCCAAATTTGTCTCACTTCAGCCTTCTGTTAACATTAACTTTGATTTTATTTTGTAATGGTTACTAACTGAGTGGAAACAAGAAAAATATTTTAGATTTAAAAGCTTTTTAATGCTATTAGCTAGTGCTTAATTTGTAAACCAAACAGATGCAAAAGTGTGTGTGTGTGTGGAGGGGGGTGGGTGTCCTTCCCAGAAAATGATGACTAAAGTAGGTGCCATTTCCTGCATTCTGGTGTATTTTAGTGTGTTGTTAAACATCTATGTTTACCTACATTTACCAACAAGAAGAAACCTGACCAACAGCTCTCCTTGTGTGAAGAGAGCATACTCTGCTTCTCTCAAGCATCCTAACACCCAATGTGATTACCCATCAAATATTTCTCTAGTTGTATTTTTAGTAAATAATTTTAAAATTTAATAATGACCCACTTAAACATTTGCCATTTAGTTGTGCTGTTTAATTATGTTTTGTGTTTTAAATCAAATTGTCCATGACTGACCTTTTAGGGGCAGAGATTTATTTTAAGGATAGAAGTGTAAATGCTTACTTGAAGGAGCAGCTCTGATGTGATATTAGGAAGCTCGTAAGTGGCTGCTGTGTTAAAAATTAGCGGTTCCTTATTTTCAGATTACAAGCCGTTATAGGTTTTATTTGTTTATTTCTTTTATTTATTTATAAAATGTATTCATTTTAAAAAAAAACAATACAAAACAATCCCATAAACGATAAGAATACAAAATATAAAATGAAAGGTAGCAGAAAGAAGAAAAAATGTTATTATATCTGCCCCTTTTTTCAAACAATTAGTTCAAACAAATTGTTCAATGCAGTCATAAGCGTTTGTTCATAACTTTATTATTACTAATCCTGTGAGTTACGCACCCTGTCAAAAATAAGAGAGCTCCCGGATCATGTTCCGGCAGGATCCGGATCAAATTAAGCCTTGCTGTTAGCTATGCAAAGAATAGCCTTTCCTCTGTGTTTTGATTTGTTCTTCAAGTAAATGTTCTCACCACCTGGTAGAGCACCGTGGGTGTTTCAACATTTTTAAAACACTGTATGGACAACGTTTTTTCATGTAAACGGAAGAAAAGACATGCAGACATGTCAGTTTATTAAAAAACAAGAGTCATGTGGACAGGGCCCTGATTTACCACAGTTTACGGGAGATCACAGACAAAGGTTAACAACTTTCTGTTCTAGTGTAAAAAGTTGGGCTGCTGGGTTTAATAATGCACATTTGTCTGAGTGAAAAGAGGAGGGGAAGGAGGAGCGAGGTTGTGATTTGAAGGACTAAACCTCTGCAGCACTTTGTCCTATGATCTGGCACGCACTCCTGCCAAGATGAGTCTTCATCGCACAAAGAGATTAGATGGCCCGGTGGAAGTGCCTTCAAGTTATTAGCACCTTCTTATACAAAGTATAACAACAAACCCAAAGACATTGATTGCAGGGAACAGTTCAAATATGATTTCCTTATAGCTATTAATATGTATGCCTTAAATAGAAGCACACCGCTAAGCAGCTTATGATATTATGAAAAGAATGTTCCCTCAGGGGCATAATATGCCAGCAGTGACAGCAAGGAGAGATTCATATTTACCCAGATTGGCTGTACTTACGTCAAGCATTCTCAGAGCTTGTGGGAGGGAAGATGGGGCAGTAGCAACAGCTCACTTTCGATAAGCACTCACCGTGAATAAAAGACAAGCATGAAAGTGAGGTTTAGCCTCTTTAAAGATTCCCAACCAAATGTAGAGGCAGATAGGGCAGGTGCTTTTGGTTCCGGACGTGATTAGCTGTCTGCTTGGCACTGTTCCCCCAGAAATGAGACATAGCAGAGACATTGTCCAAGCTTGTCCAGGTGGGGGACCTGTCATCCCAAACCAGAGCTTAGCAGTGCAGCGCTTGGAGCAGAAGATTAGGACCCAGAAATCCAGAGGTTTTTTTTTTTTTTTCAATGAATGTTTGTCAAAAGAGTTTTTCCCCCGTTTGCTCTTTTTGCTTGCCTCACATCAGCTTTCATTTTATTTTATTCATCTTTCTTTCCTTCGTAATATGTGCCTAATAAACACCTAGTCTTTGTGTCTCGTGTCAGCTTCTTGAGCTTTCCTGCTTTACACGTATGTTTTTAGATATAAACGTTGAGACAACACTAGATAAAAAGGGGAAATTAGTGTGTGCACTTTTTCTCCTGCCTTTTTTTTTGTGTAATGAATTACTTTAATAGCAAAGAGGACAATGTTAAAATATGTACAGTATATCCTGATGCATGCTCAATAATCCAGGTAGAAAAATCTAAAAAAGCTAAGTCTGGTCAGTATAATACACAACCTTTCATTTGTGGATGCTGATATTTAGTCTGTCATCTCCTGTAATGTTTGATTTGATTTTACAGGAACTACCAGCACAAATAAAACAAAACAGGAAAAATAGCAAAGGTGAATTTGAGACCAATCCAAAGTGCTCTATTGAAAATGAAGGGCATAATAAATCAGGTGTTTTTATTTGTATGTTTGAATTTAAACCAGATCACTACTAACTCTGGAAAACACTTTATTTAAACAAGTTTTCAACCATAAAAGGTTCAAGGTTATTTGCTGTCAGTCGCATCACATGTGGTACATGAGGTGGAGCAAAACTATGTACACAAGGTCCCAGTTACATCCAACAATAGCAAAAATACAGAGTATGAAAAGAAAGAGTACAGTATTTTCTGCTGTATAAGTCTCACCTCTGTATAAGTCGCATTGTTCAATTTCGTCCAATAATTGGGAAAAATCCATAAACAAGTCGCACCTCCGTATAAGTCGCACCTATTATGCGTCACCG
>JAVCKU010000093.1:23749134-23759404 GCA_032273985.1 Hypsolebias coamazonicus
GCCCTGCGGGGCTACGCATCTGCCTCTGCGTACAGACGGCGTAGAGCGGCGTACAGCCGAACGCAGAGCTATACTGGGGGCTTTAGTCCATTCAGGATAAGGCAGGTTGTTTGGTCATGCACTGCACTGAGATGATGAACCAAAGATGTTTGTTACCTCCTTCATCCAGTCTGGTGTCCAACTGGTTTATTATATAAAGTCATGGATTGATTTAAGTGCTTTACTGGACATTGTTTTTTACTGGGTGATTTTTGTCATGACTGAGTTTATTTCATGATTGGAGGGGGATTCAAACACAGAATACAGACATGTTTGAGGATGTCAAAAACACATTTATTTGCAAAAATACTTTGTAAAAGTGCTGACATTACAGCCAAATGCAGATACTATAGGAGGAATGGGGGGGAGGGGGCACAACGAGGCACAAGGAAGGCCAAGACAAAGGAGGGAAAAGGCCAGAGACACAAAGGACAACACTAATAACATAATGACAAGCACCTGACAAGAAGACAACAGGGAACAGGTGAGTGTGGGCGGGGCCAGAGGAGAACAGAATACAGACTGGGGAGTGATTAACAAAGGGATGAAACAAAACTAAGCACAAGAAACAAATCTACTCATAAAGAACAAGAGTTAAAACATAAAAAACACAGATCCCAACTGTTTATGATGATAACAGAGAGGAGTATCTTCTTAAACAAGAAATCCAGCAGTAGAACAATGGAGGACTGCTTTTCTTCAGTCCACCTACTGAAAACCTGCTGTTCTCATCCCAGTTTGGCACCAATTCCCAGTCACACTACACTGTTCTTTTTCTATTTATGAACATAAACTCCACCGTCACGTAGTCTTGTTTGATATTTTTAAACATGAGCATTTTAATATCATTTGTAAAAGTTGAGCCTGCTGTATTTTGAATTAGCTTATTTTTCACTCATTCACGTTCTTTTATAGTGGATAAAATATGCAGCATATTTATTGAAAACTGATTCTTGATGTTGGATGTGGGAGTTTTACGGGAAAGGTTTACTTATAAAGAGTCTGTGCTGCTGATGTCATACAATGGAGTATGCTTCTTTTGTTAGTTGATTTATTATTATGTTTCCTGTTAAAAGAGGGAACTTTTCCCCTAAAATCACAAAATTAGTCATCTCATGCTCAACATTAGGCTGTACAAATTATACAGCAGATTTATTATTGCATTTTAAAACAAACTGAAAAGCAACAATAAGAAGAGAAAAATTTTGAGCCAGGTATTTCATTGCTTTTATTTTGAAGGTGAGTGGGTGCTGACAGTTGGAAAGTGGTATTTGTTAGAGATTTAGCACTTGCAATCATGTGAGCACATGGATAATATAGAGAATGTAACGTTTTTCAGGACTTGATGTTTGGTGTGAGGCGCCACAACTCACTTTGAGTTTAAATTTCAGGAGTCAGTCCATAATGTGTTGGATGGAGTCGCTGCAGTCTTTGAATGATATATAGTCAACCAACCATGGGTACCAACATTATGTTGAATGAACACATTTAAACACAGTACACAGCAACGTGTCATCCATCATGCAGCAAAAAAAAAAAAAAAAAAAAACAATCTTGATAGATGAGCAGATAATATAAAAATCATACATTTTCTTCTGTATTAGTCAAGTCTGCCTGATTGGCCATTTGAAAATCCAAGATGGCTGCCAAAATGAGCCTATTTCTGCAAAGTACTCATATGGTAATGCAATTACTTGATCAGTTTCAATTATCTTTGTGCCACTTTTTACGTTTTTTTCCTGTGAGCCTTGTGCTATACAAGTAACACATATCAGTAAAATAATATTAATAAAAATATAATTATAATAATAAAATAATCTTCTTGGATTTTAAGATGGCTAATCGGATAGAATTGTTCAGACAACTCTTTGGAACAGCCATACCAAATTTGTTGCTCAGACGACATTGTGCACAGTTTTAGCTGATCCTGTTATACGCACAGTTAAAAGCATGTTTAATACTTCAAAATTTAAACTTATCACTATATTCTGACAATCATGGAGGGCTGATTTGACAATGGCTTTACACCAATAAAGAAATGATTCATTATCAAAAAAAAAACTGATAGACTAACTTGAAAAAAAACTTCACTTCCTATTTTGTCAACCATGTGGGCTGAAGATGTACAATGAAGAATATGGTACTGTGGCATTGAACACATCTGGATCCTGTGGTAGCTGGGAAAGTGGTTTCTTTGAGATGCAGTCTGAGTGCTGTGTGATGTCCTAACTGTACTTATCTGTGGTCCATCATGGTCTAATGCTCTGAAATCTTGCTGCACACACCTTTTTCACCTTTTACCTTTCACTGCAGCTGTAGCTGGCAAACACTGTGCTATCTGACATCTCTGTCTCTGCTCCACGCCACACTGTGGCTCAAAGGGAGGAAGTTTCTCCTGTGGTCCATCCCATGTTTTTCCTCTGCCGCCCTGTTTATTGAAACAAGTGTGTGCTCTTTATCTAACTGTACTAACCTGGTTCCCATGTCTCTGGCTGCACCAGAAACCCCATTTTCAACACATGCATGAACGAGCGCATGAGTGACCCCACCCCGTCCCCGACCCTTTCCAACTCTGAAATTACTGAGCTGGCTGACTCGCAGAGGGAGGGACAAGGGGAGGAGGAGGAGTTGGAACAGTTGGAGGACCTGGATGATGATATTTTTTTGGACGACCCGTGTTTGGAGCTCGGGGCAGAGGATGATGATGATGATGATGATGATGATGATGATGAGGGAGAGCTCTGCCAAGGCTCCAGCAAAGGCCAGGATCCCTTTTACGACCGCTCTCCATTATTCAGTGTAGTGGGAAGGTTGGTGAGGTTTCAGGAGCATGCTGGTGGAGGAAACTAGCTCTTTCACGCTGAGTCACAGTCTTCTTCTTCTGAGCGAGACCAACCAAGAACATGCAATAATATCCTGATGAAGACCTCCGTCTCTTTTGAACTAGATACACGTCAAATACACGGAACCACATTTTATTACATATATTTGAGTTTTGTTTGTTTTCTATGTTGCTTTTTCAGTATTTATTTATTTTTCTTTTTTACGCTCAAGTAGTGGTGTAACAGTACAGTACATGTATTTATACCAAACAACCATAGTACAGACATCAGTCAGGCAAAAGAGTACATTAGTCACACATTCATTCAACCTTTATTTATCCAGGTTAGTCTCACTGAGTCACAACGACTCATTTTCAAGAGAGACCTGTTTTAGACAGACACCATATATAAAGTCCAGACAACAATAAACAATAATTAAAATGCAATTAAAATAAAAAGTGGTGTTATAAAACAGTAAAATCAAGGTACCGTATAAAACAAAGTAAAATACTGAGAGCAAGAACATATTTGCTACGTGTAGATAATGATGACCTGCTGACCAGTGAAGACAGGGTGCAGTGATGGGTATGGTAGTTACAACCAGTAATGAATCTTAGCACATCATGGTGAAGAGCCTCCAACATCTGCAAGCAGCTGGCAGGGCATTCATGTAAATAATGTCTCCATAATCAATAGCTGGTAGAAAAGTTGCAGCTGCAAGGCATTTCCTGTCATTCAGAGTTGCATAAACTAGATTCTGAAAAAGAAATCCAGTTTTAATTTCAGATTCTTTATCAAGTTTTCAACATATGGCTTCAAAGAGAGATGTGCCTCAACTAAAATTTCCAAGTATTTTTAAGAATCTACAAACTCAACACCATGCATGGATAAGATAGGAGGAAGATTTGCTGGTATCAACTTCCTGTTTGAAAACAACATCCTCTTGGTTTTATCAGCATTTAGTACCAGTTTGAGATGGAACAAGTCTGACTGAATGATGTCAAATCCAGAGTGTAGAAGCTGGAAAACCTTGGCAACTGTGTTAGCTTGACAATAAACAACTACATCATCGGCATAGAGATGTAAGGTGTCCGGACTGTTTTGACCTACATTACTTATAAATATTGTAAAGAGAGTGGATCCCAAAACTAAGCCTTGTGGCACACCTGATCATGATCTCCACTTTCAACTAGAAATGGGTGCACAGGTGTTTTTAATTGTTTTAAGTAAACTGTGACAACCATAAATGAGCAGAGGAAAAGAAAAATCTAAAACACAACATCAAAGCAAAGCAAGAATGGCTGTTCAGGTGAAACACTGGAGCTTGAAAACCTTCCTGATCATTTCAAATTAACTGTGTGGAAAAGTTTTGCTCTGATTTGCACAGGAGTGAAGAGTGGGCGTTGGATGTACGCGAAGTCAAATGCGTCATAATTTGCATGATTTGAAATATTCTCCGTTGCCCAATAAGCACTATTAAAAACATTCCCAGATGTTTAACAATTGCTATCTGTATTTAAACCACATACTAGCACCCAGCTGGTTGAGGGCTCGGTGTGAGTGTTTGAACTTTTGTTTATGTAAAATGCATTTTCATGTTTGGAGATTTATTTTGCAACAAGATTAGACCAAATTAAGTACAGTGAAACAAAACTCCTTTTTGTACAATTTTCAATTGTGGAGTGTATCAAAAATGTTAACACATTGCCTGTAAGACATTTTTATCATTCAGATTGGACAAAACAACGTCACTTATTTTACAGTGAAGTTATTTGTCGATAAATCCTACTTTGCTGTGCATGTCCGTGCTATCTTAGGACCTCCTTACTCTGTCTCTACATCTGGGAGTGGAGTTGCAAAATAGAAGCATTACATTCAGGAGAAACATTGGGTTTGTTTCCTGTGGCTCAATTTTATTCTTAGAATAGCACTCTGCTTTGTTCTTAACATTTTGACTTTAATCTCAAGACACGAAAACCAGAAAAAAAAAAATCTTCTTCCACAGTTTTTTTTTTCCTCTGAGTGACCAAATATTGATGTTTTATAGGTGACTGTCTGCTTAAAACAAGTGAATAAAAAAGAATGGCTTTAATCCTTTTTTTTTTTTTCATTGTTGTGTTGAACCAAAAGAGCCACGACCCCACAACCAAGTTACATACTCAGTCACGGCTTGTGCATACCATTACACCCCTACATTCATCAAAGAGCGACCACTTTTAAGCTTCATCCAATCCAGACTGCATCTTTATACACAGTTTTTGGGGTAGTTGTTACGTTTTAAAATGCTCCCTAAATCTTTACCATCGAAGTTTTCTTCTCGCTTGTGGCTGAGCGAAGAGGAGTAATTGGAAATACCCTCCATTCTTCTCTACATCTGGCTGTCTGTTCATGATGTGATCATGATAACTTGAAAATAAGTGAGGTACCGAAACTATACTTTCTACTTATTATAGTGCATAAAAGTGTAGTTGCCTCAGATGTTTAGGGTGGCCATTGGTGTGGCCGAAGATTAATCTGTGAAGAATTGTTCCCTCCATCTGCCAGGATCCATCACTCAGCGCAGCCTCGGATAAACACAACAACAACAACAACAAAATCTACTTCTGTTCTTTACAGTAACTCCTGCCCACTTGAACTACTCGCACCAAAAACATTAAGGTTTACTTTCATTTCCTGTTCAGTTCCAGTCCAGAAAAACACAAAGCTAATCTAAACTACAAACATTCACTACACACATCCCTCAGTGACAGGGGACATCGGTGCACTGCTCATTGTGTTTCACTTTAGTTTTGTATAGTTACAAGGTCTCATCAATATCTGAGCCACAAACATTCACAAGTGTTCCCCACCCTGTCTAAATTTTCATGATAAATGGATATTGGAGTACACAAGATTGAAGGATTATACGATGCATTTTATTTTTAATTTCATCTGAGTTAAATGTACTTCATTTTTACAAACATGCTCATCGAGTCCATCCACAGTGTTCAGATCATTCCACTTGTTTTTACCGGACATTAAAAATATTTCAATAGGTGCTTGAAGTGTGTGTCCCACACGTGTCACTCAACACACTTTTTAAAGCACAGACAAACCTGATGGATTCACTTCAGATGTGATTTGCATAAAACATGGTGAAATGTTCTCATCATGCTGAGAACTGAACTAGTCTGACACATTCTGGACAGATCCATACGAGCGAGCTGGTGTGAAAGACTCAAAATCTCAAAGATGAAAGAGCTGGTTTCTTTTGCAGCTGTCTCTTTTAGGCATGCCAGAGCACAAGTCTTATCATTTTGACATTTTATGGCAATTTGTTTTATTTGAATACATTTGATGACATTTGATGACAAACTACTCCCCGTTTTGTACAAGTTACCACTTGGGCTCAGGTGGTGCGCTTTGAGTTTTGATGTCATTCATTGTTTATGTGGTGTAGCACGCTATATGTCAAGCTGTTAGTTAATTTTACTCAAGCTGATCCATGTTCCATTTGTTTTTAATTTCTTTACGTTGACAACTTGAAGGCATTTTGGTTCTCATTTTTTGACCAGAGCATGCCTTATTTGCACCTCACCAATCTTGTCATGAGTCTTCCCCCCTTTAACATTCCATTTCTAAATGTCTGCCCATCATGAAAAATGTGATCTTGGCTCTTAGATCGTATATTTTAGTTCAAAGCAAGATGGCAAGTTGTAGTTCTACATTTTTTTGTCTCAAAGACAAATGCAGCCTCTAAAAACTGAGGAGGAATATTCAACATTGGGTTGAAAAAGTATCCACCCCTCTGTATTATTTCTGTTTTCTTGCCTTACAACCTGGGATTTAAATGCATCTTCAATTTGATTACAGGTAATAAATCTATGTAAAATACAGAAGATTAATAGAGAAAATCTTGTTTGAAACAAGTCCAAATATATTTATAAAAGTGAAAAGCTGTGCACGCTAAAATATAGCCACACGTTTTTGCCGTGAAATCTTCAGAAGTCCCATGATGAGCTGAATAGGATCCACCTGTGGGTAACTTTAGTCAGATGATCTCTGTATATCCACCCCTGCTCTGCAATCAGAGCAAACGCAGGATGTAAAAGCTATCACCAAGTAAGAGGCAGCATGAAGCCAAAGGAACTCTCCACACAAGCCAGAGACAAAATTGTGGAGAAAAACAGATCAGGGTTGGATTATAGAAAATATCCCAAACATTGAACGTCTCACAGAGTACCAATTAAATTAATTTTTGAAAAGATGTCACCACAGCACAGGGTCATCCACTAAAACACAGAGCGACCAAAGAGAGCTTAATTCAGAAAAGTCCCAATCTATGCTCAGATAATTCAGGTAGATAAATCTAACAAGGTTAAGTCAGGTCCTCTGAATGGATTCTTCTTGTTGAAATGTTTCATCTTTTATCCAGCAGACTTCTTCAGTCTGAGGAGCTGCAACAGTCAGTCTTATAAGTGGCACCTTTTCATAGTGGATCAATCAGTTTGCTGATGACACCCAAAACTATTTGTACACATGCAAAAAAAATCAGACTCAGAATAAGATTTATTGTCATTGTACAGTGGAGTACCACAAAATTACATTCTGTAGAGCCGTCCTAAAGATAGACAGAAGTGTACAGGGGCTACAGCTTCTAAGATGCGCTGCCCTTATTGCATAGATAGAAAAGGGGAAGAAGACATGAGGAGAGAGAGGTATAAAAAATGATCTCTCACACCATGTCTTTAAAGGACACAGTTTAAGGCATCAAAACATCTACCACAGCAAGCAACGTAGATAAACACAATACACATGCATGGAGGACAAGACAGTGAGATTTGTCCATGAACACTTCCAGATAGTTTCCATAGTCCTGCTAAGATGTTAGTTTCTGTCAGCCAGTGAAACTCTGATAAGCGTTCAAAGAAGTTCTTGGGGGGTGGACAGAGCTGAGCTTGTTGATTTACAAGTCCACCAGGAGCCATATGAGATACGTTTTCCTATCCAAGGCCAAGCGGGGAGGCCAGATTCAGATAAACTATTCTTTTGGGCAGGCGAACTCTGATTTCTGTACGCCTTCAGTTCTGCTGGTTCTATCTATGGCAAATCCAAACAGCCAGATTTGTGGACATTTTGCTGGTCCATGCTCATTAGATTTCTCTAAGGTTGCATCCTTCATGCTGGCGAGGTCCAGAAGCTGCAAGTGGCCTATGATTCTCAGAAATCGTGTCCAGCTTGGGGTTGAGCTCGCTAAGCATATGAGTTTGAGCACTCGAAGTACAAATTAATCCTTCACATAACTGCTGCTGATGTCTTCCTAATTTGTTGATACCCTAGGCATATGCTGAAAAAGAAGGTTACTTCAAAAAAGAAGAAACCCTGTTATAATAAAGCCAATAATGTATGCATCTTCTATGACACCCAATTGCTTGTGTCCATTCAGGGCACGAGGGCTCTCTAGCACCCTGTCTCTTGGTCAATTTTGATTCATTTTTTAAATTTTTTTATCAATTGTACTGAGAACTGTTTTGATCGGTGTATGGATCAAAATATGCCTTTTCTTTTGGTGTGAAGTTTCGATGATTGGATGTAACGTTGCACATGGTTTCAACCACGTAGTTTCAACCACATGTAATGTTACATCCCATGTCAGTGCTGCAACTTGCAACACAGGGAAAAAAAAAAAAAAAAAACAGGAAATACACATATGTGGTTATGCCCACAGACGGGGTTCACGTGGTTTCTAAGGCAAGCCTTAATATGCAGCGCCTGACTGTGCACGGGATTTAGAGTGTAAAGTTGCTCTGTGTTTGACTGGAAGAAGAGAGGACCGCAGCCATCCTCCTCTCAGCATTTAAGTTAGCCTGTGGGTGTTAGAGCCTGAACGCCAGATTCAAAATCTCTACGACAGGACTCCGCTTCGCACCGAGGACAGCTCTTTGTCTGGGATTTCAGCTGGTAAGTTTATGTTTGTTGACATTACTGAAACTAAATACATGCATCATGGTGAATTAAACTAAGATCCATGCAACTCTAACTTTAAGATATTAGTGTGTAGCTTTATTTTATGGCTATCTATGTAGCTAGCTAAATCACAAGCTAACAAAGTTTAGCTTGTAAAAATGTGCTCATCCATCGGGTCTGCTGGTTTTAATAGTTCACCTAATGTTCACTATTTATGTACTGTATGTTCTCCTCACAGGAGCCTCTGACCCTGATGTGAGGACAAAAGAAAAGTGAGATGGGGGCCACAGGACGGTCACAAACTTTGTTGTTAAAAGTTTGCTGCGTTTTTCTACAGAGGATTATGCATGGTGGAGGTAAGTAAGCTGTAAGATTCTGTTGACTACTTAAGCCTTTATATCTCAGCCTAGATAATGGTTTTTGAACATTAATAACAAAACAATGTTATTGTTAATGTTTTGTACTCTAATGTCAATTAGAGAGATGATAAGAGCTCTAAATCCCAGAGGACCACAGAGAAGATTCAGGAAGAGACATAGAAGTACAGAAGTCTGCCATCAACCCTAACCTCAGTGAATCCAGTGACCTGGTGGTGCACTATGCCAGTGCTATCACACTTGGCAACCAGGTATGTGTGTGTGCAAGCATCATCCACACCTTCAGAGCAAACATTTTCTACTGCTGGACACACCATCAGCCAGGAGCGGGCTTCTTTGTGTCCATGTTGATTTTTCTGAAGAAAAAACTGTTAAGTGAAAAGGTCCTCAGTATATAGCAGTGAGCATTAGACACTGATGTAGCACTTGTTTGCAACTGTTCTTTTTCACCGGAAATTATTTGTTTTATTTTTCAAGTAAGAAAATTGTTTGGAATGGAAAAATACCAAAGTTAATAAAATAAAACTAAAGATTTGTACTATAATGTGTAACAGGATTTTGTTTTCTTGTTAGAAATTATGTTAATTATAAAATTGGTAAGAAAAAAGTACAGTTCAGAAACCGACATCGAAGTGAAGGTACTGGTACTGGTACAGGTACCGATACCAATTTTTTTATTAACCGTACCCAGCCCAAGTCATGTGTTAAGACAGTTGTGCATTGTGTTAATTAATTTAGTCATGTACTGAAGCTGTCAAATTAGCCCCGTTTTGGCTGGGGGTGGATGTGAGCGTGGGAGGTGTCAGTTTTTCTGATTTATTAGATGGGACTATTTTTCACGAGACACAACCTCGACCCACAGGCAGAAGAAAAGAGTGACAAGTCTATGTACAAAAACTAACAAAAAACTAATATAATAAATTAAATATTAATTAACATAAATCCTTTTTTGACCACAGAAAATGAATACAATTTGTAAAGAGATAAGATAGAACTTTATAGATTCTGCAGGATATTGTTGTGCCAGAGTTTCAGTACAAAGGAACAAATACAAGGAATCATACAAAATGTAAAAAAATAGAAGGG
>JAVCKU010000093.1:23760415-23770683 GCA_032273985.1 Hypsolebias coamazonicus
GGGGCAGGAGGTCTTGGTGTCTGTGAACAACCAGACTGGACCGTGGTCAGAACCTGAACATCAGCTGAGTGGAAGCTGCTTGTTGTTTGATCCACAGCTGTTTGTTAGCATCGTGTGTCGGAGGAGCTGTCAGCTGATTGATCCGCTGGCCCTTGTCACGCTGCGAGGCTCTTCTGGTTCCTCCACGTGCGCGTGCGCTGCTGCACAGGAAACAATGAGGGCTTTGTTCCGTGGCACAGTTCCTGAACCCACCGGTGTTAATGAGCAGAACAAGGATCGTGCATGAAGAAACGTGCGTCTCTGAAGAGCGTGGCCACAGAATGTGCTCGTTAGGATCAACAGCTCGGCAGATTTGTAAGAATCTTTTTAAATTAATTTGAAGGAGAAAACGTCGAGCTGAAGTAACTGGGATGGATTTTGACAGAGCGGTTCTGCCCCGTCGGACTGAAACAAGAACTCTTCACAGTTTCCTAATGAACAGCTTCAGTACATGAGCGGAGGACGTGGAGTGAAACTAGAAATGATTCTCTTGGAATCAAACCCTCGGTCTTGGTACAGATTCATGGCCTCAGATGGATCCAGTGGACGCACCTGATTTAAACCACAACTGATCGTTTATAATTTGGCACTTTGGTGTTTCAGTGATGAAACTAGACCTGTCACCATGACACTTTTTACTGGGAGATTAATCGTCTCAGAAATTATTGCAATAAACGATAATATTATTGAAATTTGACAACAATTAGTCATTATTGTCAAATTTAAGAAGAATGATTAATATGTTGTGTGTAGTACCTTTTTTGACCACTGGATGGCAGTATAAGACAGTTTGAACTGAAGGATGGATAGTGAGGGAGCGAGCAGCGTGTCTAACAACAATGGGAGGGAGGCCCCTTGACGTGACATGGGTTGTCTCGCTTCAGTTCTCAAAATGGCGGACGCTCGTTGTGGTTTGAGCTCTTTAGCATTTTTCACACAAAGCTTTTCATAAACATCAGTAAACAAGTTCTCAGCTTCTTTTTGCAGAGAAAAACAACTTTTTACACAAAGGCACAAGTTTCAACCATGAATTTTGGAGCGATGGAGGTTTTTTCCTCGAGGTTGGCTTGTTAGCTTAGCTCGTAGCTTAGCTTGTAGCTTAGCTCATAGCTTAGCTGCTTTTAACAATCCAAAATGTGATTTTAGATGATTGAAACAGATTTTAAAGAGAAAGGGAAGGGTCAGTGAAGATCACTAGAGTTGAACCTTTTGTCCTCCAGTGTGTTCAGCAGAAAGAGAGAGACATGAAGAAACGATAAAGCTGATAAATGAAAATGAGTTTGATCATTTTCATTGATCATGCGATTAATTGATTTATTGATTATCTCGACCGGCCTAGATGAACAGCAGCTGAAACGTGGCACACACTTTACATGACACGTTCTAGCTTGTCCTGAGCCTGGTTCTGCTGGAGGTTTCTTCCTGTTAAAAGGAGTTTTTCCTTTCCACTGTCTCCTTTGTGCTTACTCAGGATGGGAGACTGTAACGAAGCCAAGATTCAACAAGTCTGCTGCTTCCTTAGACAGAGAACTTTACTAATTGGTTTTTCTATGTATGTGAATGTTCCTGCATGTAGATAACTCCTGCTGCTACTTCAGGAACCTTATTTTTACATTGACGTCCATTTTAAAGCCTGTTGCCTTTTACCACTCGGTGTGACTTTTTTCCATGATTAATCTGTAAGTGCTAATGTCTCAGAGGAAACAATTACAATAATATGAAAAACAACAAAGAAAGTGATTGTCGATGTCAGAACTCACAGATCACAACTCTAATGAAGCAAAGCTTTTGAGTTGTTGTGACCTCTGCTGCCTCTGATCATCAACGCTTTAAAAACAGGGAATCAGAAACATCAGGCGAAGTCACAAAGGTTAAAACAACCAACTGAAAACAGATGAAGCTCGACAAGTTCTATTAAAAATGTATCCACCGCTAATGGAAGCCTCAAACGAACATAGTTATTATTTTCATCCGGTGGAGTCGACCTCTGCAGGTTAATCTGAAGCGAAAACCTTCCTGCTCTGAGCCAGCTTCCTTCTGCTAACATCTGAGCGCAGCCGAGGCTAAGATGAGCCGACAGCAGCAGCACGAGAGCAACAGAGCAGAGAGAGCTCGTTAAGGGACACGCTCGTTAACGGGAACTCGTTCAGTCACAACAAACATGCTGAAGTTCAGCTGAGTGGTAGGAAATTATTTGATTATTTATGTGACAGGGGAATAAATCGTTGAGTCTTTGACAGAAGGCTCATTGTGCTCTGGCAGGTGAATCTTTTTCCCACATAAAAACACTTTTTATATAAAAAATAAATAAATAAATAATGTCACTGTGTCTTTGTGTGCAGTGAGATTACCAAACATCCAACAACCAATGCCTCCATTGCACCGAGGTACAATGGGAACATGTACGCACAGTCATCCAAAAGATGGACTAAGCATGTGAAGCTGCAGCTAGAATCAGCGCGGCCATCTTATTCCTTATCAGAACAATAATCTTAGATATAAAAAAGGGAAAGAACCATGAGGGTAGATAGTGGTATTATAAAAAAAGATCTTTCACATCTTGTCTATCAGGACACGATCTGAGACATCAAAAAAACTCTACCAGCAGCACAATTAAAAACAGATTACATCTGCATTTGAGGTCTAAGCGGTGAGATTTGTCCATGAGCCTCATTCAGATCAGCCACAGTTCTGTGAAGTTTTTCAGCCAGCTGCATTCCTGATAAGCACACAGAAAGTTCTCCGGGGAGGGGGGGTGGGGGTGGGGGGTGCAATAAATGCAGTTGCTGTCTGTTACGACCCGGCTCAGCCAGGAGGAGGGGAGGTAACATTAAAGACCCAGATGGAAAAAGGTTTGAATAAAAGTAACAATTTAATTGGTCAGTTTAAAATAAAATTCAACATTAACAAAATGGAGTGGTACTTTCAAAGTACCGATTACAACAAAGGAACACAAGAGTCATTCAAAAAACAAAAGTTGGTCCTAACTTAAAGAGGAGCCACTTGCTCACACACACAAGAGTCAGGGTAGGGCTGAAAGCCAAACAAAACACAAGTACTGGAGGGGAAACAAACCCAAACATCTTCTAAAAACACAAACCAACACCAGAACTATCACAACACTGAAAGCTTTTCAGCCTACCAAAAGCTACAAAGCTTGAACCAAAAGCAACCCATCTGCAGCATGGCAAACTGTTCAAAACAGAGGAACAGCCGCCCCTTTAGAGGGGAAGTTGAGGTTTAAATAGGGAGGCCTATTCAGGGATTGGTGGAGCCATCAAGTGGTGATCCAATTAGAGCTGCTGTAGGCCTCAGACAGGAAGTGGCACAGGAGGAGGGCTGCATCCAGTTGTCACAGTGCAGCCAGCAGGCAGGAAGCTGCAACTATACAGAAGTTTAATTAAAAACAAAACATACAAGGCCACTGGCCGTAACACCCCCCCAAAGAACTAGGGTGGGCGGAGCGAGGAACTGCAAGGATGTCGGGCACGAGAAAACACAAGGCCAAGAAACCTAAAAACGACAGGAACAGAGCCTGGGATAAACACTAAATACAGAGACTAAACCTAAGGAAAACTGTGGGAACCAAACACAGAGGCTAAACCTAAGAAAAACTCAAAAGTTCAGGGGGGCAGCCGGGAGGCCGTCCGGCACGATGCAGCAGGTCCAGTGGGTGACCAACTACAGTCACCCTGAGCATCCATGACCGACCAGGATGCAGAGGATGGAATGGGGAGACCATTTCTTTAGTTGCTGACCAGGCGACACAG
Organism: Hypsolebias coamazonicus; assembly: GCA_032273985.1. Classification (NCBI taxonomy): domain Eukaryota; kingdom Metazoa; phylum Chordata; class Actinopteri; order Cyprinodontiformes; family Rivulidae; genus Hypsolebias; species Hypsolebias coamazonicus. Next base: position 23,764,225 of record JAVCKU010000093.1, read on the forward strand.
GGAACTGCAGCTGGTGACACAAGGCGTTGTGAGGGAACTGCAGCTGGTGACACGAGGAGTTGTGGAGTCACGGCAGCTGGTGGCAGGATGAATTGTGGAGCCTCTGCAGCAGGCGACGAGAAGAGTTGTGGAGCCTCTGCAGCAGGTGACGAGAAGAGTTGTGGAGCCTCTGCAGCTGGCGATCAGAAGAGCTGAGGAGCCTCTGCAGCAGGCGACGTGAAGAGCTGAGATGATACTGCAGGCGATGTGAAGAGCTGAGATTATGCTGCATGCGGCTTGGGATCCACCTCGGGAGCTGCATGTGGTGTGGGATCCACCTCAGGGGCTGCATGCGGTGTGGGATCCACCTCGAGGGTTGCATGCACAGTAGCCGATGTGGGTGTCATGACCTCAGGAGGTGGTTCTTCTGCAGAAGGCTCGGTGTGGTATGTAGACCCTGGAACCTCTGCCGCAGATGATGTGGAGAGCTGAAGATCCTCTGCAGATGGTGACGAGACCTCAGGAGCTGCAGACAGCAATGAGACCTCAGGAGCTGAGGCAGAGTCTTTGTTGGCAGAGTCTTCGTCAGCAGAGTTAGGAGTTGATGTGGAACCCACCGGTGGCAAAGTCGAGGCGTCAGCGGACCGGGGACCTTCCGTGGGTGTTGAGGCAATTGAGATGCAAGAGACACAAGGCTAGCAGGAGACATAGGACCCACTGGAGGTGCTGGAGACGCAGGGCCCTCTGGAGAGACTGGAGATGCAGGGCCCTCTAGAGAGACTGGAGACGCAGGGCCCTCTGGAGAGACTGGAGATGCAGGGTCCTTTGGAGAGACTGGAGATGCAGGGCCCTCTGGAGTAACTGGAGACACAGGGCCCTCTGGAGAGACTGGAGACGCAACGCCCTCCGGAGATGCTGGAGACATAGCGCCCTCCGGAGATGCTGGAGACTCGGCAGAGGCACAAGGAGAGAGGGAGTCAGAGAGGTCAGTTAAGATAGCCCCTATCACAGAAAGCATCTGGAGGAAACTTGGGATTTGGAGCAGGTTGGGTCTAGACTCCAGCAGGTTTTCCATGCTGGAGTAGATATTGAGTTTGTCGGCAAGGTCTGATTGAAGAGTAGCTGCATGAAACAGTTTCTGAATCTGCAGAGACACTACAGCAGCGTCATCCGCAATCCTTTCACTGGAGCCCCCTGTGGTCATAGAGAGATCTGTCTGCTCCAGGGGCTCCGGGATCTTCTCCCCTGTGGGAGCCTCCTTGGCTCCTCAGCTGCATGTCCTGCAGGCATGCAGGGGCTCAGACACTCCCCCCTCTGTGACTTTCTCCCCTGAGCTTTTGCAGAGCCCGTCTGACAGGTAGGCAGACAGAGGCTCTGGCACTCCCCCCTCCCCTCCTTTGAAATTCTCCCCAGCTTGTCTGACAGTTTGGGGGGGGAGACACTGGAGGAGGGAGGAGCTGGACCTCTGAAATGTCAGTCCTTCTCTTACTCCGTCAATCTCTCCGGCGGCGACATGGACCAGAAACAGAACTGCACCAGAACTCCTCTGGGTCTGAGTCGTCATCAGAGGCGGCCCAAAATGAACACACTCGTGGAGGAGTTTAGGAAGAAGCCGACCCAAAAACTGTGCGGCCACGTCTGAGCTTCCTTCTCTCCCCCTCCACAAAGAGCAGAGATGGAAGGATCTCCACCTCGGGGCTGTGGTTTCTCCAGACGGGTTCCGCTCGGAACCCGCTCACACGGATGATGGCCACTTCTTCATGAGCAGAAGCCATCTCTTTCAGCCACCGGGTGGTCCAATTGGGTCCGGTCTTCTGCCTGCTGGGTTCACGTTTTGGTCGGGTCATACTGTCAGAATCAAGGTGGTTGCGAGCTGAACCCAGTATGCAGGCAGGCAGGACTCGGAGACACGAGAGTAAAAATAAACACTTTAATGAATACAAAATAAAGAGGCTGATGTGGCGGTGACTTACAACATGAGAGAAAAACCATGGAACCAGGAGACAAGACACCAGAGGAACACAGACGATGACCCGACAATGAACAACACACGGACGCCGACTTACATACACACAGTAATTAAACTAAATCACAAACACCTGGACACGTAGACAGGGAAACCAGAAGGTGTAGGGATGGGGACTGACCAACAGAGGAGGCCATCCCTACACTGAGAACCCAGAAAAAACCCAAGCATGCACTGAGAGAACATGCAAAGTCCACCCAGAAAAGCCTCCGGCTGGGATTTGATCTGGCAACCTTCTCGCCGAGAGGTGGCAGTTCTACCAACTGTGCCACCGTGATGCCCCCGCATCCCAAATTATTTGAATAAATTAAACTTTTAGGCAATATAAAAATTAGAAAGCGTATTTTCTTCAAATTATTAGGTGGCTAGTTTAAAAGTTTGTATGATGATAGCCATCTTAGTGAAAGTTGGTACCTCATTTATTTTTCAAGTCATAATGCTTACAACATGAATGGATGGATAGAGTGAGGTTATTTCCAATTCTCACTCTTTGCTCTAGGATGAGGGACAAAACAAGTGATGTTACTAATACTGTACCTAAATATGGACTACAGGCACCAGTGTCATGGGGTTATGTATTATTTGATGCACAATGCAAGGATCCTCATTAGTTGTGGTCTGTCTTGGTTTGTTAGAACTTTTACAGTTAGAGTGGATGCTCTCATTATTTTATTAACCTTTATTTAACCAGGCAAATCCCATTGAGATCACAGATCTCTTTTTCAAGGAAGGCCTGGGTCTGAAGACAGCCTAACATGCATGTTTTTGGTCTGTGGGAGGAAACCAGAGTACCCAGATAAAACCAACGCAAGCATGAGAAGAACATGCAAACTCCACACAGAAAGACCCCATGTCCAACCGGGGATTGAACACAGGACCTTCTTACTGTGAGGCAACAGTGCTGAGCCATTGTGCTGCCATGGTCTCACATTGGTTGTGACATCAAGTCACTGTTATATCTAGGAAATTACACAATACTGTACATCTGCCAGGCCTCTTGCAAGCCCACATTGTGACCTCTATCAAACTCTAAGTGCTGAAAATGTTGTCTAATGTGTGTATTGCCTCTTATTCATTGTAAAGTCTAACCCTGGTTCTCCCAGGCTCTGGTTTACTTTCAGCAGAGTGCCACCTCGATGTGGGCGGGATCATCATAGCTCTATCACACAACCGGCCAGAAGAAAGTAGCTGAAGGAAATGGCATTAAGGAGCAGTCACTACAACCATGACTCAGTGATGTGACCCCAGAGCCAGTGAACTAATGAATGGCTAGCAGTCTGCTGATGTCAAAAGTGCAGCACCAGCCCAGTCCGAATGGAACCCCAGGTCTCTGGGTTCCAAAAATCGAGATGCAACTGAGCCAGACCCCCAATGCCAACACTCAAAACACTGGGCAGAACCTGGGTCGGGCCAGGCCATGCCTTACAATGCATAAGGGCTTTATGACACATCCTTTGTGCCTGCAGACCTTTTACTTACTGTTCTGACTGATGCTCAGATATTTCTGCAACTTCCTGAGAACACTATTCCTTCAGTCCATGACACTGTGCCTCCTTTCACACCTATTCTAGACACTCCAGTTCTGAGTTGTTTACATATCCATCACTGGTCTGCTTGAGAAATACTGTAAATTATGTGACTCCTTGTTACTCAATGAGTCTAACCTAATTCCTTCAACCTGTATAAATAAAGGTTGAAATGAATGTTCAAATTGTACTCTAACCCATTCCTTCTGAATGTGTATCTTTGTTCTGTATGTGTAGCATTCAATTTGGCCTTTCATCTGTAAATTTGTCAGATTTAAACATACAACTAAAGATAAGTTAAAAAGAAACAAACACTGGCACAAGTTTGGAGCAGTTCAATACTCTGTTCTCAGCTGATAGCTTTCCACCCCCACAGTTCGTCAGAGTACACACATCCTGTATCCACTATTTCAGGACATATTCTATAGAGAGATTAAAAAAAACTGAGGGACTTGATGGGATGGTGTTTAACCCATTGCAAGTAACCCCTCAGCTAAAAGGGTCATCAATGTCAGCCAGATGAACATCTGCCTGATGTTGCACACTTGGTTGACCAGAGCCACACATATACAGGCGAGGACATGGAAGAAATTGGCATTTAAAACTCAGAAGGAAAAGATGGGATGTTTAAGTTTGATGTATTTACACCAAAACAATAAAAATAGTATACCTGTACAGTATATGAAGAGGCACACAAACAATAGAATAGGACAAGGACACGGTTTCTATGGAGGTCGAAAAGGAAGTAAACAAAACTCAGAGAAGGAAGTCCCAGTAAGAAAGATTTTTGGGAGAAGGGAAGTGTGTTAGATGTGTGAGTGCATAAGCATATGTGGAGGATGTGTTCAACTAACAACATAGATCCAGCTGACTTTGAAAACGCAAAAGGCTAGAATAGATTAATTTTCTGTTTTCTATATGAAAGTCGGAGGCAGCATGTCCTTTACAAGGTGAAAGGCAGTTAAAGGAAACATCTGCTTTCTTTCAGCTTCACTAACTTCACCCTGATTATGAAAAATTTAGCCACTTTGTTAATAAAAGTCTGAAATTGTAGTCATTTTCAAATGCGTATTAATATATGAAGCCTAAAATGTGCTGCCGCTTTGAAAAGCTCAATTATATCTTGGGCAAGGGCAGAGATAAGCCAGGGTAAGCTCGAATACATCGAGGTGAAAACGTTTATTCCAGAAGAGTTACTGCAATATAGGTTTTATTTCACCTTTCTCCTTTTCTGCCTCGGAACATGTCAGGCAGAGAAGTTACATCGTTTTTTTCATTCACTTTTCATTTAAGACTCTTTAGAAATATATCAGTATGTACAGACTTTATAGAAGCTCATATAAAAGAATCTAATATTATTTCAAAGTAGTAACTACGAGTGATGACGCAGCAGCAAATTTCACTCTTTTTGAACCAAAGTGCGTTTTCTAGCAAAGTTTTGATCTTATAAATGATTCAAAGAATTTATTGTATTTGTTCTATGAATGCAATCCTTTCCTTATATTGATGGTGATGGGGTAGAAATAAAATACAACATCAAGATACTGTTGATTATGTTCCACTGTTTTTTTCTTGCATATGAGGTATTCGTTTGCACAAAGCTGTAGTCATTTGCTAGTTAAAAAAACAAACAAAACAACATCAACAACAACAACAAAAAAACGGACATATGTTTGAATGTATTTCAGCTAATCAGTCATCTCAAAGTTATCACTTTTGGTTATTTTTTGTGTGCATTTTATGGTTTTTGAAATTGTAAACTATACAAATGTGTGTGCTGATAGATGTTTTATTTAGTTATTACTCAGTGAAGTTTATGATTAGCTATGCAGTCAGTCCCAATCAGGTATTAGAGCTTTCACACTTTTTGACTGTCTCAGATTTAACCTTAGCATTTATGTCTACATACAGTGGAGAAAATAAGTATTTGATACACTGTCGATTTTGCAAGTTTTCCCACCTACAAAGAAGAGGTCTGTGATTTTTTATTGTAGATACAATTCAACTGTGAGAGACAGAATCTAAGAAAAAATACAGAAAATCAAATTGTATGATTTTTAAATAACTCATTTGCATTTTATTGCTTAAATATGTATTTGATACAATAGAAAAATACAAAGTATAATATCTGGTACAGAAATCTTTGCAGTTACAAAATTCAGATGTTTCCTGTAGTTCTTGACCAGGTTTGGACACAATGCAGCAGGGACTTTGGCCTACTCCTCCATACAGATCTTCCAGGTTTGGGACTGTCGCTGGGCATCATTGGGTTTCAGCTCATCACAAAGATTTTCTATTTGGTTCAGGTCTGGAAACGGGCTAGGCCACTCCAGGACCTTGAGATGCTTCTTATGGAGCCACTCCTTTGTTGCTCTGGCTGTGTTTTTGGGGTCATTGTCATGCTGGAAGGCCTACCTATGAGTCCCATGACTCATCTTCAATGTTCTTACTGAGGGAAAGAGATTGTCGGACAAAATCTCACGATACATGACTAGGGTTGGGCATCGTTTGAATTTGAGCGATTCCGGTTCCGATTCTGATTCTTTGTTCGATTCCGATTCTTTTCGATTCTCGGTTCCGATTCTTTTTGTAGGTGGGGTTAAAAATACATGTCAATTCAATTCAGTTCAGTTTATTTATCCTGTATAGTGCCAAGTCACAACAGAAGTTGTTTCAGGGCACTGAACAGAAACAATCAAATATAAACATAATAAGTTAACAGAAACTTTCAAATAAAAAAATAAGGTAACTTTATTTATCTGAGGAGACTGCTTTGAGTTTAACTCCATCATGTTAAACAACGAGCTACAGTAGTTAGGCAGAGTTCTTTAAGGATGAAATAATTTGAACGTCTGTTTGAATTTTAATGCTATGTACTTTTTCCTTTTTGTTAAATTTACAATGAATTTCTCACAGGGCTATTTTCAA
>JAVCKU010000093.1:23786094-23801708 GCA_032273985.1 Hypsolebias coamazonicus
TTACGGCAAAAATCCGGACTTACGAACGGGTTTGCGGCGCAGTATAATGAGTTCCAACTTACGTTAAAATCGAGTTAAGAACGGTTTGTAGGTACGGAACCCATTCGTAAGTCGAGGACTACTTTATACTGTAGCTGCAGATCATGGACCAAATAATTAAATTTCACATTCTAGACATTTAGCCGCTGACACTCTTGTCCAGAGAGGCTTGTGACGAGTGTTGGACACTCGACAGCATGGCTGAAAACGAAGAGAAGTTTTTGTTTGTTTTCACATTTCACCAGAGGAAATTAGGTTTGCTATAATCACACTGATGTGTTCCAGGTCGCATCAGGAACAAGGCTGAAGTGGACGACAGTGCAGCCGATGGCGTCCTGTCCCTGAACATAATTTCTGCCAAGAACATCAAGTCATCCCACAACACCAACAGGTTGGTGAAGCACCTTCACAAAACTACTTTGACTTTGATGAAGTCTGAATGAAGCAGTATAAACAACCTTTTCATGTTTTTATCTATCCATTTGTGGATTTTGGACGTTTTGCTTTAATTTAGTTTTTCTTTGTCTTTTGCGATGAACATGCATGTTATTTTACCTTTTCATATTTGCTCATGGCAAATATTGCATGTTGTTGTTTTTATTGCTGATATTGTGCTCTATTTCTGTGGCTGACTCTGTTTCTTTTTTTTTTTAATTCTGTGAACTACCTTCTCCTGCTGCTGCTGGACTCATGATTGTGTTCAGGCTTTCTATTGATAAGGATATTGATAGGTACCAGAGAACATAAGGCCTTCACAGAAGGACCTTTATGCTTCTTTTTAGATTTTTAGATTTGTAGAAATAAGTTCCCCACATTTCCCCCCCAACTTTCCCTGCATGTTGCATTAGATCTGCCTTTAGTTCTATTGATATGTAGCTTCTAAAATATCATAGTAAACATTCATAAACAACAAAAGGCAATCTTAAATGCAAATGCAGCGCTCCTTTTAGATTTCTCATGTTCATTTGTGAGTTTGTGCCTCTGATTCCAACCATAGGGATGTGTTGATTTTTTTTTTTTGTGGCTCCAATTATATTTTCCTTGTGCGTTGCTTTTCATTCAAACATCCAGGACCTTTACCAGGTCAGACTGGTGGACAACAGCACCCCCTGGTGATTGAAAGCTTGAAGAGACTCACTGTTGGTACCACTTTACAATAAAGCTCCTTTTATACATGGCTAATAAATAATTTATAGAAATGTTATTAATTAATCTATAAACATTTTATAAATCATTAATAATTGTTTATAATGCACTAATTATGGGCGAGAAAGAGACAAAACTGGCCAGTTTCTTGCCAAATAGTGAACCAAATCTGTTTACCTATATATTTCATGTAGAGTTGTTAAGTTAAACATTTCAGACTAAGTTACTACCTTGTAAGCACAATAAGCATTTGTAAACCTATTTTTTTAGGCTATAACATTGTACTTTATCACTGCATTATATCTACATCTATAGATACAGTTTAGTCTCTTTGTCATCCTTAATTAATGTATTATAAACAATTATTAATGATTTATAAAGTGGTTATAGAGGAATTAATGTCTCTATAAACTATTTATTAGCCATCTAGGGGGAGCCTTATTGTAAAGTCGTACCAATTTATTTTAGATGGGCAGGGGGTGGTCATTTTTATTTTGTTTTATTTAAAATTTATTTTTACTTTGTAAAACACATAAGTAGAGCATTTTTTTTGTATTTTTTTTTCTTAATCTGTTTTTCTAAAGGTCGCTGAGATTCAGTTATCATTGTGACAAGGTCTCACCTCGTTGTGTTTCCTCACATCTTGTCATGCCAGTGATAAGAGTGGGAGCCAGTCTAGTCACTGCAGAGTTCACCTGACCTAATCCATCTGAGCTGTGCTCAAAACCTCATTAACAGAACGTCCCTCTCTTAAACCTTTTGACTAAAATCCAGTCTGCTGTGTCCCTGCTGGCCTCATAAGTCTAGTGGTTGCAAAGCAAGACTGAAAGTTAAGTGGTTTGTATTTTTCTCGTTTGCCCTTTCAGAACTTTTTATCGCTTTGAAGCAGTGTGGGACAGCTCACTGCACAACTCACTCCTGCTAAACCGAGTCACGCCTTATGGAGAGAAGATCTTCATGACCTTGTCTGCATATCTGGAGGTCGGTCACAGCTTTTCTTTGCTGTGTTTTACAGATTAGCATTTTACATCTCTGGATGTCCGCTCACTTCCTGTGTCTCCTTTTTACAGCTGGACCATTGCATCCAGCCTGCCATTATCACCAAAGACATCTGTATGGTCTTCTACTCACGAGATGCAAAGATCTCCCCTCCCCGTTCTCTGAGAAACCTCTTTGGAAGTGGGTACTCCAAAACTCCTGATTGGTAAGTCTACAGGACGCTGCACCCTGGTTGTTACTGTTACATTAATAAACAGCATGTCTCCCCTTGTTTTATTGTGTTGAATTTAAAGTTTTTATTTTTTATGTAACAGCAATCGAGTGACCGGCGTCTATGAGCTGAGCTTGTGTAAGATGTCCGACTCCGGAAGCCCAGGTGAACCGATTACAAAAAGTTCAAAAGAATATTTATTTACAGTTTTTTGTAAACCTATGAGAAGATTGTTTTAATTTTTTTTTTTTCTTTCTGGACAGGCATGCAGAGGAGGAGGAGAAAGGTCCTGGACACATCAGTGGCTTATGTGCGTGGAGAGGAGAACCTGGCTGGGTGGAGGCCCAGAGGAGACAGCCTGATCTCAGAGCACCAATGGGAGCTGGAGAAGATGGAGCAGCTACATGAGGTGGGTGGGACCTCAAAACTCCCTTTAGACCTTTCCTAGTCTTTTCTGCTTTGCCTTCCTGCTACATTTCTCAATAAAAAGAGTTCAATAACCACAACACGTACCAAATGTTTGTCCTGTTGTTCACAGGTGGAGAAGACCCGTCACCTCCTCCTGCTGAGGGAGAAGCTGGAGTATGCCTTGCAGGCAGGCCTGGAGTCCCTGCAGTCCTGTGTCCCTGAGGATCTGGACGAATCTCATCGAAGCACAGAGGCAGATCATGAAGCCAGCTCCAGCTCTGAGATCATCACTGAGAGGCAGAAGCAGCTTGCGGCCAAGGTCAGCCATGGTTTGGGAATATCATCAGTTCAGGGTGGAAGGAAAAAGTCACAGCTGAAATGATCAAACATCATATTTAATCTTTTATTTGTTCTCAGTGTTTGCGGCTGCTCACTCACTCCTTCAACAGAGAATACAGCCTCGTGTGTGTCAGCGCCAGTGAGAGCAAGGTGCTGCTTTAACTGACCTCTGTTTGAATGTGCTCGAGGAACACGTCCAAACTGTTTGCTGACTGGTTCTGCACGAGTGACTCAGGTGTGTGTTTGTCACAGATCTCAGAGATGTCCGTCACGATGCTCAGAGACTCCCCCTCCAGTACTGCTCTCAACACAATCACACCCTCCTCCACGTGCCCCTCACTGGTTGAGGGTTGCTACAATAATGCTGAACTCAGGTCAGTCTGAATGTCATGGTTGGTGTTACTGCATTGAATTCCTTTGCCGTGGTTCCCAACCCTGGTCCTTGAGGAACGCCATCTTGCATGTTTCAGTTATATCCTGCTACAACACGCCTGATTCAGTGATTTAATTACTTCCTCAAGTTCTGCAGAGCCTGTTAATCACCATTTGTTCAAATCAGGTGTGTCAAAGCAGGGAAACAAGTAAAACTTGCAGGATGGTGTTCCTCAAGGACCAGGGCTGGGAACCATTGATTTACTGTACTGCAGGTTGTGTCTTTCTTAGAGTGACTGGAGGTGTTTTGTTACTGGAGCTCACCTTCTGCTTCTTTGTAACACAGACCACCCACACCTCGCGCTCACGCTGCCAGTCCTGCTCCTGAAATACAGCCGGATGCGAAAGACAAGAAACCCGTCAACGGAGCGTCCGACACTAAACCTAGAACTCGCAAACTGGTCCCAGATATCCAGGAGATCCGAGTCAGGTCAGTCTGAAACTAGGTTCATCGCGTTGTGCAGCCATCTTTGTTCGTGCGTTGTGATTATTTGTTTCTGTCTCAGCCCCATTGTGTCAAAGAAGGGTTACCTGCATTTCTTGGAGCCGAACACCAACGGATGGGTGAAACGCTTCGTCGTTGTACGTCGGCCATACGTTTACATCTACAACTCAGAGAAAGACGCGGTGGAGCGAGCCATTCTCAACCTGTCCTCCGCCCAGGTGGAGTACAGCGAGGACCAGCAGGCCATGCTGAAGGTCCGTGATCCTCCAACGTACTTAAATGCTTTTCTTGTTGTCTTTTTAACGCACCGTGTAACAGGATTGTGTGGCTCTCTCAACAGACCCCAAACGCTTTTGCTGTGTGTACAGAACATCGTGGAATATTGCTGCAAGCAGCTAACGACAAAGAAATGCACGACTGGTTGTATGCATTTAACCCTCTCCTTGCTGGAACGATCAGGTGAGTTACTGTTGGTTGCAAAAGTGTTCACCCCCCTGGTATTTGTTCAATTTTCTTGCCTTACAGACTAGAAATTAAATGGATTTTCAGGTAAATTATATGTAATGGACTAACACAAGATGCTTTGAACTTAATTAAAGTAAATGTGACAAGAACATGATTAAAATGCCTCAAAAAGATTTCAAGTTATAAACCGTGCACTATATTTCTCCCCTGATCAGTTATATGTATTTTAATAAGATTCACATGTGGACAAGAAAAAAGCCAAATGATTTCAGCACAAATGAACTGGTTCTGACAGCCTCCAATAAGGAGTGAGGACTGCTACTGAGCAAGAGACAGCATGAAGACCAAGGAACTATTCACACAGGCCAAACAAAATTGAAGAAAGTGTTGCTTATAAAACTTCCAGCACAGTAAACCTGTTAAGAGAGGGGCAGAGAAACATCTGGAAAGTCAAAGGAAACCCTGAAGGGGCAGCTCTTCTGCTGAGATGGAGGCTCTCACTCTGACCTGCAGAGAGCTGGGCTTCATGTACGATATAATATCTAGGGTAACCAGCTAGAACGTCACCGGCAGGTCCAAACAAGTGGAGGCAGGTGCTGTGGTCAGATGTGACAAAAGTAGAACATTTTGACCATCGAGGACAGCACCACGTCTGCTGCAAACCCATCTCCTCTCATCATGAACACCATCCTCACAGTGAGGCATGGTGGTGGCAGCATCATGCTGTGGGGATTCTTTAGAGAGATTTCAGTTTCAGACCAGAGCAGAGGTTCATCCTTCAGCAGCACAATGACCTAAACACAGTGGTGTATGGAGAAAGGGTTAAAAGTCCTGGAATAGTCCAGACCTCAGTCTGAGTGTCTCTAGTTTGATTTAAAGACTGTTTCAAACACAAGCAGCACCCGTCCAACCTGAAGGAGCAGGAGCAGTTTGGTCATGAGCCAGTGGAGAATTTAACCTCTTTTCTAAATTTTAACTCAGCACCCCTGACAAATTAAGAAACCATCATTAGGACAGATTCACCGAAATATTGAACGAATTTGGAACAAAAGTGAATAAATGATGACAGTCTAAATGAGTCAGTAAAATCTATGATTCATTTGCACGAGTCAGATACTCAACTCCACCTGTCAATCAATCCAGTACGCTTGTCAGCAACTGACCAATCGGTGATCTCAGTTTGTCCCAAAGTGAAACGCCCCTTACCTGCAGGAGCTCCACCCCTTTTCTTCCAGCAACATTATTGGGGTATTGCATTGCAAACACTTCACAGTCATCAGTTAATGGTTAAATTAAAGGTTAATGCTTAAAGCTAGTTGTGTTTTGTTTTGTGTGTTTTTATGTAAATATAAGTTGTAACTTCTGGTTGCACAAGTTTAGTCTTTGTTTGCTATGATTCTGTAAAGTTCCTATTTGTGACTGTTTAACTTAAAATACAAGGCCCCACAACACTCTGTTTAAACTGCAGGTTGTAAGGTAAATGATAAAGTACCAAGAGGGGTGAATACTTTTCTTGTACACACACTGTAGCTGCTAACTGAAGTGCTGTTTTAATGTAGTTTGTGTGTAGTTACAGACAAACGGTCATGTCTCATGTTCGTGTCTTCTTTCAGGTCTAAACTGTCGAGAAGACGAGCCGGACAGATGAGGATGTGAGAGAAAGATTAATGCAAAAACTAAGGTGTACATAGATTCTTGTTAAAATTGCTCTCCTTGTGCTGAGCCCAGTTTCTATCATCACTGTCACAAACAGCCATCTTTACTCTGCACTCAGTCCATCTCTGGTGTCCTCAGTGTCCATGTAATGTCCGGCCTCGGCGGCCGCGTGAGTCTTTCAGTGTGAAGAAACTGTTGACAAATCTGTCACTGTACTGTAACGGAGGTGAACACGTAGCTGGATGAGTGGAGAACGTGGAGCGAGTAGCAGCAGATACTTATCAGATTGCATTTGTGTGACGTACTGTAGTTGTTGTCAGTGACACATCAAGCCTTATTCTGCACATCCAGTCACATGGAGCTGTACCTAAAGCTGCACCATTCATCGATGAATAGAAAATCATGTTCAGTCTTCTCTACTCTTTGTGGATAAATATGTTGTTTAAACTGGTTTGATTTATCAGACAGAAAAATACATGCAGAACAATGTAAGACAGTCTTGGATCTATCAGTCCTGACGCTGAGCAATTAACACCGTTTCCTGAATTCTCATTAAAACGTCACCACACAGATTTGCCATTTTAGCTCTTAGGGTATCTAAAATTACACGACAAGTGCTCAGACAGCATCCAGTTATTTCTCCCGATACAATCTCGTTTCTCTACCTGAATTTTGTTTGTTTTAAACTGTGATATATTTAGATTTTTAACAGTTTTATTATTTATTTCTGCTTGTATTTATTTACAAAGATATTTATATTTCTAAAGTAGTAGTACGGTGCAATTTCTGCACGTGGCACTTTTTAATGGGTTGCTTAAATATTTAAATAATGCAAACTTGTCCCCCTGTTGGTAATGCTTTTAAAACAACTTATTAACAAGATCATGAGCCATTTTCAATGTGCTGACAAAACCGTGGACAACACTGTCCATTTTAAGATTAGGAAAGGTGAATTTTTGGTCCAAATAAAACATTTAAAAAATGTCAGTATATTGTTAGAAAGAGAGCCTTAAAGGGATTTTTCTGACCATTATGAAGTGGTGTTTTATGGAAAAGTGATGATGAACTCATGACCTGTCCACTGCTTCTAACACAAGGACTACTGAAGACAGGAACCAGCTCCCTGCTCAGAAAAGCAGCTAAAAAAAGAAAGGCCGGATAATATTTTAACTCTTTAAAATGTCTCAGCTTAGAGAAACAGAGTTTAAGACTGAAAAGCTAAATCTAGTTCAAACACAGTGAGGACCAAAGCTCCATCTAAAAACAACTCCACTATTTATAATTCTCCCAGTGAATCAAGAAAAAAAAAATACCGTAATTTCCAGACTATAAGCCTCTAATTTTTTTTAGCATGCTTTGAACCCTGTTGCTGTTTGAAGTCACACGCTTTGAATGCTGCGGCTAATTTAAGGATTTTTATTTTTATTTTTGACAGGCTAACGAGGGCAGCGCAGTGGCGCAGTTGGTACAGCTGTTGCGTCTCAGCGAGCAGGTTACTCTGGTTCAAATCCTGGTCCGGGGGCCTTTATGGGTGGAGTTTGCATGTTCTCTCCATGCATGTGTGGGTTTTCTCCAGGTACTCCAGTTTCCTCCCACAAACTAACAACATGCATGCTAGACTGATTGGTAACTCTAAATTGTCTCTAGGTGTGAGTGAGAGAGTGAATGGTTGTTTGTCTCTATGTGTCCCTGTGATGGACTGGAGACTGGTCCAGGGTGACCCCCATGGCCCTAAAAAAAGGAAGAAGCAGGTAAAGATAATCATCATCTAAGACACAAAAGGACATTTCACAACACAGAAACCCTAAAATGGGTTCATTTTAATGACTTACAGCAAAGCTATTTACAGCGTTTTCTCAGTTTTCCTCAGTTTGCGCCAATTTTTGGCTAAAACCTTCAGCTCTGGGTCTGGACATCTACCAGCTGATGTTGCATGGCACTAGTTGGACACAGTGCTTTGATGAAAAACAAGTTTTTATACAGAAGTGATGAGAGATAAATGATACCTCTGAATTCTTTCTGTCTTCCATTGGTTGCTTCTTTCTCTGGTCCCCATCAGTCTCTCTGTCATCAGAAACCTGAAACATCCCTCACGCTTATGTGTCTTTCTGCATGCATGTACAAGCACACGCTTCATTTCTCAGGTGTAACCGCCACCCTTTGGTGTAGAGTTCAGATAGAGGTGTCTGGGCTTGGATGAGAAGAGGATTGAGGGATGACAGGATGCGATGGATGTTAGCTCTCTTCCTGTGCTAAGACAAAAAATGGACACATTATCTCAGCTTTGCCAAATATCCTACACACTAAACACTGTACAACACTCACAATAATTTCATGAGCAAATAATGCACCAAAATTAGTCTAAAACAGGCCATTGTTTAATCTTCATACATCCTGTTCATCTCTGAACTCACAGAGCCTTCATTGTATTTCGGAGAACCTGAGTATGTCGTGGATGAGAGTTCAGGCTACGTTGAGGTGAAGGTCTGGAGGACAGGGACCGACTTGTCCAAAACAGCTACGGTCACTGTCCGCTCCAGGAAGAGCGATCCTGTTTCAGCAGAAGGTAAAACATAAAAACATCAACTACTCTCTCAGTTTCTTTCCTTTGTTATAAAATACAGTTTTACTTTGTGGCTTCCTCTCTGTTCACCAGCCGGACTTGACTACGTTGGTATAAGTCACAACCTGGACTTCACTCCTGGAGTTACGATGCAGACATTCAGGGTGACCATCTTGGATGATTTGGGCCAACCAAAGTTGGAGGGGCTCGAGACCTTTGACCTTGTGCTGAGGATGCCCATGAACGCTGTGTTAGGTGAACCAAGCAGAGCGACCATCACCATCAATGATACCGTCACCGACTGTGAGTGTCCAACATTATTTTTATTACACCGCACTATAAAACAAACCAACAAACTGATTTTTTTTCTCGACAATTTGTTATTTTTACAACTGTTGTGTTGCAGTGAGGTTGGACGGACGTGGGATAGTTTGGAGTAATTTAAATGTGCAAACTTTGTAAAACTGTTTTAAAAAGTGTAGCTATGACTCTAAGACACTTTAAGAATTGTAGATTACTGACAGATGGATCGAGACAAGCTCTTAATGCACAAACATGCAACAAGCTATTCCCCTATTTTCACTTATTTCAACTTACAAAGTGAAAAATCAATAAGCAAGCGATTGGCGTTATGCCATATCGCATGTTAAGATGTTAAACAAAGATATTGCAAGTTTTGTTAGTCTTCAGAATATGACTGACATGACTCAGCTTTTCTATCTGAATATTTGTAAAACTGACAGTTGTAGCTAGGCCTGTTGCGATAAACAATAAATCAATTAATCACATGATAAATTAAAATTATCAACCTCATTTTCATTTATCAGCTTTATCATTTCTTCGTGTCTCTTTCAACTGAAGACACTGGATGACAAAAAGCTTAACTCTGGTGTTCTTCACTGACTCCTCCCTTTCTCTTTTCTCTTTAAAATCTGTTTTAACCATCCAAAGTCGCGTTTTTGGATTGTTAAAAGCAGCTAAGCTATGAGCTAAGCTAACAGGCCGACCTCGGGAAAAAAAACCTCCGTCTTGTCGAAGCTCCAAAATTCACGGTTGAAACCCGTCCCGTGCCTTTGTGTAAAAAGTTGTTTTTCTCTGCAAAAAGCAGCTGAGAACTTGTTTACTTATTTTTTTATTAAAAACTTTGAGTTAAAAACGCTATGCTAAAGAGTTTAAACCACACTGAGCATCTGCCATTTTGAGAATTGAATAACAGGAACAAGAGACAGCCCATGTCACATCAAGGGGCCTCCCTCCCATTTTTCTTAAACAGACACGCTTGTTCCCTCACTATCCATCCTTCAATTCAAACAGTCTTATACTGCCATCCGGTGGTCGAAAAAAGATACTGCACTGAAAACTTAACAAACTTTCTTCTTAAATTTGACAATAATTACTAATTATTGCCAAATTTCAATCAATATTATTGTATATCGCAATAATTTCTGAGACAATTAATCGTCCAGCAAAATTTCTTATCGTGACAGGCCTAGTTGTAGCCCTTTGTGTGTTTGCTAAGGTTTGGTGTGGCAGCTTATCAAATGCAGTGGCATCTTGAATTGGGTTCAATTGAAAAGTTAATCAGTTGCAGCCAATGCTTGCTTTCAAAGAGTTTCATTAAAATCAAATAACAATCAATCTTGTGAAAACTTTCATGTAACTCATCGACTGTTTTATTGTTTGGTTTGGTTTGAAGTGCCAAAGGTCCAATTTAAGGAAGGTAGCTACAAAGTGGATGAGTCAAATGGAGATATTAGCGCCACAGTGTATCGCAGTGGCGACATCAGCCTCACATCCACAGTTCGCTGTTACACCCGACAGGGATCGGCTCAGGTCATGATGGACTACATTGAGAGGCCAAACACTGACGCCTCAGTCATTACTTTCCTGCCAGGTGAGACATCTTTCACCTTCCTCCATCTCTTTTAGCTGGTTTGTTGTATAATCTCCACCCCATTTTACACCTCAGGTGAGTCTGAGAAAGAGTGTGTCGTCAGCCTAATAGATGACTTGGTCCACGAGGAGGATGAAGAGTTCCGTTTGGTGCTGGGAAGTCCCAAGAGCAAGTTTACATATGGAGCCTCCATCGGGGAGCAGAAGGAAGCACTGATCACCATCACAGATGAGAAAGATAGTATGTGCTCACTTAAATCAAATATAATTTAACTGCAGGGAAATTTAAATGAATCAACAATCAGAAATTCTGATAATCTGATTGAGAATTATCCAGAAGTAAATCCATAATCAGATATGCAAGCAGATTCATAACTCCACCCTGCTTCCTGTTTCAGAGCCCATCATTCGTTTTTCGGAGATCAAGTACAGTGTGCGTGAACCCCAGATAAAAGGTGATATGGCAATAGTAAAGATTCCAATTCTACGTTTCGGAGACACGTCCAAGGTGTCAGTAGTCAGAGTGCACACAAAGGATGGCTCTGCAACCTCCGGAGATGATTATAACCCACTGTCAGAGGGTAGGAACACCTGATTTGTACTTGTTTTTAAACCCTTTCAGTTTGCCACTGCTTATTTTCCTGTCTGTGTCTCAGACGTGGAGTTCAAGGAGAACGACAAAGAACATTTTGTTGAGATCGAGATCCTGTACGATGGTCAGAGAGAAATGAGAGAGGCCTTCACTGTACACATGAAGCCTGACGACAACATGGTGGCTGAAATACAGGTGAGTAAAAACCCCATGGCACGAACAAACACATGCACTCCAAAACAAAACAGAAACCAGTGCAGATCTGCACACGTTGAGGCTTCCTGTCATGTCAGCCTGGGTTAAAATGGGCAGGCAGACAGCAGCTGGTGGTCCTGTTCTTTAAAAAACTTTTCCTTCTGAAAGGAGACGCTGTGAGGACTATTCCTGTAGAGCCAAACTGAAGACAAACCTATAAACAGAACCGTAACATTCTTACACTATATCACCCACCTGCCATTCATGACACAGTAACAAGTCAGCTTGCACTAAATTGTTTTGTGCGTCATTACGTTGTACAAAGTCATTAAACTGTAACTCCCCGAGAGTCCTCTGCAAATTGTGTGAAATATATACAAAATTACATATAAAAGTTAAAAATTAATTTAAAAAAATTAGTTTGGATAATTGTGTATGAGAAAACCAAGAGCTTCTCCTTTAAGAGAGCTCATTATGTATGGAAACATACAGTGATGACATTGTGTGACATTATTATTATTATTATTATTATTATTATTATTATACTGGAGGAATCAGAGGAGTAGATGTCAGTGGGGTACGACTAAATGTGAGATTACGTTGCAGGGTAAATCCACCACATTGACTGGGGTTACCTTCAAAAATTTCAGAAGGTTGGATGTCTGGTTCTCGGCTGGAGTTGATTCTGGATGACGAGGAGGTGATGGAGTCTTGGTAGTGAGTAAAGTTTCTGTTGGATTGAGTAGATCATGCTGCAGAGTTCTTGAAGGTTGGAATGAGAAATTTGTTGCTGGGTAAGATTTTGTTGCTGGGTATGATCAAGGCAGTCAATATGTTTCTTTTATAACTGGATGTCTTGATGAACCTGTTCCTCATCAGTCTTGCTTAGAGCGTGAGGTTGGCTGAAACATTCTAACATTATGTTTGGTTTATCCATCCATCCATTATCTTTACCCACTTCATCCTTTTTGAGTCGCGGGGGTCACTGGTGCCCATGGCCAGCAATCACTGTGCGAGAGGCGGAGGACACCCTGAACAGGTCTCCAGTCCATCACAGGGACACATATAGAGACAATCGAGACAAACACCATTCACTCGCTCACTCAAACCTAAGGACAATGTTTGGTTTAATGACCCCAAAATAGAAGACCAATCAGACATGGACTCCAAGGCAAAAGATGAAGATGTGATCCAGAAAGGTGAGCAACGCTGGCGAGAGCGACGGGTTGAAGGTGCTCGGTGTTCGGTCCAGGCTGATGTTTGGCATTTGAAGGAACAGGATGACAACAGGCTGAGGTCATGAGGAGCGAGGAGGATTTGAGAGACAAAGAAGAGCAGGACCAAGGTATCATAAATCATTAATTCAACCTAAATTTATACAGATTAGTTTCATTGAGCCTCAAGGACTCATTTACAAGAGAGACCTGTTATAAACAAAGAAAACCCCTCCTGAAGGAGCATGGGGGCTGCACAGCTGCAGAGAGAAAAGATTTGCAGAGAGTGGTGAAGGCTGCACAGAAGATGTTGGAGTCAGTCTCCCCACCATCACAGACCTCTACACCTCCAGATGCAGGAAGAGAGCCACCTGCATCATGAAGGACCCCACTCACCCAGCATATACATTTTTTTGCCCCTCAGGAAGGAAGTTGAGGAGCATTGAGTGTAGAACCACTAGACTGAGGAACAGCTTCTACCATGAGGCTGTTAGACTCATGAATATCTAATCAGAATAATCACTGTAATGCCACTTTAATTGGTGACATGTCACTTTATCTGTGCTGCTGATTTATTGCCTTTAAGCTGCTATATTCATACCCATCTGCTCAGAACAGACTCATGTTCAGGCTGCTGTTTAATACACCATATTAAATTACATTATTATTTTTAGCATATATCTTACAACTTTGTATACTGTGACTATTATAGTTTATATTTTTGCTATTTTTGGGTGTAACTGGGAACTTCAATACACAATTTTGTTCCACCTCATGTACCATGTGAAGCAAATGACAATAATGAACCTTGAACCTTGAAATGAACTGCCGTCCCCTGTTTGAAACAATGTCTTGGGGAATAGCGTGGAGGCTGAAAGCGTGTTAAATCATGATTTGGGCTGTTTCCAACGCAAATGGAAGTTTTACCAAGGGTGTGAAGTGAGCAGCTTTTGACAATCGATCAGTGATTGTGCAGATAACAGAGTCATGTTCAGACAGTGGAAGACCAGCGATGAAGTCATCAGTGATGTGGGACCAAGGTTGACCAGGAGATGGTAGTGTGAGTAATAATTCATATGGGGGGATGATTATCGTTTTAGTTCCTGGTGCAGGTGGAGTAAGCTGCCTCAAAGTCCTTCACATATTTTTCCAGATTTGACCATTAAACCAAGTGGGTGGGTTTGGTTTACATAGCTTACTGGTAGGTAGTAGAAATACCCAGCAGTAGTGGGATGTCCTTTTTGAATGGAGCTGACATGATGCAATGAAGTGACCACTCTTACCATAGTAAATGCATTCATGTGCATTGATGTGTTGTTGCTTCTCTTCTGGGTATAGTTTTGTCTGTCTAATCTGCATTGGCTTGGGTTCAGAGGCTGTTGCAGTGGGAAATGGAAATCTGTTTCCAGAAGTGGGTGGGTACTCACGGGATTTGTAGTTCTTCTCCATGAGTCGCTCCCTGAGTCGGTTGTCGATTCAAATGGCGAGAATAATTATCTTGCTCAGTTGCAGCAGGATTTCTCTTGCTGGTTTTTAATTTGGTTGATGAATGCTCGCTTCAGAGATTTTTCTCCCCAACTGGACTCCTCCACGATAATCCAGAAGTGAATAGTGAATTCTGAGAACGGCATTTTATCTTGCCTTTCTGTGCTGCTTCCAGCTGTTGTAGGGGATGGTCAAAAACTCACAGAAAATCCATAAGAAAGGCAGAAAAAGTTAGTGAATCCACTGAACAGGGATGAAGGTAAGAGTGTGCCCATCTGAGAGCTTCTCCTTTAAGAGAGCTAATTATGTAGGTTATGCAGGAGAAATCAGAGGAGTATGTCAGTAGGGCACGACTAAATGTGAGATTACGTTGCAGGATAAGTCCATCACATTGACTGGGGTTACCGTCAAAAATTTCAGAAGGTCGGATGTCTGGTTTTCAGGAATTAATGCAACAGAGCTGATTCTGGATGATGAGGAGGTGATGGGCTCTTGGTAGCAGGTAATATAACTGAAAGTTTCTGTTCGATTGAGTAGATCATGCTGCTGAGTTCTTGAAGGTTGGTTTGAGAGGTTTGTTCCTGGGAAAGATTTTGTTGCAGGGTATGATCAAGACAATCAATATGTTTATTTTGTAACTGGATGGCTTGAGGAATCTGTTCCTCATCAGTCTTGCTTAGAGGGTCAGGTTGGCTGGAACATTCTAACATGATGTTTGGTTTAATGAGCTCAAAATAGCAGACTGATATGACACAGGCTCCAAGGTAAAAAGGTAAGTGTGGTTATTTGAATGTGCTATGAAGAAGAGCTTGTTGCTGTAAGGAAAAAGGGGAGAAGGTGAGTATGATGGTTCACAAGATATTCTATGATATGAAACTGTTTGTTGTTTATTGTCTTACATATCATTGTTTGCAGGTAGCATTGGAGTAGAGGTAGAAATTAGATCCTAGGATTCCAGAAGTTGAAGACGTGATCCAGAAATATGAGTAGCGTTGGTTGAAGGTGCTCGGTGTTTGTTCCAGGCTGATGTTTGGCGTTTGCAGGAACAGGATGACAACAGTGTAAGGTCACGAGGCGTGAGGAGGATCTGGCAGACACCGAGAAGCAGAACCAAGGTATCATAATGTTCCAGCATCAGATAAATGATTGTCAGGGGTCCATCATAGAAGTCATCAGGATTAGGCACAGTTGTGGAGAAGTGGATGACTGAATGACAATCAGCCATGGCTGAAAAACTAGGAATCCTACAGAATAAACCCAAAATGACAAAAAAAATTATCAGTGAAACAACCATAAATAGAAGCAATGAGAACACAAAGAAAAATACAGAACTCTGGGTGTCTCTACACAGAGTCTCATTTTTGTAAAATGCTTCCACGTTTATGACCAATTCTGTCAAATACAGGTAGTCCTCGACTTACGATGGAGATCCGTTCTCACTCGGCGTCATAAACCGAATTTGACGTAAGTCGGAACGTACGTAAATACATATGACGTACCTGTTTTACCAAGCACGTAAACCGACTTTCGAC
>JAVCKU010000093.1:24032276-24044087 GCA_032273985.1 Hypsolebias coamazonicus
GATGTGGCCACACACCAAAATGGAAGTCGCTGCTTCGCTTATTTTTTAAGTCATCGTGCTCACAACATGGACAGACAAATGGACTAAAGGTATTTCCCCGCTTCGCACCGCAGTGGGACAAAACAAGGTCTAAATGTTCCAGTACTGAAGTGTTTCACTGTGGTGCCAGACCTGATCCCAGCAGTCCAGAATCATGACGTCATCCGTTGCCAGATCGAGCTGAGTGAAGTCACCAGGCACCTCTTCTGCCTACAGATGGAGACACATGAGATCATCTCTTATTATCTTTACACACTTCTTCTTCTTCAGGTTGCAGGGGTGGTCATTTGGCCTCGTTACATGAAATTATGCATCATCACAACAAAACAAAAGCAAAGCTTCACACATTTTTATTAAAACAACGACGGAAAGTTGAATACTCACAATGAGCCTGCCCGTCTTGTTGGAACAGCCGAACAGTCGAGGGGGTCTGATCACATTCTGCAGGGTCTTGGAGGTCTGGTAGCTGCCCTTCCCACCCAGTGCTGACCAGAAACCATCTAGAAACAAACACAAGCGTGCTGTTTTACACACACACACACAAAGTACTACCTCCCTGAAGTGATCAGAAGTTTCATTTGGGTTTTACCTGGCTCTTTGGTCTCCTCCACCTTGGTGACAGACCCTCCCAGAAACTTGGCAACGCCCTCAGCTGCAGCTATCTCATCTGAACTTGCACCTTTCCCCTTCCACACAAACAGGGAGGTGGGTGTCTTCAGCACAAACACGTCGTTGGTGTTCAGAGAGGAGGCTTTGGCTTCCACCTGGGTCAGTGAGAAACGGCGTGAGGAAGGAATGAGATCCACCAGGAATCGTATTTATGGACAAACGAGGAGCCGGCAACGCTGACCTCAACGGCTCGAGTAGCTTTGGTGGAGCTCTGGCGGATGTGGAAGAGCCGTGTGCTGCCTGGCGTGCTGTTACCACCTTTACGGGATGTCCCGCCCAGGTGGACGACGAAGGGTTTGTTTTTAAACAAGCTCACAAGATGGGGGGGTTCCTGGCCCTGAGTGACCCGAACCTGAAGAAACACAGTTTGTTCAAGTTTTTCTGCTTTTTTTGATGTATATTCATCTTTAACTGGGACCTATGCAAAAGAGACTATGGTAATACAGCCGCCTTTCGACAAGCATATATGAATTAGAAGCAGTTATGTCTTTTAATACCAAGATGTGAGATGTGCAGCATCTCACCTGTGTGGCCACTCCACCCATAGAATCATCCAGTTTGACGGTGAGAAAAGCTGAAGCAGTCAGTTCATCTTGAGTACACTTCTGGCCTTGCCTGCAGCAAAGTCACATTGTTACTGTCTTTATTTACGAAAACTTCAGGCAAAATGAATCATAAATTCATTGGTATGTCTAAAATACAAGATTTGTTGCTATGGGACACTGTGAAGATAAAAGATTCACATCACGTCACATACTGTAGCTGCACAGGATTTTATCAACAGTAATTAGGTTTTTGGGACAATACTCTGCCGATATAAAATAATCAAATGCAATAAAGGGGTTTGGAATAAACACGTCTGCAGTTGGTTTATTTGTGCAAAAGTTGAGGTGGACTTTCCTACAGAATGTTCATCCTCTGCAGGTTTGTGCATGTCCAAAGGAAAGGTAGGTAAGGAAGGTGACCAAATGGCCAGCACACATCCCAGTTATGAGTTCTGCTTGGCTGAAGAAAAACCTCGTAGTTGAAAAGATTTGCATTAATAAATGTTAAAAAAAAAAAAAACTTTGCAAGAAGACATCAGAAACTTATGGTCATTATTGTGAATCGTCTGCATAAAGCAAGTTCTGTTCAATGCAGCGTTGCAGCCAAGGATGCATTGGTATGCAATCCATAATGCACCGGCATTTATTTCTGTTAATGAGTTTTTTGCCAAAGTTCTTAGATATTTTTCATTTATTCTGTTATATGTAGGAACTGTTTTGAAGTACAGTATTCCTTTCTTGTTTGTGTGATGGATGGACCCAACAACTTGACACACTTCACTTTGTCATTGTTGGTTTGAGAGTTAAAATGTATTTTTTTTTATTGGTTAATAGGGGTACAAATGTATTTGTGAAGCCACATTTTAGGACTAGTTTGAGTGGTAGATCTCCCATAATTCAAGGAACTGGGTTATGGAATGAATTGGAATCAGATATTAAAGTGGTTCAATCAATGTTTGTATTTAAAAGAATGATTAAGTTTAAACGGTTAAAAACATATATTTAAATGAGTTGAATGTGAAATTGTAAGTGATACAGGAGGTTAAAACTAAGTTGTTCATTATTTTGGAAATCAAATGAATTGGTTGTATGAATTGTTTATTGGAGAGTAAGGGGCAGTTATAATAAGATTTTTTTCTTCTTCTGCTACCTTTCATTTTATATAAGTGTTGTCTTTTCTTTTCTTTTGATTGTATGTATTATTGTTGTGTATTTTATTATAAAAATGAATAAATAAAATAACTAACTAACTCACTAACTAATATTATTTGCATGGAGAAGGTTCTTAATGGCAAAAAGGTAAAGTTGTTGTTTATAAGAGTCCATCAACATTATCTTTGCTGACGTTATGGCTGCATCAGGTCACGTAAAGGACGCTACACCTACCAGGTGTAGATGAGGTACTTCTGTCTGCCTCCATCTTGGTAGGAGTAAAGCACCAGGTAACAGTCACCGCCATAGAAATGTCCATAACTGGAGGGGTCCACGGGCGCTTTATCTTTTCCTTCCACGCGCCAGATCTATGAAGACTTGACACTGTCACATGTGTGCTTTTGTATCAGAAGATAGTGCGATGGTGGGTAAAAACAGGAAGAGTACCTTGACGTTCCCGGAGCCGTCGTCCACCATGCCGTGCTGGGCAGCCATGGCATTGTTGCTGTGCAGTTTGGAGGGGTCGAAGGGAATCTGGTCCACTTTAGCGATGCGACCCACAGTGTAAGTCTTTCCTGTGGACTCTCCCTCCAGCCATTTGAAAAAGAACTGCTTGTACAATGTGGTCTCACTTCCTGAAGGAATTACCTGCACCTGCGCTCGGCACAAACACAACAGTTATGATGATTTTTCATTAAAAACATGTGGGATTGGAGATGACCTTGACGTCTGCATTACTTTTGTTTTTGGGGAGTAATTTTTGTCCTGAATAAACTTGCGCGCAACAGTCATTGCAGCTTTGCGCTCATCTGCATTTGCATCTCTTCCTGCAGGATGAGATGTGGTTCAGAGATCAGAGTTAACAAACTAAAAACCAAGAATCAGCTGGTTTGTCTCAAATTGACAAAAACCTCAGATGGGGTGCACTGATAAATAAACTGTCTCACCTTTCCAGACAAAAATGTTGTTGTTTGCTCCATCGTCCAAGATGTAACATTCATTTTGAGAGAGCATGCCCTGTTTGAAGGGACCGTTAGACTGGAAAGTTACAGACATTTGACCAGTGGCATCGGAGATCTGGAAAAGAACAGGGATAATTAAAAACATGTTCACTAGTACTCAAAGTTTATAGATGCTATGCAGTGGGTTATAAAAGCATTCGCCCCTTCTTTCTCTTTTGTTGCTTCACAACCGGGAATTTCGTTGGATTTTTCATTCGATCACAAGTTTCAAAAGTGAAATTGCTTCAAAATACTTTGTAATTCAAGTAAATGAGGAAATAAATGTCTAAAAATATACAACTGAAAAGAGTACGTGGATAATTTATTTTTTCACCTTCTGCAACAGTTTCAGTGGAAAGTCTCTGCAGGAATGTCCTCATAAAGTGGAGTTGCCACTTTTCAACACAAACTGCCCCAGTTACTTTAAGCTAGCCTAGATGGGTTCCACATTAGAATTTGGACTAAAGTCTGGCCTTTGACTGGGTCATTCCAGGTCATGTCTTAGTTTCTCCTTGAACCAGTGGAGGTCTGCTTCAGCAGTGTGGTCAGGGTCTGTTCTGCTGGGAGGTGGTAAGAGTTTCTTTACAGTTTCACTCCGTTCATCTTTATTTTAGCTCTGACCAGTTTGCCAGACTCTGGCAATTAAAACCATCCCCATATAATGATGCTGACACCACCATGCTAAAAGGACAGTGTTCTCAGCATGTTAAGAAGTGCCGGGTTTGCACCAGTTGTGTTGTCTTTGATGGACAAAATGGACAAATGCTACCGTCAATGCAGGAGAGCTGCTCGGTTTTGTCACGGGGTGGAGGCCGACTCTATCTCGACAGGTTTTCTGTTAAAGCAACATTGTTTCATTTGGATTTAATGGAGCTCATGCTTCATGCTGTCTCTTGCTTTTGGTGCTTATTATATAAAGGTGTTGCACTGGTATTTATTCTAAGGGTTATCAAAGCAGGTGTATTTAAACTGGGATCATCTGACACTTAAATTGCCAACAGGTGGATCCTATTTACCTAATTATGTCTTCTGAAGGTAAGGGTTGGGCTTTGAAGCAATACAGGTGAATACTTTGGCACACGTCTCAGTTAGATATATTTTTAAATTATTTTTCAACTTTTAATGTCAGTTATTTGATGACCTTTTAGCAGAACTGTGGTTTGTATAAAAAATAACAAATAAAAAATCTAAATATATTCCTGACTGTCAGAGAATAAAAGTTAAAACAAAAAAAAAATACTAAGGTGGGCATGGGGTGGGGGGTAGGGGGTGTTTCACACAAAACTTCAGAGGCACCACAGGTGAAATAACCGTGGATATGTGTGGAGCCCCGTGCCAACTTCACAGCTGGAGTATACACAAATTCATGGGAGTAGAAGTATGTTTAGCATTAGTCTTGAAAATTAAGTCAACCTTTATTTTTACAGGTCAATCCCATTGAGCCTCAGGGATTCATTTGCAAGAGAGACCCGAAAAAGTATTGTGCATCAATAATTACCAAATACAGAGATGTCTTGGTCTTTTGGGCTTTCTCCTCAGATACATCACTGTCCCCTGGAGGGAGCTCCGGCTTTGGTCCAAGTTCCTATAAATAAGCACAGTTGTGCTGTTGACATATTTTCTAAGGATTCTGTTGAACAAGATACAAGACCATGCCAAATCTTTTCTGCTTAAAGTTAGAAAGTAAGAAGCTCACTTGAAGGACAGCATCTGGTTCAGAACCTTCTTCAATCATGTGCACCTTGGCACGCCCTTTTCGCTCATTGTCACGGATATCGTTGGCCATCTGAGTGGTTTTGAGGTGCTCATAGCGATTACTTTCACTGCCAGACCAGTGGTAGATGTCCTGTTGTTTTAGCAAAAAAAGAAGATTAAAAACTTGAAGGGATTTCATTTCAGCATGTAGTTTTTCTTCAGGGTTACCTTTCCCAAGTCAATGATGAAGCAGTCGCCCTTGTTGAAGCTGTCCCAGCACAGGTCCACCTCCACACCTTTGATCGAACGGCGGCCTTTAACGTGCAGCAGACGCTTCACATTCATGTCATTGGTCACCACATGTTGAAAGCCTGAGGCTACTCCACCTTTCTGTAAAATAAATAAAAATATTCCATCAAGTACAAATGCATATACATGTATTTAAAAATAAAGGACAATCAATACTAATTACAACAAGACTTTCGCATACTTGCACGCCTGTCTGCAAACTATTACACAGAAATACAACAATCAGTGGTAATGGTCTGGACAAGTTGTATAATCTTTGACACTGATTTGTGTTCTTGACCTTGGAACTATGAAAAGTGTATGCACCACTCCGTCCAGCGAGGATGCAAATGTGTATGAAGATTCATTAAATCATCATGAGCTGATCAGATGTTGGAGACTACAGTGTTATACATCTGCCTTTCGACAGGTGTTTTAAAAATAAAAATCTACTAGTAATTTAAAAATCAGACCAACGTGCCAGTCAATGAACTCAAATCAACTTTTTAAATCGAAAAAAGGTGCACTTTGCAATTGTCTTAAAAAGAGATTTTTGTATTTTTACAAGTATCTTAATGATTTTCCTGAAAGTGTAAGGATGTTGCAGTGCAAGTGTATGCAGATGATGCTATAGTATATAGTAAAAACTAAAACAAGCTTCAAGGCTTTACAGCAGTTTACAAACTATTTATTGTCCTTTAGTTGTCCCAAAACTTTGTCAGTGACTTTTACAATAAGACATAAATAGTGTGTCATTGATTTACTCTTAACATTGCCCCACACGAAACCTAAAAGTAGATCAGTTCAAATACATGGGAGTTGTTTGTCCATCCATTCATTTTAAACACAAATGTTGCACCATCACTTTACACAGTCTAAACTGGGATCAGGCTCAGATTAACACCAAATTTTAGCTGTTTCTGTTAAGCTGACTGAGTTGTAGCTATTGTTGTGTTTGCTATGATTGCTTTGCTGTTGTGGCCATCTTGAATCACATTGGCTTCAGATGTTACCGGTCATACAGCCATTCATTTCTGAATGTTTCCATTAAAAATGCATTTAGTAATTTATTAGATGATTTGATATTGACAAGCTGCGTTCACTTTAAGCAGTGAGTCTGAAATCATTTTCAAAAATGAGCTGTTCCAGAAAGAAAAATAGAAAATATTTGTAATAAAATATTTGTTTGAAAAAAAATCTGAGTAAAACAAACATTATAACAACTTTTAAAACAAATCCAACCAGGGATCAGATTTGCAGATTACCATTTGGTTAGGAAACCTATGAACTGGTAATGTAAAATCACCATGTATCGAATCACTAACTGCTTTCATACATACAACTGTCACATTTATATTTGAAAGGAAAAAAAATATGGTCAACAATATGATTTTACAGCAATATTTAATGAAGACAAAGTTTACAAACGTGCCAAAGGGCTCTAGCTGCTTCTCCCAATGGTTCTGCAAGAAGAACCCCAGTTTTAATGAAACATGACTCCAAGTGTTGATCTGATCAGTGGACAACATCTACAGTTCCTCAAACTCATTCCTTCCATGGGCTGAGAAGTACACTTGCTTTTTAATTGGCCTCAGTTGTAAATTCAGTCATGACTACGTCTGCAAACTATACCAAATGTAGAACCGTAACAGGTAGCTAGGCCCTCAGCCTCTTCCTGCTTCACTGGCAGTAAGCAAGAGGACGTGATGAATATTGAGGAGTTACAAAGATGTCATTTGGACAGACTTTTTCAAAACATGTTGGGCAAACATAATGTTCTTATAGTCTTAGCTTCTCTAGTCTGATGGTTTTATGCTGCAGTTTCTAGATTTTAGACCTTTAGGATTACAATAATTCCCACAATACCTAATAAATCATTTTAAATTGTGCAAACCATCATGGTTAACAGAAGGTTCCTGTCATCTTGTTTATTGAAAAACTAACATTTAAAGCAGACTAAAACTTTCACCTCCAGCTCTTCAATATTTCTGTGGTCTTTCCTGACTCTTTGAATGGCTGGAATTTTGTCAAAAACACAAACTTCTCGGAAAAAAGGGTTAAATTTTGGGAAGTTGTTCACACTTACTGACAATTTAGAGACACCAGTTAGTCTAACACGCACGGTGGGTCAGTTGGTAGAACTGCTGCTACTCAGTGAGAAGGTCGCCGGATCAAATCCCAGCGCAGGGGCGGGGACCTTTCTGGATGGAGTTTGCATGTTCTCTTCATGCATGCGTGGTTTTCTCCAGGTACTCCAGTTTCCCCCCACAGACCAAAAACATGCATGTTAGACTGATTAGTAACTCTAAATTGTCTCGAGATGTGAGTGAGAGAGTGAATAGTTGTTTGTCTCGTTTGTCTCTATGTGTCCCTGTGATGGACTGGAGACCTGTCCTTTAGTTGAGCTGCCAGAGGACAGTCTGAACTTTTCTCTTTGGACACCTCTTCACTGTGCATCAGCTGATTTAGCTGCTTTTATTTAATTTTTCAACTCTGACTTTTGTTGTGACAAACTAGCAAACAGAAATACAGCAATCTATAGCAATGACCCAGACAAGCAAAGATATAGCATTTGACCTTGATTTGTGACCTTGACCTCAGAGCTGGAGGGATGAGAAGATTCTGAGACGTACTGTCTAATGATGCTACAAATGTGCACCAAGTTTCATTAAATTATCTTGAGTGGATCAGAAGTTATGAATCAAGAGCGTTTACAGACGTACAAATGGAGACCATACCATAATACGTCCTTCGACGAGTGTATACAAAGATTTCGATTTGGTTCTACGCAAAATCTCAGTTTTCACATATAAAATTAAAACCCAACATAAAGTTTTTTTTTTTTTTTTTTTTTTTTAACTTGTACTTGATTCCAGACTTGAAGTAACCAAGAAAAATGACAGACTCTTGGTTCTGGAACTCGTTGAACTGCACCGCCGAGCCTTTCAGGTGGTCATCCATCTGTGTCAGGAAAATGGCCGCAGCTCCAACTTCGTCTTTTGACGCTTCGTCTCCTGCAGTGCGATAAACGAAACAAGCAAAAGGAGTTGAGGATGACTAAAAGTGTTTCACAATGAACAAGCAAATATAGAAAGGGATCTTCAGTGCGTTTCACCAATCCATGAATGCAGGGTGTAAGAAGGTGCCGGGGTGGTGTGGAGCACGATGTAGGCGTCGCCGATGTAGAAATCGCCATAGAACTGAGTTGGAACGGGCTTCACGTCCATTTTCTCCACCCGCCATACCTGCAAGCCAGGCTTCTTCCCTGCAGCCTCAAACTCTTTGTGGACCATGATGCTCTGGGTCTGAGGAGACAAATATCATGGATGACGAGAACTTTCTCATGTCGCAGCAACGATATCAGCACGAGATACAAATATATACAGTTTGACACAAACATTTTCATCTTTTGACTGATAGAAAAGGACTTCTGATGTGGTTGATATTTTACTTCCACCTACAACCTAAAGTTTTCCAGGAACAGTCAATAACCCTCTCTTTATCCCTCAGCCAACGCTGCTCAACCTGTGGAACAAGCAACGTAATTTACTGAGTGGTTCTCAAAAGAAAACGATTTCGTGCAGCAGGGTGTGTCTCCACCTCCTCCCAAACTGTACTTTCAAGTGACTGTGGTGTATTTTGGCGAGGAAGAGCCATTCTCCACACTCATAGTGCACACGTACTTCTTATTGTTCACTATGCTGCATTTATGCCACAGTGGAAAATAAAAGCCTTTTCCACAGTCACCAACGAGGGTGGGCCTTAATGTGCAAGAAACTGTTGGCAGCATCACAGAAAACGTTGTTTATGCTGTTTTTTCTTTTAAAAAAAAATCACTAAAAATCTTGACTGGTTTAGTTTGATGCCCATCATCATGAGTGCACTGAGCTCACGTCCGTGTAAGACGAACATTCAGAGGCAAGACATGAGAGGCTTATTACCTGCTGAAGACAGAAGTCAGATGTTGGGTGTGAAGAAGCTGTGCCACTGCTCTTCCTGCTTTCTGCACATCCTGTTTGCGCTGCCCTGGGCTATATAAGCAGAAGCATCCGCCCCCTCACAGGGAGGTGTCTCCAACATCACATCAGGGCTCGGCCTCCAAAAGACCACATGACGCTTTCCATGCTGCAAAGATCTCTGAAGATAAATCCAGCCCCCATTGCTTTGGCATGGCTTTTTCTTTCCATGGGTGGCTCTCCTAAGATTCAGATGTCCCTGCAGCCCAGACTCATTCAAGTAGTTATTCTGTTACTCATAAAACATTACCCAACACAACACTTCCACATGAAGTTTGCTGCCTTTTGTTCTGCAGGGTGCAAAACATTTTTTACAGCAGATCCCTTCACAGTGTCACAACAGTTCCTTTCGTTTGTTGTGGCATGCTGCTATGATGAAAGACTGATTATTGCCAGTGTGTGTGTATGTGTGTGTTGCGTGCAGTTTGAAACAAAGAAAATATAAATGTGTGACCACATCAAATCGAGGACTGAGTCACAAAGTTGCACAGTGAGATGAAGGCAGCTATTTGATTTAAAAAGAGTGATAATGCGATTTTGTCAAAAAGTGAAGTGTATCTATGAGTCCTTTGAATGAAATGTGCATTAAAAAAAGTTTTAAAGCACTTTTACCAACAACTGAAGATGATTTTTTACAGAAAAGTCATATTTCCCTACTTCCCATGTTTCCCTGCATACAGCTTTTTTCTTTCCTGCTGGGAAGTCCCAATATCCAAATATGAATGAAGGTTTGCTTTTTCAAATAATGTGAAAAACTCATTAGAAAATGCTAAAATGAGATTCAGACCATTTTTTCTAAGGGTTGTCCTGATAAGCAAAACAAGTCAAGACCTATCTGTATAAGAGCTCGTGACATCAAGGTGATGTGGATATCACAATGTGCCTTGGCAAGTCAAGAATCTGAAAACGTGCTTCGTTCATTTTGACCAAATCCGACTTAGTCGTGGGTTCAGTCAATGTGATCGTTCACGTGTTCGCTTTGAGGACATTTTGGGTGAAGCTTGCAGACTAATGAGTTGCATTCATGCAGATATGTTTCTCATGTTCTCGTGAGAATGCAAATAATTAAAATGTCTGCCTGTTTTTTTTTTTTTTTTAAGTTTAATAGCAAACGACAGATAGACCGACAATCGTACAGATCGCTCAACAGCTGCACAAAATCCTTTGGCCGCACACAAACTGGTTGCAGCAGGAAATTAAAATGGAGATGCACGAGCACCTGCAGGCAGCTTTGACTCAGCTCAGTGCAGCTTTGTGTCTCCTGTTCGCCCAGGAAGAATCCCTGTCATAAGACAGTGCCATATGCTTCATCAAAATGCTGCTACAGGCGGTTTGCACCTTTGTGCGAAAGACTTTAGCCCTCCCAATTGTAATAACTGCTCATATCTTGAAAAGTTATGCAACATGTCATGTAAGAGCATTTTAGGCCTTGCAAGACTGAACAGGTAGCTTGTGGGTGCTAAGCCACCGTGCTGAAGTCGTGCATGGGTTTGGTCTTGTGGCTGAGCGTTGGTATGTCTGAAACAGGGACTTGGTTGTGTGTACTTTGCACAATGAGGTAGAATGTGCTGAGTCAGCTCTGACAGCGGGAGTGGACGGAGCCAGCTCTGACCTGAGGCGACTACCCGAGCTCACAGGAGAGATTCGTGCCTTCACTTTCCGTCAGGCTGCCACACAGGCGTCAGCGTGGCCTCACGCTGGAGCTGCTGACAGGTCTGAGCCGGACAATCACAAATTCTGGCTAAACACATTTGCCAAATCATCCGTGCAGGCAGAAAAGCTGGGGGTTTGTCATGGGTTTTAAACTGGCTTCCAAGAATGGCCAGCTGTTCTGCTTATTAAAGTGCCTAGAAGCTACCACCCTGCTTTTGGGCTTGTTTTTTCACAACTCTGATACTAACACGCACGTTAGGTTTTCATGTGCCAGCATTTAAACTTGAGCTTGTATACATAAAATGAGCTACTTGTGTAAATTACTCATATACATAAATTAATATCAGATCTGCTCCAGATGTGTTGAGTGTACACAGAAGACATGGACAGCCTGCAGAGAAGCAGCCCAGTTGGACAGGAAGTACCGGTACGCTTAACCATACAAGCTTCATTCATTTATAAGCTATTTAATAGAGGCTCATCAAATATGATTCATCGCCTGGCTCCATAAAATGTGGGGGATGATGTCATTGCCTGACTTTATTTGTTGGGACAGATTTTCAGGAAACCCTCTGAAAGTATTCATTGTACGTCTATGTGCATGCTGATGCGCATGCACATACAGCCGTAGCGAAAAATATTTAAATAAAGCTGATTTGCGCATTTCTAAAGATAGAGTTCAGCTCAGACACACTTCTGCTATAATATCAGCCAACAAATATATTTTTTAGGTGTTTATTTTGCTAAATTTTA
>JAVCKU010000093.1:24230031-24242713 GCA_032273985.1 Hypsolebias coamazonicus
GTTTTTTTTAGGTTTTTATATTGTTTATATCGATATCGAATTATATCGCTAATGACCGAAATTAAGAAATATATCGTGATAAAATTTTTGGCCATATTGTCCAGCCCTACACCTTAGTATAACTAAGAAAACATACAATGGTCTTGCACTACGTATACGTTGCTGTGCTTTTGTGAACAATCTGGGCACTACAGGACTTATCTGAACTTTCACTTGAACTGCAAGAAAGAAATACTACAATAATCTCAGCTCGTAACGCTGTTTGTCGTGCAGTCAGAGTATTTGAAGTGATGTTGAAGCGACCAGGACGCTTTTCTCAATTGAACCAGATGGGGATTGAGAGCAACTCTTTTTCTAGGCGTTACTCTCACTGAAGGGAAGGCCTGTGACAAATTTTAAATATTAGGCAGTTTTTTCTAAGTGTGGCCAAAAACTTAGAGCAGCACTTGTTGCCTCACGGTGGCTGCCTGCCTGACAAAAGTGGATATGAAGGCTTTATTGAGGAGCTACAGGTGTTTAATTCATAGTACTGGCCTGAGGACGCAGGTGTACTCTATGGACAGACTGAAGTCGAGTCGCTCTGTCTGCACTTCAACAAAAACTGTCTCCATGCCTTTATCCATGCCCATTGAGAATATGTGGAATCAGGAGCACAAGACATTTGTGATCAATTGAAAGAACTGTGTGGTTGAAGGACACAGGACTGCTACTGAGACACGAAGCAAGGTGAGGGGGAGGGAGAGGAGGAGACTCACCTGGGCATGGTGTCGGATATACTGAACAACCAGTAAGGTCAGAAATGATCTTGCACTTAATACGTACACTTATAAATCACACATGAAGTGTTTAAATGTGAAATGTAAATATGAATTGGCTTAGTATTTAGAGATTTGCGCACCTAACTGTTGTGTGTGTGTTCCAGTATCAGTGTTGGCCTCAGTGATCACTGGTCTCACACCGCTATTTACGTTCCAGCATCGTTTGATTTACAAATCGAGCACTGCATAAAAGTTATAGATTCACGTGCAAAGCTGCATTTGATACATTTAGAAATGTAATAGAGTTCTGTATGAATGTGTGTGGATGAGTGAATGAGGGCACAGTTTGGGTTGTAAAGCATTTTGTGTAGCCTGGTTGGCCAAACAGTTACTATGTATGTTGTAAACATGGCTACATTCTTGTCTAAGCTATTTTAAGACATAAAGGACTCAATTTTACAGCATAATAACCATGTTTATTTGAACAAAGGTGACTCCTTGTACATTTGAAAGTACTAAAACCTGCTTCCATGCGGCGACCAGTTGCAATCATTGCCTCCTGTGGTTTGAGCGTGGAGGACGTTCTGCAGAGGTTATTAGGTGAGGAAAGAAGATTGAGGCTGAGCTCATGATGGTGCAGCTTATTGCCACAGCTTGCTATGAAATCATCAGAACCAGAGAAACCACAGCAACAGTCATGATGCCCAGATTTAATCAAGTATAGTTTTGATACGAGAAATCCCAAATCTGTGAGTAATTATGACATAATCTATAGCAGCTTTTTAGTTTATTTTATAAAGAGTACCTTGTGGTACCTGATAAGAGTAAAAATAAATTAAACATTTCTGCAGAACAGTTGATGTTACCTAAAAAACAATGTTTGAGTCAGGAGCTTTATTTGAGTCCTGAGAGTTACCATCCTGCTCATATTGATCTTCACTCAGAAGGACCGGCAAGTCTTGACGTGTAGCCCAACATTGTCTTTCTTTTTTTTATTTTTATTTTTTTGCTTTTCCCATTTTCGATGGCCTCCCTTCTCACCTTACAGCCAGCCTCTTCACACCATTATTATGATTTTTTTTTTTTTTTTTGTCTTTCTGTGTCCATTTATGTCAGCTGAATGAAAGACAGACTCCGGATCTGGATGGAGAATAGAAAGATGATATATTTAGTCTTTGTCTTCTATCTTGTTTTTCTCTGCATTTTGCTGAACCTGAAGTAAAAGCATAGATGTTACTTATGGGAGTGGAGGATGTAGGCCAAGGTCTTTTGTTAGAGTTGTATAG
This sequence comes from Hypsolebias coamazonicus, assembly GCA_032273985.1. Lineage (NCBI taxonomy): Eukaryota > Metazoa > Chordata > Actinopteri > Cyprinodontiformes > Rivulidae > Hypsolebias > Hypsolebias coamazonicus. Next base: position 24,232,076 of record JAVCKU010000093.1, read on the forward strand.
CACGTCATGAAGACCAAGACTTGAGGACATGACACTGCTACAAATACATACTTCATTTTTGTAAGAGTGGACAAGAGAATACAGGTAGTCCTCGGTTTACGTCACCCTCGGCTTACGGCATTTCGGACTTACGACCGCCTCCCCAGTGACGTCATCACACCTCACGGTGACTTTTTTATGCAGCATTTTATGTGTTTTTTGATTTTTTTGAGGATATTGTGTTAGCTAACTGCTTGGAAATACAGCAAAACGGCGTTTTAAGTACGCTGTTGTTGTGTTACATTGAAAAAAACATATTTAAAATGCCGTTACCGTTCGCCATGTGCTTTCAGTTTCGGTTTACGTTCAAAATCCGGACTTAAGTTCGCCATGTGCTTTCAGTTTCGGTTTATGTTCAAATCGGTGTACGACCGGGTCGTACGGAACTCGAACGTAAACCGAGGACTACCTGTATTCTGGCCTTGTTTTCTATTGGTGAAGGCTAGCGTTTGCGCGCCCTCTCCCAATCATTTTCATGAACCTCATAAACGGTTGGACTGAGCTAGCGGTGCTAGCCTCTCTGAGTTCTGGTCTTGTTTTAATTGGTGAAGGCAAGCGTTTGCGCCCCCTCTCCTAATTATTTTTACCAACCTCAAACAGTTGGACTAAGCTAGAGGCTCTGGCCTCTCTGAGTTTTGGCCTTATTTTAATTAGTGAAGGCAAGTGTTCGTGCCTCCCTCTCCCAATCATTTTTCACCAACCTCAAGTGGTTGGACTAGGCTAGCGGTGCTAGCCTCTTTGAATTCTGGCCTTGTTTTAATAGGTGAAGGCAAGTGTTCATGCACCCTCTCCCAATTATCCTCTTTTACCAGCTGAGCTAGTGGGTTTAGCCTGTCTGAGTTTCTTTGCCTTAATTGGTGACGGCAAGCGTGCATGCCACCTCTCCCAATTCTCTGCCTATCCTTTCATTCTTGTTCTCGTCCTGTATCCTGGATGTAGCTGGCGGTGCCAGCCCCTTTGCTGAGTTGCCATTTTTGCTTGAGTAAACTGCCTAAATTAAGGAGCATGGACGGCTCTCTCTGCTGCACAGATTGTGGGGCCGTGCTCCAGGCGGATGATGGTCATGACCTGTGTCCTGCCTGCCTTGGACATGACTATCTGGTGGAGGCTCTGTCAGAGAACCCATGAACTGCAGCTTCATGCCTCGTGCTGTGAGGGTGGCTTGGCTGGCTTAGTTTTGCCCCAAGCTTGGCAGTGACCTCCTGCCGTCTGGGCAGAAAGCTCCACATAGGTGCTCGAAGCACCGACCTGAGTCCAGTTTCTGTGGCCCCTCCTAGAAAGATACAAGCCAAGTCTGATCAGGGTCTTTCCACGAGGGTTAAGCAGCTGTCCGCAGAATTGGCAACAATGAAGTCCCTTTTTCATGCACGCCAACTGTGGACTGAGCCAGTGGCAGACACTGGACTCTCCTCCTCATACATGCCTGAGCTGACTGCGGAGGAAGAGGTGTTATTCTTGGCTGCCTCTGCCTCTCACCTTTTAGGTGAGGAAGAGGAGCATTCATCTCAAGTCTCAGAGACTGATTCACTTTCTTTGTCTCAGAGCGCAGCTAGTGGGTCAGGTGATGGCTTGGTGCAGGATGTCATGCATATGGCCTTGAGACAGCTGGATGTCCTGCAACCAGAGGAGTCCTCCCCTGGAAGTGCCTTCTTCATGCGCGGACGGGCCCTTCCTTCCTTTTTCATCCCTCCATCGGAGGAGTACCTGAGGGAGTTGCATGGTTGCTGGTGGGACCCAAAGGTCTTTGCGCACCTCTCCGCAGATAGCGAAGTATTGCTGGCTATGTACGAGCCAGCTACAACAGACTTGGATCGCATGCCGGCGATCGAACCATCTGTTGCCTCACTCATCGTGTCACCAGAGGAAGCTCTGCGCAGTGATGTTCGGTGCCTGTCTAGGCATGACAGACAAGGCAGCAGCTTTCAAGCCTTAGCAGGGCGATGTCCCCTCCATGTCCTCAGCATCCAAGGCGCCCGTCAGCTGATCCCAGCATTCGGCTGCCACCTTGGAGTCATAATAGGCCAAGTTTTTATTTTTATTTTTTACCTTCATGCGGTTCAGCAGAGACCCGACAGGAGCTTTCGTGAGTTGGTCCACCAACCAGCTGGGCAGGTTTGGACTGGGGACTCTGGCCGTCGCCCCCTACGGCCCCCGGGAGCTGTAGCAGGAGAGGCTGATGCTACCAGGCCGACCGTTGGATATTTCTCCCACCAGCAGCTCAGTTACTGGGCTGCTCATGCTGTGGACCCAGGGGTGGTTGCCACTCTGAACCATGGTTACCAGCTACAGTCCCGACGGCGGCCTCACATCTCATGCCCGGTCAAGATGACTATATTGCCAACCCGGTGAAAGCTTGAGCATTAAACCAGAAGTTTTCTGCCTGCCTGGCCAAGGGTGCAATCGAGGCAGTGGACCCTCTGGAAAAACCCAGAGGCTATTACTTGATTTACTTCCTCGTGCAAAGAGGATAGGCGGGTTTCGTCCCATTCGTCCCATCTAAGGGGACTCAACCCGTACCTAAGGGTGCTGCCCTTCCACATGCTCACGACAGCAGAGGTCCTTCAAGTTATCACGAGGGGAGAATGGTTCATGTCTATAGACCTGAAAGATGCTTATTTTCATCTGTTTATTGTGGCAGAACATCGCCACTTTCTCAGGTTTGCCTATCAAGGTCATCACTGGCAGTTCCCGGTACTCCAATTCGGGCTCTTTCTCTTTCCCTGAAGGTGTTCACTCAGTGCGTGACGGCAGCCCTCTCTCCTCTGCAGGCCTACGGAGTGAAGGTTCTGCTGTACTTAGACTATTGGCTTCTCTGCGCCCTGTCTCAGGCCTGTGCCTTTCGTGACACAAATCGCCTGCTCACTCATGTGTCCCAGTTGGGCCTCAGTGTCAACCTGGGGAAGAACTGCCTGATCCCTTCCCAGACAATCACCTTTCTTGGAGTGATTCTGGATTCACCCTCCATGGGAGCTTACCCATCCGCTCAAAGGGTGTGTGGCATACTCCAGTTGGTCAGTCGGTTCAGGCTGGGCAGGTAGCTCCCCTACATTGCCTTCCTACAGCTACTAGACAAACTGACGTCAGTCACTCATGTGGTGCCCTTAGGCCTGCTGTCACTTCACCCCTTGTAGAGGTGACTCAACAGCTTTCACCTGGATGCCAAGCTGCACAGGTATCGTAAGCTTGCAGTAACGTGGTCTTGTCTTCATGCCCTGATTCCATGGAGGGATGAAGATGAAGAACACTACTACTCCCAGGGGTGTCCCCATGGGAGTAGTAGTGTGTCACAGGGAAGTGGTCAAGACAGATGCCAGCTCCATGGGAGGAGGCATTATGTGGCAATGCAGAGCGGTTCAGTGTCACTTGGGTCAAAAAGACTGCTCCAAGCATATAAATGTGCTGGTGCTGTATGCAGTGTATTTGGCACTCAGGTACTTCCTGCCCCACCTGGAAGGGGGGCATGTTCTCGTTCGGTCAGACAACACCTCTGTTGTCTACCACATCAACCACCAAGGGCACACCAGGTCAGCACAACTTCTGAGAGTGTCCAGAGAGCTCCTGGAATGGGCCTCTCCTCGCCTGTCCACCCTGCGGGTGGCATCCTTACCAGGACAACACAATCAGGTCACAGATTTTCTCTTCCGCCATGGGTATGCCCTGGGAGAGTAGTCCCTCCACAGCGACATAGTGCTAATGATCTGGGACCGTTTGGTCAGGTGGAAGTAGACCTGTTCATGACAGAGGAGTCGACTCAGCGTCCCCTATGGTACTCCCTTATGGGGATGTCAGGTGCGCTGGGCCAGGACGTGTTGGCTCATCCTTGGCCAAGAGTCATCCTGTATGTCTTTCCACCCCTTTCTCTAATTTGGCCGACCCTTCAGAGAGTCCTCGAGGAGGGCCACAGGATGCTACTGGTGGCTCTATATTGGCCAGCACGACCATGGTTCCCACTGCTATGGAGTCTATGTCTGGGCGTCCCATGGTATCTTCCGACCAGGAGCGACTTGCTGTCTCAGTTGAGGGGACTGATATGGCACCCCAGTCCTCATTGTCTTTTGTGGCCACTGCGAGGCTAGGGCAGCAGCTGACCGGAGTTTCAAGCCCTGTCAGATGTACCATCCTGGGTGCCAGGGAACCCTCTACTCATCAGCAGTACGAAAACAGGTGGCGTCTGTTTTCCCAATGGTGTTCTGATCACAGTGAGGATCCAGTTTCCGGTACAGTACTCACCATTCTGAAGTTTCTCCAGTCTCTCCTTGATAAGGGTTGCTCTCCTTCGACGCTTAAAGTTTATGTAGCGGCAATATCATCTAATCACGCCGGCATCAATAAACGTACAGTGTGGAGCCATAATCTAGTTTCTCTTTTTCTGCATGGTGCCCGTAGGTTGCACCCGCCGATGGTTCCACGAGCACCAGGTTGGGATCTGCCCGTGGTTCTCGAAACTCTGTGCTGCCCTCCATTTGAGCCTCTGATACAGGCGGACCTCAAGTGGTTTTCATGTAAGATGGCTTTTTTGTTGGCTATTGTCTCAACAAAAAGGGTTGGCGAGCTACATGCTCTCTCAAGTCAACCCCTCATGTCTCAGGTGGGGCCCTGAGGGCTCTGATGTTACCTTGTGGCCAAACACTGCATTTGTACCAAAGGTGTTATCTCACTCTCACTGCAACCAACCATTGAGGCTTGCACAATTTCAGCCTCGCCTGGCGAGGAGTCTGAAATATTGTGCCCAGTGAGAGCACTGGAAGCATATGTTGCAGCTACTGCCGTCGTTATATGATGTTCAGGCCAGCTTTTTGTGTGTTACGAAGGCCCTAGGTTAGGCTATCCTCTTTCCAAACAGCGCCTCTCCCACTGGATCATGGATGTCATCTGCCATGCCTATGCCGCAGGGCATGGCCCCCTGCCTGTCAGCATGAAGGCACACTCTACCAGGAGTGGCTCTGCTTCCTGGGCTGTCCTGAGAGGGGTTCCGCTGGAAGCAATATGTGCTGATGCATCATGGGCTTCCCCAAGCACGTTCACCAGATTTTACAGAGTTAACATGGCCACCCCTCATCCCCTGGGTCAGGTTCTTCTGCAAGGGTCCTCTGGGCCTCCTCAGTGAGGTGTGTTCTCAGGATTCCTTGTGACATCATTGGTATTATAGTCAATATTGCTTTCAGCACCACCCTCTGGCGGTCAGTAGGGATGAAACAGAACGAAAGTTACATATGTAACTATGGTTCTGTGAATCACAGATGACCACCAGAGCTTCTTTATTACTCAGAATCCTTGCATTTCGTGAGAAGATTCTGTAGGAGTAGAGCCGCAGATGACATCAGGCTATATAGCCTCTGATTGGTCATCCGTGTCGCACCTGTGACTCCACTGGTATTACTACTCGAACAGCGCATGCGCAAAGGGAACATTCAGTGCTTTCAGCACCGCCCTCTGGCAGTCATCTGTGATTCATAGAACCGTAGTTACATATGTAACTTTCAATTTATGTTTATCTGGCAACACTGACCAGGCTTAGCTCAATGAACTCAGAGTCATTTTTGTGTTTGCAAAGGTTGCTCAGGTGTAGCGGCCATAAATTTCAAAAAGTTTTATTAAAATCTGGCCAGAAGTGTCATGAAGTATTTTGCTAACAGGTAGACAGAGTTGATATGAATGTTTACGGCTTTAATGTCACACCGTATGTGGTGCTAGGGGTAAGTGATAGAGATGATGCTCAGCTACTGAAGATGAAGGTGTACGTCTTATGATTACTGTTTGAAAGTTTCACTGAGGTCATTCCAGCGGGTGATGAAATATTCAGATATTTCACAAACAGACACAAACAGAGATGAGGGTAAAAACATTATCGCCTTCAGAGCAGGTGACAACAAAATGGAAGCAAACACAATAAGAAACTGTTTGGGTCTTTGGTTCTGCTCGGTTCCTTTGACAGAAGCAGACAAGTGAAACCTGCCCAAAAACAAGAGTTCTTTTATTGATGAGCAAAAGTCATGCAACAAATCAAACGTCTCATGTTTTTACAAATGCTTCAGTCCTTTTACTTTCCAAAAGAAGAAGACAAAAGAAGCTTCAGTGGGACAGGCAGGTGTGTGTGTGTGTGGGTGGGGTCAATTTGATGCTTGGCCTCATGGGAGACGAGATGTCAGGAGTGAGGGCTGTGGACAACTCTCAGTTACTACCACACCAAATGCAGCTCAGCATCTGTAAAGCTGACTGTGGTGGCCATCTTTGTGCTGACTCTAAAACAGAATCTAATGTTCTGAGTTATGCTAACAGACATCGTCAGCTGTTGTGTCTGCTGATAAAACAAGAAAGCAGGGGGTTTACGGCTGTTTGTGAAGTGTCAGGTGGAGCGCAGCTAAAAGCAAGGTCAAAGGTCAATGCTTGGCACAGTCCTCGGGACACATGCTTGTGTTGGCAAAATCAGAAAACTTAATCAAAGATGCGACAAAAAGTAAAGGTGCGTGTTTACATGGGGTTTTGATCCACAGAAAATGGAGACACTCAGTCAGAGCAATAAAAAACAAATGGGATTTGTTCACAAAATGGAGAGAAGAGTCCGTCCAATCCAGTTGGAGCCGTCAGAGAACTGGGTCCATGTAAGCCCGTCTGGATTCTAACCGCATTGTTTTGGTTCTGAATACAGAAACATTAGAGAATTAAGAGATAAGGAAGCACAACTAAAATCCTTCTGAACGTTAATAAAGCTGATCCCAATGTTAAAAACATCAGCCATGTTTTTTTTTTTTTGGTATCAAAGTGTGTAAACGTTGGACCACCTCCAACTGCGCAGACGGCTTCAGAGCTCATCTTCACAGTTTGGCTTCTTTGTGGTTGAAGGACGTGGGCAATTTGAGAAATGTCCGAGCTGTCAACAATGTAGGCGAAGGGAGCAACTCTCAGCTACTACCACACCAAATGTAGCTCAGTATCTGTGAAATGGACCGAGTTATTGTCATTTTCATGTCTTCTTCAGGTTTACAACAAACATTAATGACATTGTTTCCTGAAGCTTTCACTACAACCCATCCAGTGCTTTGAGATATATTGCTAACAGACTATGTTGAGCCACATGGGATGCTTGGACATCAGTCTTATTTCCATGTACACAAAGTGTCCCGGGTGTTTAAAAGGACAAACTTTGCTCCTTTGAGGCTCGACATGAATTCAGCAGTATTTATTTACCGTGACGTCACTCATACATCCACAGTTTCCTCTGTTCAAAAGCTTTGTGTTCATTTGATCGGTCGCTGCTGTCAGCCGTCATCATTGCCAACACCCAGTTCTAGTTTGTGCTGCGAGTGTCGGCTCTTCAGCTCCGAGTCTCCTCCCTGTGACAGGAAAACATACAGAACCTTGACCTTTGTCACAAACTTCAAAGTATTTCACTGGGATGTTCTTCAAAAAAAAAGCACCATTCAGCACATAGTTGTGAGGTGGAAGGAAAATGAAACGTTTTCAAACTAACAATGTGAAACGTCGCGACCATTGTTCTGTTTCCCTGAGTGAATTTTTAGTGGAACCACCATTCACTGGACATTCTTGGTCTATGTCTACTGAGGCTGAAGCTTTGGCCCATTCTTTATAAAACAGCTGCAGCTCAGAAGTTCCTCTGGTCTTTGTACTGAAGGCTGCCTTTAAATCCAAATGACCCACAAGGCCACAGGTGACAAAGGCCTTTTTGACCTAAAGACAGCAGGAGGGTTCAAAAACCAAATAGTCTCCACCGCTGGACAAGTTCAGAGTTTCATTCCCTGCCAGCCAAAGTGGAGGGATTGTTTCCCCCCAAAGCAGGTGAAGGTGCAGAGGCCAAGTGCCAGGACGCATTGATCACCAGATTTACAAACTCTCCTACTACGAGCCACAGAACCGCTGATCAGATCCCCAGCACCCACCCAGCTGGGCCCCCACTTGGCTCTTTGGGCTGAACTTTGTCCAGATATCATTCGTTCAACCTTTATTTATACAGGTTAAACTCATTTGTGACTTGAACAGCTTCATTTGAGCCAATCAGCCAGTGCAGAGCGGCTCAGCACTTCCTGTCCTTTAGGTGATGACGAGCAGGCACACACTAAGGACAAAAAAGTACCTGCTGAGTCCTGGTCCACTCCGAGCACTGGACAGAACAAGCTCAAAGATGGGGTGGTGGTGGGAGATGGTGTGTGTGTGTGTGTGGCATTTCCTGTGAACATGCAGCGTGAATACTTGTTGCTGAAAGATTCCTGCTGAAAATGTTTCAGCTCTAGACTGTTAATGTGATCTGAATTTGAACAGCTCAGGAAGATAAAAGCAGAGAAAATGGCAGAATAAGCTGAAAAAGGCAGAGAGGCTGAAAATTTTACAAAAAAAATTGAATTGAGCAACAACCCCCCCCCCCAAAAAAAAATAACCCCGTAATTAACAAAAAGTACTAGCTGCACATGATAGCTGAATAGGCTAAAATAGTTGAATTCAGGAGAAAGAAGCTAAAAGAAGCATTGAAAAGTTGAAATTATTCAAAAGAATCACAAAAGGCAGGTAACAGCAAAATATGGCAGGAAAAAATGGGCGAACATGATTAGAAAAATACCCCAAAAGTAGCTAAAAAGGCAAAACAACAGCTAAAATGAGCAGTAAAAGGCTGTAAACAGCTCCAATGGTTTAAAGGAGGTGAAGAGAGCTCCATTCATTTTCTATGAGAAAAACATGGCTGACAAAGCTAAATACTTCAAACAGTAAAAAGTGCACAACTACCAGAAGTCTCAGCAGGATTGTTCTGAACGAGACGAACGTTTTCATACATGAACTGTTGAAACAGAACAAAGACTGAGGAACGTGTTGAAACACGCAGAGCAGAAACCTGGACCTGACAAACATCAGCAAACACCACAGGCTTTGAACTGAAAACTTTATTTTGAGTCAAAAAAAGACGAGGCAGAAAAAACACAAGTTTGTAGTCGTGCTTTAAAAAGAGGGGGAGCAGCTGCTGCACGGAGCGGCAGCCTGAATACTCATCACGGTTTTATTAGTAAAAAATGTTGAAAAGCACGTCTCATTGTCCTTCCACGTCACCTTTAGTTTGTGTTCGTGTGTCCCACTTCATCAAAGCACAACAAGTTCTCTTACAAGACGAAACTCATCCATATCTGCAGGAATCAAGGCTGCGAACTTCAAAAATGTTTGTCGAGTTGAAAGAGTGACAATTTACACCGGCGTACGACGTTACCTAACGTGACGGAGAAGATTAAAAACAAATCCACCTCCAGGGCTCAGCTTTGGTCGTAGAGCTCATGTGATGTCATTAACGCGGGGGCGCTGTGTGCTGAGACCGGGGGTAATTATCAAAATGTGTAAAAGTGAAGCATCGTGGGTTTTTTAATAGAGGTAGTGAGAGAGTTTCATTTCATGAGAGGCGGGGCAAACCGTGAGCTGACGTTGGGGTGGGGTGGGGGCGGGGTCTGACATTACGGACATCAAGTGGAAACTGTACAGAGTGAACACGAGGCCTTCTGCAGGCTGGTGGTCCGCACAGACAGGAAGTGGGATTTCTGTTCGTAATGTTTGGAAGCATCGTCCCCAGACTCCAACTGCGCCCCCGCTGCCTCACATCGCTTCCAGTCTCGTAAAGTTCGGGGGGTGGAAGAGGAGGATCAGTTGGAGGTGTCGGAGTGAACGCTTCCAGGTCCTTCTGTTGGTGAAGTCACCGATGAGGGGGTTGCAGCGTCCGGCCAGCCCCCGTTTGCCTGCAGAGACCGGAGAAACACGTCAAGCACGAGGTGAGTGGACTGAGCTGCGACACGGAGGGGGACGCAAAGTCCCCAAACGATGTTCATGGATAAATCCTGGAAACATCACAGTCAAACACAGCTTCGGGCCAGACTAAGTCCTGGACTGGAACACAGCACATTTCACTCCAAATAAAATTATTCTTAAAAACACAAAAATTACAACAAGTTTAACTGAGGAAACGTGGAGCGTCTCAAACTGAGCGTCCTTCAGAGGAATGCATATTACCCACTGCCTTTCACACTGCACTCTGAACGCCTCCCCCACCGCCCTCTGACGGGTTTGAACAGTGAATGTTTGTAGTTTTTTTTAATTTCTTTATTCATTTCATAACAAAATAAAATACATATCAATTAACATATATACTGTATATATAAAATTACAAAATGATTATAAATATAAAATGAAAGGCAGCAGATGAAGAAAAAATCTTAGTAAATCTGCTCCTTATTTGTCTAATAAACCAATTCAAACAAACAGAAAATTGTAAAAACAAGTAAATAACTCAAGCAATATTTCAAATATCCAACATTTTTCATGAAATACATTCATATATAATTTTTTAGCAATTGGCTTTTTACCATTTTCTTAAATACCGAGATTGATTTAGCTTCCTTAACATCTGACTCCAAGTCGTTCCACAGTCCAACATCCTGAATTAGGGTAGATCTTCCCTTCAAACTAGTTCTGAATTGCTGTTTAACAAAAACATCTTTCCCCTTAAGATTATAATTACTGGATTTTTTTACACAAGTCATTTGGATATTAGAAGGCAATGTATTATGATGAGCTCTATACATAAATGACAGAATGTTATAATCCACCAAATCA
>JAVCKU010000093.1:24252404-24271206 GCA_032273985.1 Hypsolebias coamazonicus
GGCTTGGTGTAGAGCCTCTGGATCTCTGCATTAAAAGGAGTCAATTAAGGTGGTTTGAGCATCTGATTTGAAATCCTACTGGATGCCTCTCTTTGGAGGTTTTCCAGACATATCCCACTGACCCTGGTTTAGACCCAGAACTCGCAGGAGTAATTATATATTTTTCTGGCCTGGGAACACCTTGAGGGCCCCCAGGAGGAGCTGGAGAAAGTCGATGGGGAGAGGGAGGTCTGAATTTCTCTCCTGGACCTGTTGCCTTTGCAACCAGCCACAGAAAAGTAGAAGTTGGAGTATTTTCCAGACTGGTTATGACTTGTAAAAGCATTAAGAACTCACAGAGGGGGATGTCTTTATTTAAGCCACTAAAAGCTACTTTTTCTGGTCTTGCTAGGCTACGTTCACTCTAAATTAAACCAGCAAACAAAACATTTCTCATAAGGTTTTAAAAGATGAGTCTGGTGTTTTTCATTGTTTTAATATTTACGACGCGTGAGGATTATTTTACCAATAAATTTCTCCAAGAAGCCAAGCTCCAAAAAGATCTAGTTAGCATTTCTATCGTTAAGCTACAATTTCTTAGTAGAGATTGACGAATTGAAGGTTTTAATTAAGTTATGCAATATTTACTAGAGAATTTAGAAGAATGCAGCTCCAATGACAGAAACAAACTAAATTAATGTATAACTTTTATCTTTTTTTTCCCACTCTTACTTTCTTCTATATACTTAACAGTCTTAATATGCAATTACAAATTTAGAAAATAATTCCAAGGTAAATTTTTGTCTAAAATGTTTCAAACATAAAATAAATATATTTTGCTTCCATTCTTAAAAATGAGTTAGATCTCTAAATAAATCCACTATTGTTGGTTTATGTAAATATTTAAATGCTGACATTTTATTTAGCCACTTTTATAATTAAGTGAAAACGTTTATTTATTATAAATCCTTTTAATATTGGTTGTTTTCACTAAGCTATTTCCAACAGAAAATAAACTCCAATAAACAGCAATATGGCAAATGGCTATAATCAATACACCAAATAATGACTCTCAACCCAAGCTTACTGAAAATGCAAACTTTTAAACACAGTTAATATAAGACTGTTCTTTCAAAATCTACAAAAATGCACTAAACTGAGACTACAATCTGTATGACAAAATGTCTTACTAAAAATACAAATGTACCACATACAGCACATCCAACGCAAAGACCCTGCACAGCAGTTGACCTTGACATTAAAGCTGGGGTGATGAAATGTCTATGTGACACTTCGTCTAGGGATGAAATGTTGTTAAATTATCTTGAACTGATCAGGAGTTATGACGTGGACAAAAGAAAGCTTACGAGCATTTGGACGTTGACGAGCGTATAATAATAAAATTAAATAATTTCTTGGAGAAGGTTAGTGGAGAAACTCACTGTTGAATTTACATAACTTTTCTCACAACTCCAGAATACCACCAGACCAATCTTTTGAGAACAGGTCATAATTATTACAGAGATTAAAAAGACAGAGAGTACATGAAGAATATGGTTACTGAGAACAAGAAAAATAGGAACCAAGCATTTGGAGACTTGTTACTGGGCTCAGGTTGGTTAACTCTGGTAAAGCTTTGCTCAAGATTGCTCTAGAGCTGTAGCTGGGTAGTTATTAAGGGGAAACATTACATGTATTTATGAAAAAAAAAAAAGTGCATTACCAGAGAAAAGGCATGTTCAGTTTACAAGAACCGTCTTAATCTTTCATCCTTTACAAATGCTAGCATCAGCACTGAAAAAGCCTTAAATTTCTCGCGTGATGCACAGAGAGGAAGTACATGTCTAACCCTAGCACGGCCAGGGACTTCCTGTCTCACCTGCAGAGTTTGGAGTGGAAGGAGAATTTGCTTGGCTTCCATGTGAGGATGCATTAGCCGCATTCACGGCAGTTCTCGCAGCGTACATGTTGGCTTCTTCTTGGAACTTACCAATGTTTTTCTTGTATCTGATTCTTTTATTCCCAAACCAGTTGGAAACCTGAGCAGACAAACAAAAGAACACAGTTCACTCTGCAAGACACAGAACAACACAAATCATAAAAACAAACACAAACAAGTAATGTTTTTTTTTCTGTCTGCATGGGCATTAAATCTGGTATCTCAAGGGGTTACAACTGTCGGAGACTAGATGGTAATAAAAGAAAAACTGCAAGAAAATATTTAAATTTTCCATTAAAGTCTCACTGATTTGTGGAGTGTTTGTGGCCAAGCAACCAACAGGCAGCCAATTATTTAAAATCACATACTGTACTTTTTTGTGCACATCCTGTAAAACTGTAGGCCAAACATTATTAAGTTTGCCCACATCATAACAAGCCCACCTTGGCCCACTTTGTACCCACCTTGACAACCGCCCTCACATTTATAATTTAATCTACTGGAGTACCCTTTAAAAATTAGGCTGAGCAGCTTTGGACCAGCTTTTAAATTATTATATATTCACGGTGTGCTTAGAGCTGGGTGTTCAGCGTCGTAGCCTTGGATGTTTTCGGAATAATCCCAGATCTCAAGACAAAAGAAATAAAAAACACATATTTACTCAAATTAGGCAATTACTTGAATAGAACTAAAATAATTATTATGTTTGCATGAAAAAAAAAAACACAAGCAGGATAGGCTGTGCTTTCTCTGCTGTCAGCATCTGCTGCATTGTTTATATGTAGAAGCAGCTCTGGGGATGCAATAGGGTGATAGAAAACTTCAGTTTTATGCTCCATTGAATCAGTCAAGACTGCACCTTAACAATAAGTAGAGGTGAGTGTTGTCTGGGTGGGAATGAAAAGAAATAACTCTTAAAGATGAAGCCTAAGAGGAGAATGTAGATGGAAATAAAAAAGGGTCTAAGAATTGATCCTTGGGGAACCGGATTTGACTAGTGGCATCATCTACGAACTCAAGATGCCAAACGAAAACACCTATCTAATGTGATTGTGTCATTCACAACCCTTACATTTTATTTAAAGTGATTTTGTTCTTAATGCTCCACACACGTATTGACATTATTGAATCCTCGCCTGCTGCAAGTGAAATGAAAACTTTGTGCACTTCTTTACGATAAAGTCACTTCCACCAGGGCTTAGATCTCACCTTCTGCCCACGACCCCTCAGTGTCTGTGTCCTGCTCTGCTGTGTTTGACAGCTTTGAACCTGCAGCGCTCTCGTCTCTGCAGGAGGTGCTTAGTCTTTTAAAGCCAACATGTTCTCCAAATGATGCTGTTCCTCCTCGTTTATTTAAAAAAGTTTTCCTCACTGTTGGGCCTTCAGTCCTTGTTCTTCTGAATAGCAGTCAGTCCTCTGGTGTGGTCCCTGGAAATTTTAAATATGCAGCTGTCCAGCCTCTGTTTAGGAAACCCACTCTTGACCCTTCTGTTCTTGCTAACTACAGGCCAATTTCTAAACTGTCATTTCCTGTGAAAATTCTCGAGAAGGTAGTCTACAGCCAACTTTCAGCATACAGTATTTGAAAGAACAGAACATTTTAGAGATTTTACAGTCTGGTTTTAAATCTTTACAAAGTACAGAATCTGCCATTTTAAAAGTTTTAACAACAATTATTAGCAACTGATCCTGGTGACTGTGCTGTCCTCTTGCGTTTAGATTTATCGACTGCCTTTTGCATGATGGACCACAGGATTTTACGTTGTTGTTTGAAACAATGTGTGTGCGTGTGTGTGTGTGTGTGTGTGTGGGGGGGGGGGGGGGGTGTAATCAGCAGTACAGCTCTAGACTGGTTTAAGTCCTACTTAGTTGATCGTACATTCTATGTCTGCCTTGGTGACCCTGTGTCCTCTGCTCCTCCTCTTTTATGTGGGGTCCTGCAGGGCTCAGTTTTAGGCCACCTCCTCTTTACTCTGTACCTATGCTCTCTTAACTTTTTATTTTTTAGAAAATATGGGCTCTCCTTTCACTGTTATGCAGATGATACCCAGATTTATGTCCTACTAAAGAAAAAGGATTCTAACTCTCTGGGTCCTCTGTTTTTTATGTCTGGAGCACCTAAAAGCCTGGATGGCTGTGAACATTTTGATTTAATGAGGAAAAGACTAAGGTAATGGTCTTTGGAAGCTACACTGAGACCCCCTATACATACCAGAGCAGTTGTTAAATCCAGTTTTTTCCATTTTAGGCAGCTGCTTACAGTAAAGTTGATTCTTTCTCAGTGGCATTTCAAACAGTACTCCATGCCTTCATTAGCACTGGGCTGGATTACTGTAACACACTTTATAAAGGAGTCAGTAATTCCTTTATCTCAGCTTGAGTGGGTATAGAATGTTGCTGCATGGCTTTCAACTGGCACACTAAAGTTTGATCAGTTTTAGCCTCCCTGCACTGGCTACCAGTGTACATTTTAAGATTAATTTAAAAATTCTTTACTTATTTTAAAGCTCTCAGTGGATTTGCCCCGCCCTATATGTTCAAGCTACTACATCCCTGTACCCTCGATCTCTCAGGCCAGCCTCTTGAGTGTAACGAAGATGAACCATAAGCTCAAAGATTGTGCTTTAGCTATGGCAGCTCCTAAATTATGGTAAAATATCAAACAGGCCTCCTCCCTATTTGTTTTTCCATCCTTTCTTAAAACCCAACACTTCTCCCTGGCCTTTGACACTGTCTTACATGTTGACTTCTAATTGTTTTTAATTAAAATAAAAAACTATTCCATTTTAATTCTGACTGATTGTATGATTGTTTTATTATGTGCCAAGCACTTTGGTCCTGCTTTATGACATTCATACACTGATGGGACACACATCGGAGGCAATGAGGGGATCAGTGTTTTACCCAGGGACACTTCGGCATGTGACTGCTGGTGGATTAGACCCCCCAGCTCTTGCATTGGAGGACGACTGCACTAACCACTCAGCCACAGCCGCCCCTAAGAAGGTAAAAAAAATTGTCTTTTGGCTCTTTTTATTTTTGTGCATATGTAGGTGGATAAAATTGGGACAGCTTAGTTGTGTTTGTTATTTTGCACGTGGTTCTGAAATCTGTAAAACTCCTCTCTTTCACCAGAACATGTAAAGCAATCATTGTATTTATTGTCATCATCAATTCGTCTTTGTGGCTGCTTCAGCTGTGAAGCAGATATCTCATTTTCAAACACACACTTAATAATTTTAACACTTGTCCAGCGAGGTGGGGAGGTGAGCCTCACGTGGCATCAAGCTCTCAGCTTGTGCCAATGTGACCTGGTCAGGGGTCAGTGGCAGGTGGGGCGCTTTGATTGTGGACTCCTGTCAAACAGTAACACACGCGTCAGAAATATTATCACAGGAAGGAAACTTCCTGAGAATATGAAGTTCTGCACTGACACTGAGAGACCAACATTTTGATACACACCTAATTTTGTAAGCGTCAATAAATTCATACTGTATGAAGTTACAAACACATAAAGACTTTCATACAGTGCTAAATAAAACAAATGGTACGTCACAACAAGCGTATGGCACAACCTGTCGACAAACAGCAATCTATAACAACCTTGTTTTAATTTTGACCTTGATTTGTGACCTTGAACTCAGAGCTGGGGTGACAAAAAGTGACGTGACACTCTAGCTCGTGATGATGGAGATGTGTATGACGTTTTATCAAATTATCTTGAGCAGATCAGAAGTTATGGGCGGGACCATAGAAAGTTTCCAGACAAACGGAGACTACTGTGACACGTCTGTCGTATCAAAACAAAGCTCGAGTTATGGTAACCAAATGCAACTCCGCAGCTATTGTGAGAGAAATGTTATTTTGCAATTTACTTTAGAAGATGTTAAAAAATCTACTCTGCACTTAATGCAAGTGGATTTTGAACCTGTGCGAACGTTTTCAGATGCCTTTGAGAACGCTGCTGGCACTTTGCTGCAGCGTAGTGGGATATGGCTTTAGTGCGTTTGTTTGCTCAGATGGGAAGCAATGCTGTTCTGTTAGAAGCTGGGGCTGTTAGAGACAGTGCTGTGAATCCACACTAGTGGCAGAATGCAATGATTGTCAATAACAGTCTCATTTTGTCACCATGAGTGGAGCTATCATCAGAACTCAAGCAAGCAGCGATCAGTCAACTTCTGCTAACACCCATTACAGCTAATGGCCTCCCAGATGAAGCTGGGGGAGGTACACCCAGCTCTAATGATAAACAACATTAAAATGGAAACCAAATCAATCCTGTAAGGGTTCCACGTAGGTAAACATTCTCTTTTATTATAGTCAAGCGCAAATCATTGAGCTTCTGAAGAGCTTCGACAGTCAGGTCCAGCTGCACCCTCGCATCACGCGGTACCAACTAACGACACTGATCCATCCCACATGATAGATTCACAACACAACTGGCTGTTTACCACTTTACTTTGTTATCAGTTCTCACAAGATGAACACAACTGCATTTGCAAGAGTGCAGCATTAAAAAGTAGGTTTCTATTTGTTCTTGAATGTTGCACGTGAACAACTGTTGCACAAACGTTTGAAATAATTTTAGCTGTAAGATTGATAGTAAGACAACTGACTGCAGATTTCAATGGCAGGCGCTGACAGATTTGCTCTTAAAGTAACGATTAGTTACTTTGATTAGAAGCACAAAGAATGTCACAAGTTAGTAGTAGTCATGGTTTTGTCCATAGAATCCTTAGTCTGAATGACAATGTGCCACAGATTTAGTCAGAAGAAAAATAAAAAACAACGAACAAACAAAAACACAACGAACTCCAGCTTGTCATCATTTATTGAGCAGATCAGAGGTAATGTTTTTAATGTTTTTACTTTGTATGCTATTAGTGCGTAGTGTATTTTTAGTTGATGTTTTTCTTGGTTCATATCTTAGATGTTATTACTGTTTTCTTTTACGTTTTATTGTTGGATGTAACTGGGACCCTGTGTACATAATCTGGTTTCATCACATGTACCACATGTGGTGTGAATTACAATAAAGATTCTCTGACTCTGATTTATTGAACAAAAATGAAGCCAAAATGGAACAGCTGTTTGAAAAATGAAGTCCGTCCTTGTTGCTGGGAGTTGCTGATCAAAGACAGTGATAAAAACTGGAGTCTTGTACTCTGATGGGCCTGTCACGATAAATCATTTTGCTGGGCGATTAATTGTCTCAGAAATGATTGCAATAAACAATACTATTGTTTGAAATTTGAAAATAAATAGTAATTGTCAAATTTAAGAAGAAATGTTTGTTAATTTGTTTTGCATGTAGTACCTTTTTTTGACCAGTATAAGACGGTATATTCGGCAGTATAAAACTGTTTGAACTGAAAGATGGATAGTGAGGGAGCGAGCAGTGTGTCTCTTTACGAAAAATGGGAGGGAGGCCCCTTGACGTGACATGGGCTGTCTCTCTTTTCTTTTTTTCAGTTCTCAAAATGGCGGATGCTCAACGAGGTTTGTGCTCTTTAGCATAGCATTTTTCACAAAAAGCTTTTAATAAAATTTTTTTTAAAAATTAGTAAACCAGTTCTCAGCTTCTTTTTGCAGAGAAAAACAACCTTTTACACGAAGGGACAGATTTCATTCGTGAAGTTTGAAGCTTTGACAAGACAGAGGTTTTTTTCCCTTGAGGTTGGCCTGTTAGCTTAGCTCGTAGCTTAGCTGCTTTTAATGATCAAAAAACGCGATTTTGGATAGTTAAAGCAGATTTTAAAGAGAAAAGAGAAAGGGAGGGGTCAGTGAAGAGCACCGGAGTTGAGCTTTTTGTCATCTAGTGTCTTCAGTAGAAAGAGACACGAAGAAACAATAAAGCAGATAAATGAAAACGAGGTTGATCATTTTCATTTATCATGCGATTAATTGATTTATTTATCGCAACAAGCATACTCTGTAGCATACATGTGTGTATTAACACAACACCAAGGTGGAAGTACATCAGCAATGACCTTACAGAAGCAAATGTTGCTGCCCATCAATGTGTGAAGGGTCAAAGGTCATTTATGAACTATTTGGAGTTCATCGTTCTACAGAGAGAAGTTAAAACACATTTAGGACAACTGCCAGGCTTCACAGAGGTGGACATTTCAGCAAATTCACCCTGAAGGTCAGAATGTGCAATGCTCAGAGAAACGACAAATCAAGAGTACTGCATACGGCCCATTACACACCTGTCAACAAACTATTACACAGCACTCCATAGCAATGATACGGACAAGCAAAGACCTTGCCTTTGACCTTGATTTGTGACCTTGAACTTGAAGCTGGGTGATGAAAATAATATGTAACACGCAGTCTAGTAGTGGTATAAATGTGTATCGAGTTCAGTTAAAATATTTTGAGCGGATTAGAAGTTATGGGCAGGACAGAAGAAACTTTATGGATGTACAGAGTTCGTCTTTCGAAAGGCGGAGAAAATCCCAAGAGCTTCATCTCAGAGCCTACATGTTTACTGATCTACAGTTCATGACAGGACAGTTAGAAAAGGACTAATCAAGTAAGGCTCATTTGGAGGAGGCTCTTAAAAACAAGAAACAAGCCCAGCGGGGCCCTGATCCAACAGGACAAAGAGCCCAGACACAGCCGTAACAGAAGTACAACAAATTTCAGAAAAAGCTGGTCACAAACAGCAATGGACTGAAGTAATATTGGAAAGAAGAGTGGGCCAAAATTCTAGAACCATGAGAGTCTGATAAAATCCTAAAAAAAACCTCTGGGCCTTGAATCATGGGGTGTTTTCCATTCAGCTTTTCCACATGTTGTTTTAGGTTAATAAACAAAGACATGGTGGAATCTGTTGTGCGTTTTTGTTCACTTGACTGGAACCACTTTAGATCAGATCATTTTTAATATGTCCCAACACATAAAACCTTAGAACTGAAGGGCCTTTTTCAGGATGGTGTTCCACATGCAGCTCTGATTTGTTCCCTAAGTATAAGTAGTGTGTCCAGTGAAAGTGATTGTATCAGGGTGATAAACCATCAGCTTTAGATTAGCTCATATTCTGTAAGGTACCTGGGCCACTGTGATGGCACACTTCTTTGCCAGCTCTTCTTTAGCCTCCTCGCTGGGGTAGGGGTTACTGAGGTGTGAGTAGAAATACTCATTCAGGATCTCTGTGGCCTGCTTGTTGAAGTTTCGTCTTTTCCGTCTGCAACGAGAGCATCCCATTAACACGGGTACAGTTCAGTCATGGTCGTATGTTATGTAGCATGAAGATCACCAAAAAAACACAGGCGTGACCCTGATGATCATTCACTCACTGAACATAAAATCAGAAACTGGGTCACAAGAACATTTGGATTATTAAAAATAAATAAATACAGCATATATGCTAACTGAGAGACTGGTAAAAGTCAAGCACATGCTCAAGGAGTAAAATCAACCAGTAACCCTATGTCCCCTGTCGCTGAGGGATTTAAAGAGTGAATGTTTGTAGTTTTGGAGATGAGAGTTTTTCTGGACTGGACCGAACAGAGAATGAAGTAAACCTTAATGTTATTTTTATTTATTTATTTTTTTCTTGTCTGAGGCAGCTCAGAGTGACAGATCCTGGAAAGAGGAGGGAGACATTTATCCACCAACAGGTGCAACGGAGGAGCCAGGGGGTGGCCAAAGGTGGCCTTGGCTCCCATGGATGAATCTTTGACAACCCCATTCAAGAGGAAACTATACTTTTAAGCAATGTAAACACTGTAGTTTCCTCGAATGATAGCCGTGGTCAGTTTACAATAGTAACTTTTTTACAACTAGATGCAGCCACACAACAAAATAGAAGTCAGTACCTCACTTATTTTTCAAGTTATCATGCACACAACATTCATGGATGGACTGAGGGTGTTTCCAGCTCGCCCTCCTAACTCCGCGATTGGGGACAAACAAACACGCATGATTGAAAAATAGGTTCAAAACACTGACAAGTGTATAATTTACCCAGCTGTTCCTCTGGATACTTCACCTAAATGTGTCTACAGAGTAGAACTGACACAAATGGCAGTTAGTGTTAGTTTAATGTGACACAAAGGAAAAGTTCCACTTCTTCGTCTTTCTCTTCCTGTGTTTTCAGTCTGTTTATTTTCATGGCAGCATCACTTCCAGGCCTGAACAGAGTACCCGGTCACATGGATCAAATGAAACATCAAATACAACCTCTTATCTTACAGATCTTATTGATCCATACTTTCCTAACAGAGCACTCTCAATCTGTAAAGGTTGAGAGGTGAAATGCAAATAAAACAGAATAAATTTTTTTTTTTTTTTTTTTAATCTCATAACCTCATGATTTATTCACAATGGAGACTAATAATTGAACATTTTAAACCCAAGTAAACATATTCTAAACAAGCAGGGCGTCAGTTGGCCTCTATGCTGAATGTCCCGCTCAGCTCCAGGGTGAGAGCAGCGTTTCCATCTTTGGACCACTTTCAGTCCAACAGTTTGCCCCTAATTAAAAGTAAACTCTTCCCTTCCTTATCAACTGTCTGGGTCAGGTGCTGGCTGACCGTTAAAGAGTAGACCTCCTGTCCCATGCTGCACAGCATGCGGTCTGCCACCATCTAAATCAGGGAGTCCCAAAATCACTGAATCAGGTGTGCTGGAGCAGGGAAACAACTAAAATGCAGGATGGCGTTCCTCAAGGACCATGGTTGGGAACCGCTGAAATCACAGCAATGTCTAAATCTTTACTTTCACCCACAATTTTTCAACAAGAAAGCAATAAACTAGGTGTGGTTACACACCATTTAAGAACGGCTGATTTATCAGTGCTGTTAAACAAATCGTTCAGAGAAACTACCAGCTGCAGTCAATCACGATCACCAATAAGAAGTAAATACGTGGTGCTGAAGGTTTAACTTGACACGGCCAAGACTCGTTAACTTCACCACTTGCTTCTGCTGAGGTCGGACGCTTCCCCTCCCACTCCGCTTTGCTTTGCTTCTTTGTCCGTCTGTGGAACTGCTTCTGAGCCTCTCTTGCATATTTTTCGAACCATAATTATGGACTTATTTGGCCAGTTGGTCCCTCAGCACAATTTGATAACATTTTTTTCAAAGAGAAAACAGGCTTTAGGCGAGCCGACTTGCCCTGTTGGCACGCACGCTGCTGGATATCTCATCCACTTGAAGACTTGATGACACGTCTATCTCTGCTGCTATCTGTGGATTTTAAGGATGCATATCAGAATCAGAATAAGCTTTATTATCATTGCACCGAGGTACAGCAAGAACATGTACGTACAGTCGTCCGAAAGATGGACGGAGTGTACGAAGCTGCAGCTATCTCATCGGAGGGAGCTGGCTGATTATTCCATCCTTATCAGAACTTTTACAGTGCCCTTGAGAGTGTCCATGGACATTGCTCAACGTTCTCGGTGTCTCCCCCCCACCCCCTCTGCAGAATGTCTACGTCACTATGTGCTTGTCTGTGCGAGGTGTTTTTTAATATTAGAATTTTTTTTCTCAGGCAAGAAGAATGATTTTAATAGGAATTTTTTTTGCCTCCAATTCCTAATGTGTCCAATTTCATTACTTTTTGTCTGTCTAAGCAGATCTCACTTGTAAATGAGTCTTCTAGGCTCAATGTGACTTCTCTGTCTAAATAAAGGTTGAAAGAATTGTTTATTCTAGGCTACAGAGTTAGTTTGTCGCTCAGCGTTCACTCGTTCTTGATGTGCTGTGTGTAAATGACCAACTTCCAGATTTCCTCCGTGATCACAGTCACTCTGCTGTACAGCCTAACAGGTTGTACAGAGATGAAGGAAGTCTGAGGCACTTGTTCAGGCAGAAGAGGATCCACCAGCTAGAGCTGTGTGTTTTTCTCAGGACACTGGCAGATTGAATGCAACCCTCTCCACAGCCATTCAATCCCCACCTCAAGCCTCCTTCTGCTCCTTTCTGCCCTTTTGGCTGCATCCTTCACCCCCAGCCATTCAATGGAGTTGGCACCGAGACCCAAAGCAAGAAAGCGATGGGATAAGAGGGGGAGGTATGGACGGTTGGAGAAAGTGAATCAGTTGCACCCAAAAAAACCCAAAAAAAAAAAACCGCCACTGTGGGGCAGTCGGCACATGTGGGGCTGTTAGTGGGTGGTGGTGGAGTGGGGGTAAAAGTCTGAAAGTGTGGAGGTGGAGCTGCTGAGCTGGAACAGAAGCCGATGAGAGCACAGTGGTTCTTATGAAGAGCTCTGTGGAGCCTATGAGGGTTAGTTTATGCTTTTTAAATGTTTGTGTTCACATATTAGAAAACTGCCTATGAAATGTTGCAGTATTGGACAGTTATTTTTGGTGTGTGTGTGTGTGTGTGTGTTTCTGTTTGTGCTACTGAGGGTAAGAAGTTGACAATATTGTGTGAAAAGTAATAATTGGACGTACAGCTGATGAACCTTTGGAGTCAGCCTGATTCAAGATGGCTGCCACAGCAAAGACCTTAGAAAACCTCAAAAAAAGTGTAAATCTCAGGTAACTTGACAGGTATTGGGCTAAGATTTGTTGTGGGCGTGGCTGAGAGTCATTGTGTGCATCTAACACATCTAATAATAAATACTTATTTAAAAACCAACAATGGTCAGTCAGGTCATCTGGACAGTTTCAGTTTTGTGCTGAGACGTTTCATCCAACAGACTGAACATGGTTGGATTTTATACCTGGATTACTGAGCATGAACTTTGGTGATGAGGGAGAGGGTGGGCCCCAGAGGAGAGGGCATGACCCAGAGGCCATCTTAGCACCAGTAGAACTGTCTTTTTCCCTACTTTGGAGTAAGCTGTTGATGAAGAACCAGTTTTGTTTGGTGGTTCCACAGACTGAAGAAGTCCGTAGGATGACAGATGAAACATCTCGGCACAAAAAGAAACTGTCCTGATGACCTGACAGAACATGGTTGGATTTTATACATGTATTATAGAGCATGGATTTTGGGACTTGTTTAAAAAGTCTTCAGTTGATCCAAAATGCTGCTGCCAGAGTCTTAACTGGAGTTACTGGGAGAGATCATATCTCCAGTTTTAGCTTCTCTCCACTGGCTCCCTGTCAAATCCAGAACTGAATTCTATATCTTACTTCTAACCTACAAAGCCATCAACAACCTACGGCTAAACATGTCATCGCTGGTCAGGTTGGGGAGTTCAGCATCAGAATTTACAAAGGCTTACATGTAAACCGAAAACTTTGTCCATTTGGGATTCAATAAATCATAGCATCGTACAGTGTAATGTGACAAAAATATGTAAATGTATTATAAAACAAACATTTTGTGCAGAAAGTCACAATAATAAAATAGTTTAAATCTGCATGGTGTCGTGGGTTTTTAAGTTTTGATCAGGATCCACGTAGCTGCCCACATGTAGACGATGGGATCTGTAAAACGGAGCGCACTATCAGTTCTGTTTAACTTGGCTAGTTTTAGCTGAGCTTATCACAGACGTATAATGTTGAATCTGTAGAGCTGTTTGTTCTACAAGCAGGGAAATGTTTAATTATTGAATGTGGAACTGTTCAACATATAATTCAAAAGCACATTCATCTTCAGTCGGGGTTATGAAGACACAGCTCCATGTTTTTAAAGACTTCTGTAGAGACGCAGCAGCGCTTCAGGAAACGAGCAGCCAGTGGAAACTGATTATAATGGCCACTATCAGGCTGGCAGCAATCATTCATCAGTGGACGCTGTGAGCTGAGGTTTAGCTGCATGTAGTTGTGGATATCAAATAAAAGGCCACTGAAAGAAATGCTTCATGGAGGCAAATACAAAACTGTGGAGCTAACGAAGGCGGTTCTGTGTGACGCTCAGCAGGATGCAGGCAGCTAACGAGGGAACAGGAGAAAAACAAGGCAAAGTGGGAGACAAAGTGGATGAGGTGCCTTCATGGGTGAAGGGTAGAGGAGTAAGCACATATCTTAATGAAACTCTCCTTATCTGATGCCCAGCTGGCCACATGTGTGATTACATGAGGGAGAAAAGGTGAAGAGGGAAGCAGGAAAGTTTGCTCATGGTCCACCACAAATCCCACAAAGGTCACATCACTTCAGTAGTTTCTAGATTCTCTGTGACAACAGGATGATTATACTTCTTCTCTTAAATCATTTAATGTTGGAGGGAAACATTTTCAGTTTAAATCTGACTTGATGTAGGAGCCTTCAGGATGAAGCAGCACCTGACAATCAGGTCTCACCCCATCATCAGAAGCTGACCTAACCAAAACGTCTGTGTCTGGGTGGAGTCTGTGAGGATCCCAGCTCCTGGTTTCTTCTACCCGTCTCTAACCACTTCTTCGCAGCTCATGAGCGACAGGTGTGTGCCATCTACCACATCCGTCATGGCTGCCTCGACGAGAAGCCACATCACTCACTGACGCTTGAGCGTTGGTTCACCTACAGTGAAGTCAACCTTCTGCCTTTAGTAAAGATCTTTTGAGCAAAAGACTAAGTCTGACCTTTAAACCCTCCTTCGTGTGTGTTCAGCCGCCTGCTGCAGTTGCATTCGGTCCGAAAAAATCTCATCCGGCCCCAGCCCGTAGCCATCATTTCTGAACCCAACTCGACGAATTAACAGTACAGGTTCGAAACACGCCCCCAAACACACCCGTTTGGGTCATCGGCCGCGAGTGTCCACTGAGTGCAGCGGCTGAATGAACATCCATTTGAGCGATGGACCACTTCCTGGGAGTATACTCATCTGAAGCTGAACTGAACTTTAAATGACCTCTTTCAAGGCTGGTCAGCTCGTGGTAAAATGGTCATGTGCAGCCGGTGAATGTATGGCAAGCCATGTAGCCAAATAATTGGATCATGGCTGATCTGCTGACGCAATCAAAAGCCCGACACCGACCCGGCCTGCCCATCCAGCACATTATGGCCTGGACCAGCTTAGAAATGACAGCTCAAGCCTGCTTTGGAAACTTACTGCTGTTGGGCTGTTTGTTGTGAGTTCAGTACTCCTATACCTCAACGTCCACCGCCTGGAGCCTCTCAACATGTAAGAGAAGACTGGACATAACTGGCTTCATCTGCCATCTCTGGTCCCACCTGTCAATCTACTTCAAACCTCTACTTACCTCCTGGAGGTAAATGTTCTAGGTTCATGTTTCTCCTGATGATCTGCTACGGTTGTGTAGAACCTGGGATCAGCCACGTCTCCTACACCGAGCCTGAAAAGGAAAAATCTACACAGTGAGAAAATCTTCCTCTATCTACGAACAAACATCTCAATGACTACCCATCACTTACCAGATCCCACCGGTCCCTACATCCTTCCACATTTATAACGTAAAACACTCAGCATTTTGTATTCTGAGTCTCTTTTTGGTTCTCAAAGCACCAAATTCAGGTTAAAACCATGAACATACACATAGGTATGATGTTTTTCTGAGGGGTGAAGTCCCTTACACTGTTATTCAGAACAAATGAAGTCAGGTGACAGCATCCTGTGGAAGCGTGTTTTCAGATCCAAACGCTTCAGTAAATACTCCAGACTGGACAGTTGAATTCATGATTTGGAGAATCTGATCACAGAGGTGACGCTCAACTGCATTTTCTACCTGAAGTCAGCGTAGCCAAACTGTTCTTGTAGGTACAAACCAGGTAATGTCACTTCATCATCCAGCCTGGTTCTTATAGGTACCCTGTAAGTAGATGTAGTAATTGTGACATTTATCGGAATACCCAGAGAATATGGACTGAAGAAAACAGATTTAGAAGCAAAGTAAGTTTAGCAGTGTTTATTTACAAGTGATATTGGCGACGTGCACGGGGATGGAACCCTGGGGAGCAAGGAGAAGGTTTAGTATGGGTAAATTGAGGAATGGTGAATAATGTTTTTCTTTCTTACAGGAAGATGTCTGGTTTGGTGAAGGAGCAGGTGATCCAGTGGTTCCACTGAGCGAAGGAAGACGTCCGAGGAGAGTTCCAGGTTGAGGTAGGCAAGTGGCGAGGAGACAGATGAGGCAGTCACAAGGGAGCTTGAGGTCATACGGTGGGAACCTGGGCACAGGAAGGCAGCAGAAGTAAACGCTGAAAACACAAAGGAGCACACGGTAAGTTTATCTTTAATCAGATAAAGAAAAGCGCTCAGAAACAACTGCTGTTGGGCATGTAATGCTCCACTGGTGACAGGGGGTCTTCTGCAGCCTTCTGTACTCCTGCAGCTCATCGAGGAGATGGTCCACAGGTGTGGCTTGTTGGTGCCATCGTGAGACCTGAACTCCCACAGTAATAAAAACTCATTTGATCAGTCTAATCTGGGAAAGGAAGGTGTCATTTTCAAGGTGGGTTGCCCTTTAGAATCTCGTGCTAGTTTTTGTACGTTCATCAAAAGGCAAACGTCTGGTGAACACAGTCTCCATCCGTCTGCCCATAAACTCTCTTTATATGCCAATAACTTCCAATCAGCTCAAGATAATTAACTGAAACTTGATACACATGCACCACAACTAGACACCGAGTCGTCCAAAGTTTTCATCACCCCAGCTCCAACGTCACGTTCACAAGTCAAGGTCAAAGATTATACAAGGACTTTTTTGTTTTTGCTTGTCCGAGCCGCAGCCACAGATTGTCCTATAATAGTTTGTTGACTGGCGTATGTTAAGTCATATTCAGTACTCTTGGACTTTTACAGCTTCAATGTTTGAAGGAGGACAGAACTGCGGTGCAGTTGGTAGAAATGCCATCTCTCAGTGAACAGGTCACCCAGGTTCAAATCCCTGCCGGGGGTCTTTCTGGGAGGAGTTTGCATGTTCTCTCCGTGCATGCGTGGGTTTCCTCCAGGTACTCCAGTTTCCTCCCACAGACCACAAACATGCATGTTAGACTGATGGTGACTCTAAATTGTCTCTAGGTGAGAGTGAGAGAGTTTGTTTGTCTCTTTGTTTACCTGTGGTGGACTGGAGACCTGTCCTGGGTGTCCCCTGCCAGGGATGGACTGCATGGGTTCCAGTGACCCCCACAACTCGAAAAGGAAGCGGGTAAAGACAATTGATGGATGGATGGATGGATGGATGGATGGATGGATGGATGGATGGATGGATGGATGGATGGATGAAAAGGCTTTGAAGGGAAGAGATTTTCAAAGCAGCACAAGATCCACCCCAGAACCTACAGGGTGTCTACAAGGAATCAAAAAAAGTACTTACTGGATACCTACAGGGTACTTACAAAGTACTTGTGTCAATTTTCACTTCCTCTAATAATAAAGTAAAAGATTCATGTCTAACAGCAGAAACCGATGACAGACCTCAATAAAATTAAGAAAACCTGTTTAAATTCCTCTCGGCTTCAGTGTTTAGAGCGATAGCTTTAACGGTGGCGTCTTGTTTCAACAGCGTTCATATATTTTCCTTTAAAATGAAAATCCTGATGGTGCATGCATCCACCTCCTCTGCACAATAGTGTGCGTGTGCATGTGCCTGTGTGTCATGTTCACGTCTTCACAGCGAGGCGGAGGCTGAGTGTTCGGCATCATTACCTCCACCTTGATTTGTCTCCAGGAGGTTTCCCATGCTGTCTGCCAACATTAGCCTTTGTGTTTCCTCGCAGAGATATGTTTATGTGCGAGTGGTTGCTGCGGGGTAAGAGGTGCAGCTTATTTATGCATGCATGCTCTCTGAATCCACTGCAGCAGGGAGAAAAATGAGTCGAGGCTAATGCAGACGGTCCCCACACTGTACTCTTCATCATTACTCTTTAAAAAGGGCCTGAAGATTTAATGACGGAGCGCGCACACCTCACAAAAGTGAGATGTTTTCTTTGTGTTGACTCCTGCACGCAAAGTGGCAATTATTATAATGCGCCTTTAATTGGCATTTATTTTGTAGACGGAGCGGCTCGGCGAGAAGCACGGGTTCATTAGCAGCTGGAAGAGGAAAATACAAATGTTGATGCTTTACATCTTCTTAATAAGGTCATTGTTAACATTGTCATTTTGAACAACATCAGCCCTCTGCTCTGCAGGAATCATTTATCACCTGTAAAGGACACGGAGAACAACGTGCTGCGGGGAGCGAGGCTAAAGGAAGAGGTGAGAAAAGGAATATTATTATGTTTTAATGGCTTTCCCTGGGGAGAAGAGGGTCCATTTCTTTTTCAGCTAATGAAAGGAGCTGAGACAGCTGAGATGAGACAACGTGTAGGAGCGAGGAAAAAGTGCGGATAAAAGGATGAATTGGGAAAGAACACCAAGGACACAAGTTGCTTTCCTGATTTTACTCACATCAAACCACATATGGCGTTCCTTTAAAGAAGAATAGAACTGTTAACCGGCGCGTCATCATCTGTGACCAGGCCGGCTCCACCATTTAACATTTCCTCTGCTAATACATATTTAACATGAATGTTCAATGTCCAGCATGCAGATTCATGATTCTTACTTAGGTGGAGAAGAGTTAAACACAAAAGTAATCGGAGGGTGGAGACATGATTTGGTTTTCTATCAAACTTGAGGATCAAGGTTCAAGGTGACTACATTGTCTTTGGCATCAATAGTGGTTCATAAGGTGGAATGAAATTGTGTACTCAAGATCTCAGTTACACCCAAACATAGCAATAGTATAAAGTATTAAAAAGAACAGTATATAAGACAACAACAATAATATGAGGTGTATTAAACAGCAGCCTGAACATGAGTCTGTTGTGAGCACATGAGTATGAATACAGCAGCTTCAGGTAAGAAATCAGCAGCATGGATGATCAGCAGCATGGATAATCAGCAGCACAGAGAAGGTGTCAAATGTCCAATTAAAATGTCATTACTGTGATTTTTTTTTCTGGTTAGATGTTCATAAGTCTAACAGCCTCAGGGTAGAAGCTGTTCCTCAGTCTAGTGCAGGGATCTGCAACCTCTACGATCAAAAGAG
>JAVCKU010000093.1:24426961-24439261 GCA_032273985.1 Hypsolebias coamazonicus
CATAGTTTATCCATCATGAACACCATGTTCGAACATAAGGTCCTCCACTTCCTCCAGACTCTTTGTGAATTGAGGACATTGGACCATTGAGCAACAGTCCAGTTCTTTGTCTCCTCAGCCAGGTAAGATGATGCTGATATTGTCTCTGGTTAAGGAGTGGCTGGACTTGAAGAATGAGACATTTGTAGGCCATGTCTAGGAGTTAATTAGCTATTTAGGATGTGACAACAATAGTTTATAATATTAAATCTCCACAATTCAAATTTTCTGAGACACAGAGTTTTGGGTTTGCATAACCTGTAAGCCATAATCATTAACATTACAAGAAAGGACTGAAATATCTAATAAGAGTTTCTCTTTCTGAAATCATTGACAAAAAAAATTGAACATTTTCACAATATTCAAATGCGCTGAGATCCACCTGTACCCTTTTCAGTCCTTCTGTGCCATGCGTCTTCTTCTGTTAATTAGGAGGGCTTCTAGTATCTGCATCAACCTTGTGTATAGTTTTTCACAGTAGACAATGCCGTTCTGCACTTGGCAATGCATATACATATCTAGAATTGTTGTCACAACTAAAACACAACAAAATGAAAATATTTTAAAGTGATTTTTGTAGGAAGGTTTGACTGCTCCACTGCTGCTGGCATTAAGGGAAACTTCCACCGAGCGTGGCAGCCTCCTCTCAGACCTCTGAAGCACCCTGGCAGTGCAGTGAGTCACGTATGCACACCATGAGGATTAACTTCCACTTCATCTGGTTACGTCGTGGACTGTCTGGTCTCTCTTTCTCTATCACACTCTTTTTTCCTTCTATTTCACTGTTTCTTTTTCTCACTCCCTAACTCACAGACATCCCCGGGGCACCAGTACTTGTTAGCGTGGTGTAGCGGAGGTGGTGGTGGGGTGTACAGAGAGCACCATGGTCTCATTACCTCCACATGCTCTCTCTGCAGCTCACAATGGGGGCTTGAGATGAGGGGTAGTGTATGGAGCCTGATTCGTTTTGATGTTGCGCACATAACGAGGCTCCCTAGTGTTAACTCCCCGTCCCTGAGTGGAGCCCCGAGGAGCCTGACGTGCAGTTGACGCCGCGGCTCTATGAACGCTTTCCCACTGCATCCCAAGCAAACTTCACAAAGGTCAGGGAGTCATGTCTGCTGGATTTTTGTGTCCTCTGGGCTTTTCTCATTAGCAGCACAGAGTGGGTGGATCTCTGGCGTCAATCAAGAATTACTCAGAAACTCCCAGAAGGATAAAGAGAGCAAAAAGCACGCTGTAACGATTTCTAACAAAGCAGACGTAATACATTTGGGAGTCTTCTGCAAGCAAAGTTGCAACTAAGACTTTTTTTTTTGCCACATTCACACACATTGCACACCTAATCGCTACAGTTTGGCCTCTAGCCTGACA
Source organism: Hypsolebias coamazonicus (assembly GCA_032273985.1). Lineage (NCBI taxonomy): Eukaryota > Metazoa > Chordata > Actinopteri > Cyprinodontiformes > Rivulidae > Hypsolebias > Hypsolebias coamazonicus. The sequence continues at coordinate 24,428,375 of JAVCKU010000093.1, forward strand.
GTTGAGCGTGATAAGAGATCTGCTTTTCCACTATTGTCTCTGGGATGATGGCTGAGAGCATGTACACATGTAGGGCTAACACCAAACTGCCACTGTCTCACTGAGGATTCCAACTGGTAGAAACTAATACCACCTGAGTGCCAGAGCTCAGAGAGGTTTGCTAACGGGTGGCCATGCCACCCTCTTCACTGCCCCCTCTCCCTGCGTGGTTCTTTGGTTTGTGGAATAATCTAATGGGCACATCACGCCTGAGAAGTTCCTGCCTAATACTGTACAAAGTATTTCCTCCCAAAGGCTGAGCTGATGCAACTGGGAGCAAACCGAGGCTGACTTTCTGACTTTCTGCGTCACAGGGGTGTGCTGCAAAACTGAGATCCATTTTTATATATTTGAACTGTAATTTAGGAATATACAATCATCATAATTTGTGCATAAATGATGTACCAAATAACAAAATGTTTGTAAACACAGTATGATGGTTGCAACATCACAGTATCTAAGTATCCAAAATGAAGGCCCAGCATTTGTAGTCATTGATACATACACTCTCCTAACTCTTTTAATAGGTGGTGCTCTGCTGAAGGTTTTAGAAAGTCATTTAACTTGATGAGGCCATGCTCCAATAACGTCTTAATAGTGACCACAATGACCAGAGCTGGTAGTTTATGTTTGGCCAGCATAACAAGGGTTTGGTTGACAACACGTAAACATTCACAACTATAGGAAACATAAAAGGAGGCCAATGAAAATCTAAGAAGCACAATTTTGGGGGGTGCGAGATAGTGTAGAGGTATGGGCAGCTGACTTAGGACCAGAAAGTTGCAGGCACAACTCCCCACCGTCCTCACATGTCCTTGAGCAAGACACCTAATCCCTAATTGGGGCGGCTGTGGCTGAGTGGTTAGAGCAGTCGCCTTCCAATGCAAGAATTGGGGGTTCGAATCCACCAACAGTCACATGCCAATGTGTCCCTGGGCAAGACACTGAACCCTTCATTGCCTCCGATGTGTGTCCCATTGGTGTATGAATGTGATAAAAGCTTTGATTAGTCTCTTTAGAATGATTTTTTCAATTAGCTTTGTAGAGATCTAGTAGAGTGCTGTATGAATGCGTAAATGAGGACACAGATTGTAGTGTAAAGCGCTTTGAGTGTCTTGATAAGATAGAAAGGTGCTATATAAGTGCAGTGCATTTGATTGCTCCCCGGGCACTTCCATAGCTGCCCACTACTCCACCTGGGTGCATGTCATGTGTGATGGGTTAAATGCAGATGTTGTCATTGTATGGGGACGATGAAAGATAATGAAAAGCAACACAACTTCCTTTTGGTGTGAATTTTTTTTTGTTCTTTTTGTATGAAAGTTTTAATGAACTGTTTATTATATGTATTAATATAGTTGTTAATTTTGCCAGTATTTTCTGAATCTGATTGCAGGATGTTGTATGGGTGAGTTTTATTTAATGCCAGTTCTGATTGTTTCTGAACCTGCTGTGGTCACAGTTTGAGTTGTCAGTCAGAAGACGAAAGTCTGAGCAGCATTATGTCGCATGATATTGCCTAATTAAACCCTGAGCTGATGTTAAATTCACAGTGAAGTTGTGCAGTAAACAGCTGATGGCTGTCAGAACATTGTGGATTTTTACAAGTTCAATTCTTCAGTCTTTGTTCTGACACTGAAGTCTGTGAAGTCACTGATTGTATAAATACCTCACCAGGGGGTCGTTGGAAAACTAATATCACTAAAAGAACAAATTGTCAATAAAGATTAGAAGACTAGACATAAATAAAGTCTTAATGTTATTTCAAACATCACTTTCAGTTTTCAGAGGTTTGAAAACCAATAAGGTCTTTTCTTGACTGGCTCTCACCTGATGATCTCGTTACATCTGTGTCTCCAATTCACTAGTCTCAGCAGAACCAAGATTGGCTCCTCTGTGCCTTCCCTGTCAGAATGAAGCTTAAAAACAAGTAGTCTTTTTTAGCCTTCAAGTCCTCCACTGAATCCGTCTTCTCTCTCATCTGCTCTGCCAGGCCAACAGAATGAGGAGCTGCAGCAGGGCACGCAGACGGCAGCAGTCAGGTGCAGACTAAATGAAGCACACTGAGGAGTTTCTTGCTGATCACTATCTGACACATAGGCAGAGGAAAGCAATCAGCCAAGCAACCAATTCTTACTTTCTCCCTGCACCAGCATTTCATCACAGCAAATTTAATCAGCAGCTGATACTGATAGCAAACTACCTGAAGACGTGAAGAAAGATAACAAAGTGGTACATACACCTTTCATCAAATCAGTTTCTGCCTAAATGTACTGTGTTGAAAACAACCTGTAGGGAGTCAGATTTTAAATTCTGGGTATGCTTTCTTTACTTCAGCAGGTAACAAGTGGAATTGTCCCCCATTGCAGTGCGATAAGGGGTAATTGGAAATACCCTCCATCCATCCATCCATGCATGTTGTGAGCATGATACCTTGAAAAACAAGTAAGGCACCAACTTCCATTTTGGTGTGTGGCTACATCTAGGTGTAAAAAAAAGTCCATCTATAAAATTAGGTTGTTAAGTCAAAATTCACGATGGCTGCCACTATAAATGTACAAACTTAAACTTGGTAATTCATTCAATCTTTATTTATACAGGTTAATCCCATTGTGCCTCAGGGACCCATTTACCTGAAAGACTTGATTTTAACAGAGTGATGACAACAGTGGACAACAAAGACAATAATAGACAATCATAAAAGAAAACATATACAAAGTGAATTGAAAAGAACAAATGCAAGAAAATTGTATGAAAAAACAAAACAAAAACAGCTAGGTTGTAAAGCAATGTAGAATACTAAAAACAGGAACTTGTCTGTACTGTATTGGTTTTCCCAGGAATTTAGCAGATGTTTAAAGCTAAGCTCCCGGCAAAAAACAATGGTAATCTGGATAACTTTTTAAAAAAAGCAACGTACTAACTTCCATTTTGGTGTGTCACTGTGCTTATGGGTTAAAAAAAAGGGTACATTTCCAAACTGGGTTGGCAAGTCAAAATCCAAGATGACCACCATTATATTTATATGTAAACCAGTCACCCCAAATCATTTGAGGAAGCAATACTTTATATTTTCTATATTGCTTAAAACTATATTTCCATCAAATGATGGAGTCAAAAACAAGCAACGCCCCAACTTTCATTTTGGTATGTATGATGTTCAGTTGACCTTAGCAACAAGCTAGTTTAAACTATTTAATAGTTCTAAAATATGTGACAGCCCATACGCATGTTGGGAAAAAAAATGTTTGACTTAAGATAGTGTTCCATTTTCTACCCAGAAAATGTGTACTTCTCATTATTTATCATTATCCACCCTTGTCCACACACTTAGATGGTAAGTTATTGAGTGATTCTGGTTTAATGGTTTCAGCCAAATATTCTTTATAGATGCAGATATTTTCTACACAGATATATACTCATATATGTCATAATTAGAACCACAATGGTCTTATTAATGATAGCATTTACAGGCAAAGGTAATAAGTTGCACTTTTTGGTAGTAATACAGGACACAACTCCAAACGTACTGCATACATACCATAAACTGTGCATATTTGATACTTATTAAGTACTTACAGGGCATGTAGCTGGTACATACTCTGTACATACAAGACATGTCCACTGGTGATTTGTGTATACCTTGTATTCACCAGATATGGATCTGGAACTAAAAGTTACTTGTCTGGTTCTTGAAGGAGACCTAGTACTTGAAGGGTACCATCTGGTTACCCACAGGAACAAAGCTGTATAATGAAATGATTTGTCACCCTGCACTTACAGGATGCATACTCAATACTTACCTGGTTTGTAAATAGTACTTAAAGGGTAAGTATCTGGGACTGCAGAATCTCAGTGGTCAGTGCCACTGTTTTGTATTTCTGAGGCTGCAGGTACATCCCAGGTTGCATAAGAAAGGACATTAAACAATTGCCAAATCATTCATGCAAAGTTCACTTGATGTGGCAACCCCAGCAGAAGGGAGCAGCCGAAACAACAACAAAAATAAACAATAACTTAACAAGTGTAAGTGTCTTTAAATTGTTCTGGGGTTAGGGGTTATGTCCAGGTTTTTATGAAGTTCATGCAACCCTTACTTACTTTGTAGGTACCTGGTTTGTACTTGGATGGTGTCTGACACTAACAAGGTATGTACCAACCACATACCCAGTTGCATTATGTATGTAAATGTACATGTAGAAAGGTGCACAGACCTTTTTGGGGGGAAGAAACATGTAAGGTCAGACTGTGAGTTTTAGAGTAATTCGTGGCAACATATATCAAGAAGGTTCTACCTAATACTGAGTTCCCCATGCATCCATCCAGCTAGCCATCCATTTTCTCATAGTGCTTTCCAGGTCATGGGGGGCGCTAGTGTCTATCTCCAGCAGTCATTGTACAAGATGAGATGTACACCCTGGACAGGTCACAAGTACATTACAGAGACACATGGAGATAAACAAGATGAATGACTAGACAAACCTAAATTACAGCTTAAAGTAAATGCATACGGAGTTTTTAAAGGTAGCATAGCTCTAAATATGTTTTTAGGTGGGCATGACTGAAAGTGTGTGGGCCACCAAAACAAACAGCTTGTAAAATAAATGGAAACTGGAACAACGTTTGCTTGTATGTTGACCCAGTTTTTTTGCTAACTATTCAGCTCCTGAGACAGAACAACAGTGGATGAAACTTGTGTCTGAGTTTTTCAAACGATCCTGTGTCTTAAATTAAAAAAATTAAAGCATTCTGCAATCCAAAATTGTGGATTATGTATTGCCTTGAATGTCTTTTCGTGAATTTACACTGAACATGAAAAGTTGTAAGTAAATTCTTACTCGTGTTGATATTTCCTTGAGGTTTTGGAGGACAGCCAAGAAGGATTCCAAGTTCAAGGGTACATAGGTGATTTCCACATAAGTTGCCCTTGCGATGGAGGGATAGTGGCAGTTCAGGCAGGCTGGCTGAATGCTAAGTTGGTGATACCTTCCATGGGGTTTGCAAGGTGAGGCAGATGGACTGCCTCAGGAAGTCACTTAGGAAAAGTACCAGGTCTGGAGGAGGAACAATGAGGAGACAAGGTAAGTGCAGAAAAACACAAGTTTATCTCCAGAAAAGTTTCTGGTTCAAACTCAGAAGCCGTCAGCTTAATGGCCATACAGCAATCAATGGTCTGGTGTTGAGTCGTGGTCCGACACAGCCTTAAGTAGGTGATGATAATCAGCTGTCATGGGTGATAGGTGAGAGCTAACCAGAACCGTTCACTCTCAGGATGTGCATGAGATGGAAAACGGAAAAACACTGGAATTATAAAATATGAAATAGTAGTTCTTACAAATGAACAAATCCCATTGGACCAAATGAATCAGCTTTAGATGCATCAACCAAATAGAAACTCAAAGACAAACCAAGCCCATCCATAGCCATGGCCTTGGTTTGCAAATAAAAAAGCATTGACCTTACACATTTGTGTGCTCAGTAAGTGAAATGACATCCCAACAAAAGATGCCATAGTCATTGACATTACCTGTTTATCAGCAACATAAGGTCTAAGTTATAGAAGAAAAAAAAAAGGTTTAAATAGAAGAAAAATCAACATGTAAATGATGTGTTTTCCCAATAAGGCTTGTGTTTTTGTTGCAGCCTTAAACTGGCTTGAAATGTGTTCAGGGAATGCTGGTCTGTTTTCTCTTACTCCAAAGCAGGAGATGGGGATCAGAGGGTGAAAAGTCAGAGGGAGGACAGCTTGACAGATAGAGCCGGGGTGGTGGAAGGGTCAGCCATGGCTGGGAGGGCCACTTCCTTGCTGATTTTTATCTTTCTATTAACACAATACACCACCTGGCAACTAGAAAAGCACATGAACAAGAGCAGATTCCATCATTTTGTACAAAGTCTATGCAAAGAACAAAAGCACAGGAACAGGTTTGTAAACATTTAATGAAGTGACAACTTTGATGGTGAGCTGTGAAACTAACTTTTGGTCCCAAACAACCGTCTAATTGATCCCATGTTCCTTTTATTCTTTACTGTGATAATTTTTCAGTGAGAATTTCAATGATTTCACACCTGAACACAATCCTCTGAACGTTGTCCAGGGCAGAACTTTGTTGAGCATCCGCATCTATCATAACTACTGATGCAAACTCGCGCTCCGTTTGTCTATTCTGGTGTTGCATGGCGTCTGAAGGACAGGTGTTCATTTTGGTACATTTCCTTGTGGAAACCCAGCAGTACCTTTTGGTTCACTACATGAATAACTGTCCTGAAAGTATGAAATTGACAGTTCAGTTCATCACTTTTAGAAGAGGTGGGGATTTTAAGCAGAAAGCTATTGCCCCTTGGCTTTGATGCCAGATTTTTATGCTGAGATCATTTTGTGTTGTGAAATGATGGAGTTTAAAGCTGTTTTGGTCAAACATGAAAATTATTATTTTGTGCAATCTCATGAGATATTACAAAATATTGCTCATACTGTGTTGTGATAGATTCAGCTACTGCCAGGTCAAATTTTCCATTACTTTTCCAAATATATGCCAAACTGACTGAGTTACAGCCACTTTTGTGTTAGATATGTCCGCTAGCTGGGTTGGCCATTATAAATGAGATCAACTCCATACATTTTTCAGTAGTAGTTCATGAAATTGCTAACAGACATGCAGTGTTGACTGTAATAGTTAACAACAAAAATAAATGACAAAAAACAGCATTGGTGGTGGTGAAGGGTGGGTTCTGGGTGTCCTCTCCCAGAGAATTTTGAATAAAGTAGATGCCGTTTCCTGCATTCTGGTGTATTTTACAAAGGTTTATTAGTGTAGATTAACATGAAACAAAAGATGTAAACTCAATTATTATTGAAATGTCTGACTGCAACGCATTTGTTATGCAACACCGCTGCAGCTCTGCAGGTAAGGGGCGTTCACTTCAGGACAAATTGAGGTTGCTGATTGGTAGTTGCTGACATGCCTTGATAGACTGACAGCTGGTGCAACTCATGTAAAAAAAAATCATAGATTTTACTAGCCTGTTTGAGTCTGTTGTCATTTATTCCATTTTTTTTTCAATATTTTGGTGAATCTTAGATTTGAGAACTGTTTCCTTACAAAATCCCAATGATGGTTTCTTTATTTTTCAGGGGTGCTGAGAAACAAAATGCTTGAGCACCCCTCAAAAAGAGGCTGCAATCGCCACTGAAGCCAGTTCATATTTATAATTTACTTTTAAACGCTTTGTGTCTGATTTATAAATGAACTAAGTGCAGGACCATGTCTTACCTTAATAGTTGTTTCTTACAGGTATATCCCACACTGCGGTCAGGTGCGCCTCCTCATCCTCCTCCCTGTTCCACACCATGGGACAACAAGAGCTGCTCTAAGTTTTTGGCCACACTAGGAAAAAAAATGCCTAATAAACTTTGTACACTTTGTCACTGGCTTAGCAAAGAGTTGCCCTCAATCCTCTTGCTCAATTCAGAGAAGCATCCTGGTCACAAAGAGCTTTATGAGGCAAGGTCATCATCTGTTTGTTGCAGTTCAAGTGAAAGTTCAAATGACTCCTGCAGTGATTCACACATCAGATTATTCACTAAAGAACAGGAGCTTATGCATAGTGAAAAACGTTTAATTATATTTTTGTGTTTTTTAATAAAAATTGCCCATGACTTTAACATTTTAGTGGTGATATTTTTTTAAGAGTAGACGTGGAAATGCGAAGCGAGAGCTCTGATGTAATATTAGGAAACTTATGTTTAAAATTTGTGTTTATGTAATTATTTTTAGTTTACATATCTAATATAGGTTTTATTTGTTCAAAGCAGTCAAATTAGTTCATAAATTTATTATTCTTAGGCCTGAGAGTCACCGGATCTAAGCAAACGGTTACCAGAACGCACCCTGTCAAAATAAGAGAGTTCCTGGATCTTGTTCCTGCAGGATCTGGTTCAAATTAAACCCTGAATACTCCTCAAAACTATATAGGAATATGTGACACATTTGCTGTAAACTCACTCTTATGACAAAAAAAATGTGCCTAAATGTGCAAAAATAAACAAATAAATAAAGTTATATGTTTGCTTTTTGTAATATTTAAGTCTGGTTTTGGAAACATTTCTTTAAGGTTTTTTAAACGGTCATTTAAAAAGATTTAAAGGTTCTAGCCTATTTAAATATAAATGTTGTTGATGTATTTATCCAGAGGTTTAGTTTAAACTTCCTCAAATTTCTTTTGATGATATGCAGGTTTTTATCAACTTATTTAATATTTGTTTTCTTTTTAATTATACATTTTGAGGACTGGATGGAGATTGTCCAAGGCCCACTTTAGGCCCTCAGGCCATTTACTGTCCACATCTGTGTTAGATCAAATTTAAGGCTAAAAGCTTTATAATTTCCTGAGTTATAGACCTTTCTATGTTCTTATGGTCAGCTGGGCTGTGGCAGCTTCATAGATTAACTTATTAACCTTTATTTCATCAGTCAAACCCATCGAGAGCACAGATCTCTGGTTCAGGTCCTTCCTGGGCCTGAACCAGCCCAACAGTCATGGTTTTAGACTGTGGGAGGAAACCAGAGAAAACCCACGCCAACACGAACAGAACATGCAAACTCCACACAGAAAGACCCTAAGTCCAAATTGGGGATTGAACCCAGGACCTTCTTGCAGGGTGGCAACTCTGCTAACCACTGATACACCGTGCTGCCCATTGTGCAGTCATCTTAAATGGGGAAATTTCTACAAGTTTTATTAAAATTTGTGCAGTAGTTTGTCAAAGGTTTTGCTACAAAGATGGTAGTATATTTTGTCAAAGGTCAACAACAACAGCAACAACAACAACAACAAAAACAACTACTGGTTAGGCTTGTACATAAGGTTGTTATGGGGTTGAAAATTATTTTCTGCCCTGTGCACATGAATTAAATGGCTTTTGAAATCAAAACTGTCAGCAACTAAATTAAAAACTAAATAACAATAAATCCCCCAAACTTCATGCTTATTCTTGACTTCGACTTGTCTAGAGAGGTCCAGATCAGTTAAAGATGGTTGCCCATGCTGGCAACCTCAAAACAAACACGGTTTGTTAAATCGTGCAGATGTTCTGCAGCTGAAGAAATGAAAATTGGTGTCACAAATGTCCAGTTTAGTACAATCTAGCGCAATTAAAAAAAACTCATTGTAAGTTAGATTTAAACATACAAGTCCTTAAAACGTGTCTTTACACATACATGTTGTCAGATTCAATTCAGTTCATTTACATAGCACCAAAGTCACAACAAAGTTGGCTCAGGGCACTGAACGGAAACATTCATATACTGTACATAAAAAAGCCGATTAGTCAAAGTTGTCTATCTAAGAAAGCCAGCAGATTGTGTTGAATCTGCACTTTATCAGTCTCCCATCCTGAGCAAGCACAAAGGCAACTGTGGAAAGAAAAAACTCCCTTTAACAGGAAGAAACCTCCAGCAGAACCAGGCTCAGGATGAGCAGCCATCTGCTTTGACCAGCTGGGTTTGAGAGGACAGGAAGGAGAAACAGACAAACACAGAATGATAAATCCAGATGTGTTTTCTATTGGAAGAAAGACAAAAAAAAAACATATTAAGGATATAAATAATTACAAATAGAAACAGGTAGAGTAAGAAGTAAAGACAGGAGCAGAGTGAGGACATGTGGTCAGTTAGATTCAGCATGTAATAGATTCTGTTGTCAAGTCTGAAACTGAACTGTCCTGTTTTGAATGGAGGGACTCCTCTGAGTATCTGTGTGTTGGCCTCCACCGCTGAACGCCTTGCTAAGGGAGGGAGGAATCTGTGATCTCCCATCAAGCGCTCAAGAGAGCGCAGCCACGCAAGATTGATGACACCCTCCGGAAGAAACAAAAGATCTGCCGCTTGCAAGAACTAGCGTCTGAGACCTGATAGACTCGTCTCTTAATAAACATCACTGATATGTCAGCCACGCCACGTTTCACCCACAGCTGCATCGTGGAGGGTGCACCCCACTGGCACACTGCGCTCGCAGACAAAGGTTGCATAAAAATGAGACTGAGGGAAACAGCTCTTTGTGTTGGGATGTCCACCTACATCTGTGAGGAACGTTAGCATATAGGCAGCATCTTCACTGGTACAAATGTAAACGATAAAGTATCAAATACATATGTATGTACACATGATACTCGATACAGATACAAAGTACTAGTTGCTATTTTGTTCATTTTTGTCTAGTTTGTCTTGTCATAAAGCTTTGAAATGAAACATAGAGATTAAACATAAAAATATGTGACTCTGTTGGAAGCAGTATTACAGTTGTATGCAAACAAAATTTGTAGATTCATAAAAATGCGTAAAAAAAACCAAACAAACAAAAAAAGCGGTGATAAATTTTTTTTTTTTTTTTTTTTTGCCAAACAAATAAGAAAACTTGATCCCCTGTAAACTTCAGTAATACAGTAGAAACTTTATTCAACATTTAAATGAGCCACAGAAAGTTGGACTTAATGTGGTTCATCTAATATTTGGATATATATATATATTTTTTTTTTTTTTTCGCAATTTTGTCTTTTTTATTTTGGGGGATATTTTCACTGAAAGTTTCTGTACTGAACTTTTTTTTTTTTTTAATTTCACTGAAAGTTCAACTCATAGTTAAAAATGACACACACCTTTTTAGTAATTACATTTTTTAAATTGGTTTTCAGAAAATGTGATTTTTTTTTTTTAAACAAAATGTGACAAAACTTCTTCTTTTGGCTTTAACCCTCTTCAGGGGTATCCAAAGCAAGTCATCCTCCTCCACCTCACTCTGTCCTCTGCATCCTCTGTCCTCACTCCAACTACCTTCATGTCCTCTCTA
>JAVCKU010000093.1:24721702-24732746 GCA_032273985.1 Hypsolebias coamazonicus
ATGCTTTGAACCACTTTATCTAAGGCTGCCTCAGAGGAGTCGACAGGGGAGAGGGCAGGCCCCAGAAACCATCTTGTCACCAGCAAACTGGTTGGTCCACTATGTGAGTGTGCTGTGTGTGTGACTGAGTTTGTTGTGGCTCCTGAGACTGATGAAGTCTGAATGATATGTCCAGATGACCTGATTGAACTTTGTTGGATTTTTTACCTGTTATTGTTGAACATGAACTTTGATGTTTTAAAGATTATAGATTGAAGCAGCTGTTTGTTCAAGCTCGATTTGTTGAAATACAGACTTTATTTTGACTGCATTGACAAATTAAAAGGAAGTCTGACTCAAAGGATGGATGCGTGGGTCAATTACTTGTGTGCCTTTCTTTTTTTTTTTTTTTTTTATTGTTTCAGTCTATTAACTTCTAAGAAATGACATTTTAGAAGCCCATAAATAGTATTTTTCAAATATGAGTTCCAGAGTGTGTTTTTGTTGACATGTTGCAAATTAGAAAACTAGTTTTAAAAGACAAATGCTTGTTTATTAATAATTTACTACAAACTCTTTGAAGATTATAAGCACCATCTTCCATCCATTTTTCTCTAGATACTGGATCTGAAATTGTCCAGTGTGTCCACACAACTACCAGTCAATAATAGCTTAATGTGCCACAAAGGAGCAGTACCACTTCATGGTCAGCCCACGAAAAGGATTTGGTTTAATCACCATCCTTGTCTTTTTCTTGTGTTTACTGTTAGAGTGTCTTCTTTACACTCGCCTTCTTTATTGTTTTTATTTCGGTGGAAGCATTACAGCGCCACATACAGGCCTACTGTAGTTACTACAACATTTGTGTTGTTTGCTATGCTTCAATGGGGGAAAAAAATCTAAAAATAAAAATCTAGTACTGTTTTTGAGGTAAAGATTGTTTTTTTTTTATTTATTTTTTTTATTTGTTTATTTTAAAAGCATTCCCATCTTGACTCGGCCTCATAATCCTGGAACTACCAATCCATGATCAGAACAAAAAAAAAAATGGTCTTGGAGAGGTGAGACATCTTCAAGAAATAAGAGAAGACCTCCAGTTGATATAGATGCCATGATGAGAGTAGGAATCTACCCCAACGTGTCTAAACTATCGTTTTAACAGTTACCAATTTAAACTAAACATGTGTGTGACTTGACAAAGTGGAAAAGCCCAGAGGATTTTAATTGTCTGAACTGTACTTACACACAGCCATATTTAACGGTTTTCAGTTGTCGTAACAAAAAACATTTAAAAAACAAACAAAAAAACCCCAAACATATGCATGGTCATAGCGTGTGATTAAACCATTGTCCTCATGCAGCGCCAACATATTAGAGCAGTCGACAAACATTGAAAGAGCTACACACCCTCCTCCCTTTCTGTCTCTTTTCTTCTGCCGTTTCTCTCCTGGGCAGATCTGATGGTTGATCCTGAACTGCCTGGAGAACAATTCAAAAGGTCGCCTCTCTTCTTGGGAGGAAGAGTACAACAGTTGCTGACGTGGCCTTATCTTTCTCAAATGCCAGAAGGCTGCGGCCACTTCGACAATGGCACTTGTATTTCTTTTTTTTTTTTTTTTTGTCCTTGGCTGAACATTAGTCCTCAACTGACTCTCAACACGTTTAATTTCTGCCTGCATCGCTGTGACCTCTCCTCAAAGGTTTAGGCACTGGTCTGCTGAAACTTGACTTGAGGCAATGAAGACCGATGAAGAGACAGGCAACGGCTTCTAGCTTATGAACGCGTAAGATAAAGATAAAAGCTGAAACAATAGAGTTGTTAATAGTGTAGAAGGAGGAAAAGAGCACCAGAAAAAAGGTTAAGAGTGCCTCCTGGCACCATACAACCCTAATTCAATACTTTCTTTTCTGTCACCTTTTGGCCCGTTTTTTTATTTTAAATGAGGCCGAAGTAGAGAGAGAAAAAAAAAAAAAACTCATAAAATGAGGACACGCGATATGGATGACTAATAATACTTTAAAGCCCTCTAAACAGGATAGACTGCACAGGGATGAAAAATGATACGTTGATGAAGTGAATACTGTTTTTTTTTATTTTTTTTTATTAACATTTCAAGATGAACGACCGAGGAGATGTCATTAGAAGTTGATCTTTGGTCAATGGAAAATACCACAGCCGGGGGGTGCAGATTGTTTTAAAGAACTGAAAATGTCAATAGCCTGCTCTGCTTTGAATATCGTGTGGGAGACTGAAGCTGCTTGATGGATGGTGGCAGCGATAATGAAAAATGATTTCAATGGGGGAGACTGTGGCTGACAGAGGTGGAGCTGTGAATGATGGAACGAGTGAGGGAGGAGTGAAAATGAGATTAGGTTGTGCACTTCAGGTGGTGTGTCAGCCTTGGGAGTGGAATAACCGTCAGTCCTTCAGTGGCCTGATCTGGAGCATGTAGGTTGTTTTATTGATGGGGGAAGCAGCATGTGCAGCCAACAGTAATGTTTTTACTTGTTGAACACAGCGGTATGTGTGTGTACAGGAAGAAAGAATGAACATCCTCTGCGGTAAATGTTAATTTTTAATGCTCATATATAAATGAAGAAGATTCTGTTTGGACCAGATTTTCTTTTGCATTCATGTATTCTTTTGAATTTTTAGACATTTACTTCTTTTTCAGATATATTTCACTCTAAACTTTTCCCTCAAGCAAACATTTCCTTAACTTGTGTCACTGTAACATAGAGGCGAACACGTTATCCTCCAGATTTCGCTTCACAATGGAGAGATGTGCAAGCAGCTCTAAGTGCTGGCATATTCAAATACTTGTATTTTTTTTCTTTTTACCCACGAGGCACGTCCACCAAAGGTGTTAAGTCAACATTACACGTAGACATCAGCACAAACACAAGCGCACTGTGACATCAACAAAGTAAAGTTGCCTTTTTTCTCATCACTGCTGAGAAAATTAAACTGCTACACAGCAGATATCTGTAGGAATTACCTTGCCTGCAGACTCTGCTGCTAATCTTAATTAATCAGGTGCTACTTGTGCTACATTCAACAAACTATGTGATGTGTGCAATCAGTTAGAACAACTCAATATGTGCTTTCAGATTGCAGGGGCCCAGTTTCCAGTCCTTTTGACCATCCGATATAGTTTACTCTTTTTTGTAATGGTGGCACTGTAGTAGTTCTTACAATTATTTAAATCAGTACTTTTTAGTTCTCTTCAGGGTAGGTGCTTTCTTGACTCCATAGGGACTCTCAAGTAATGTATGGGGATATATTGGGTCCATACACAAATGTACACTGATTGACTGAGCTAACTAAATGATCCTCCAGCACCTGTGCCTTTAAAACTGCATTTGCACTGCTAAAGTAGAACTACTTAGCTGCCACTGTTGTCTTTTATGACAGGTTTCACTGAAGCCGTGCAGCACAAAGTAGACTTTGTCATACGAGTCTTGGCTTCTATAACTCATTTTTAAATGTTAGTGGCACACTTTAAAACTCTAAACCAAAGAGCAGTCGGCCTGAGAACACTCAAAAGGTCTCTGCACAACTGGTACCGTGGCGCCCATTTTTGCATCTGTTGGAGTTGTTTATGGTTGATTATGACCAGCTTAAACATGACATTAGCAATGGATCAAACAGCATACGAATTTACAGAAGCTATTGAATGTTATTTTTAAAGAAAACATTAAGAATAATGTTTTTTTTAATTGAAAATAGCTTTGACCACAATTTAAACTTCAAAAGTAATGACTTTAAGACTTTTGATAGTTTTCAAAAATAAATTTCTTCCTTTTGCTGTTCCATTCTTCTGGGGTCGTGGCACAGAGATTAGAAAGGGTAAAGGCTCCAATATAGTCGAGCATACTTCAGTCCGTGGAGGTCCGCACGTACTAGATTAGAGTCGAAGGAGATGCCCACAGGGCATGCTTGTCCATCCATCCATCCATTCTCTTCCGCTTATCTGGGGTCGGGTCGCGGGGGTAGCAGCCTAAGTAAGGAGGTCCAGACTTCCCTCTCCCCAGCCACTTGGGCCAGCTCCCCCAGGGGAATCCCAAGGCGTTCCCAGGCCAGCCGAGAAACATAGTCCCTCCAGCGTGTCCTGGGTCCTCCTCTGGGTCTCCTCTCGGTGGGACGTGCCCAGAACACCTCACCAGGGAGGCGGAGATCTATTTAGTGTTAGTATACTTTAGTATTTCTTGTTTGTTTGTTCTTGGATTTTTTTAACGAATCAAATAGGTTCTTCTCATCCAAAGTATTTCATTGTAGTTACTGGTAATTAGTTAATTTAATTAATTAATTAACCTTGTGTGTGCAGGCACAGATCACACAGTGATGCACGTTGTAAAGTGCAGACCTGCGGCCTAAAGCTACTTTTTATAAACTGATCAGCTCTTATTGTTTACAACTGAATGATATATTTGACTTTATTCAAGAAACAGACATTATATCCTTGTGAGAACCAGTAATAAGAGGATGGTCAAGGCAGGCAGTGTTCTCTTTAGTTACACACTCTCTGCAAATGGATCACGTGGAGCAGCAGACCTGCTGTCGCTCAGTTACCCATGCTGCAGTAGCTCTGAACTGATGTGCTGTCCATGAACAGCAGCTTTGTGCTGACCTGATCTCCAGACTGATGGCGTATTAACACTTTTTGCCATTGCCCTTATACAAAAGAAAATTATGGCAAATGATGTACATGCACACATGTAGACGGACAACCTTAGTCCATGTCTTTGTGACTTTGATGGTTCTGATGAGTGACTGGTTCAAGAATGTCTTGACACAAGGACTAGGCCAGTGGTGGTCCACATCATGGATCCATCTGTGTGTAGTGCACTGACTCTAGCCACAGTCCATGCCTCTGGTTTTATGTATTAATCTAATTTAACGAGAAACAAAACTTTGGGTTTTCATTAGCTGTAAGAATAAATTACCTACATTAATAGAAATAAATGTTTGAAATGTTTCTGTGTGAAATGAATCTATATACGACTTTTGAATTGAAATACATGAACTTTACAAAGATATTCTAATTTTTTTTAGATGTGACTGCAGGTGCATTGAGGTTGTTTGTTGTCATGTTATGATTAAAGCAATAAAACTCAATGTATAAACCTAAAGCACAAGTATTTTACCCTGCTACATGTCAGCTCACAAGGTACAACCTAATTTGTATTTAGTAGATGAAGACGATTTTGTGTGCGCGTGTGTGTGTGTGTGTGTGTGTGTGTGTGTGTGTGTGTGTGTGTGTGTGTGTGTGTGTGTGTGTGTGTGTGTGTGTGCAGGGTAGGGAGGAGGACATGTAAGACCTACTGGTACTGGAGTGCCTCTCTCAGAGGGAGGGATCATGTCAGCGGTCAGCGTCTGCGGCGGATCGATGCCTTTACTCACTTTCTGTTGAATGAGATGCATGGCGAGGGCAAACTGCTCCTTGCTTAGTTTGCCCATCTGCCTGGTGTCTGCCAAAGCCCTGAAGGTCAGAAGAACACATACTCAGGTGGGCTCTGGTTGACATACCATGAGAAGATGTTATTTACAAGACTGAGTTTGTTGCGGCTCCTCGGACTAATGAAGTCTTTTGGATAAAAGTTGAAACGTTTCAACAAAAAGAAACTGTCCAGAGGGCCTGACTTTACGTTGCTAGATTTTTCTACCTGGATAACTGAGCATGAATCAGGATAATTATTACCTTGTTTTGGCTAAATAAGTTAACTTTAGGTGGTATAATCCATTAGGACTAAAACATGAGCCTCATTACGTTCTTACCATATATGTGCCAGAATGTTCTGAGAAAGTCCAGACTGCATGAAGATCTCTTTCACTTCCTGTCCACTCACAAACCCATCAAGGTCGGCGTCCGTCTTCAGGAAGATGTCATCGTATCGCCCACGTTCTGACGCCGAGACCACCCAGTTTAACGTATACTAAAACACAGAGAGATATGTGTTTGTTATGAAATATTCTGGGCTGACAGATGGGAGTGAATGACGTACTGTATGAAGGTAATTAAACTTCCACCATTATTTTGGTCCCTGAATATTAATAAAAGGAAGCTGCACGTTTTACTCAAGATGACATTCTCTGTTGGGCTTAAAACATGTTGGATCTGAAGAGACGTGCTGATGTTAGTGGTGTGGCATATTGCATCATTTCCTGTTTGCTCTGCTGGTAGCTGGCTGAGTTGTTCTCTCACCGAACCTTGCTGGAGTTTGAATGATTTATAGACTGACACAATTTCATAAACTAGTACACAAGCATGTTTTGTACTGTAGCCTCCTATACTGCATTGTACTTGAATGCTTGGCGTGTTTTGGGGCATGCTAGCTCTGTTAGCTTAGCAAAGTTTCTGGTTCTCGCAGCTTCCTCTGTTCTCCCTTGCTCTGTGTGTCAGATGATTCCTGCCTATTTTAGAGATAAAGGTACGTGTAATAAATGTAGTATTATAGTAACCTTTGAGGCGAGGATGTCTGAATTGGAACCTTGACGCTGCTTTGTTGAAATCCATTAGCTAACTAGGTCCTCTTACATAGCACAGAGGCACAGTGAGTAGATCCCGTTAGCAGTCCTCCAGCAGATCCCAAGCAGTCAGAACCCCAGGTCAGCTGGGTGACAGATCAGAATAAGCAAGGTGCTAAGGCTAAGCCCCCCCAGTTCACCAGCTGTTAACGTTTGACTAATTTTTCTCACTCAGCAACACACGAACTAAGCAGACACTGATAATTGGCAGCTCCATAGTCCAAAATGTGGCAGTAGGGACTTCAGCGACCACAGTCAAATGCATTCCAGGGGCCACAGCAGGCGACATCAAATCCCACCTGAAACTGATGACTAAGACTAAGGGTAAGATATTTATTCACATCAGTGGTACTGACAGCCCATTACACAAACTGGAGGTCACCAAAGTTAATGTTGCTTTGATGTGTAACTTTGATAAACCAGTGTCAGACACATAGTTTTCTCTGGTTCACTCCTCAACCTCACCATTTCAAGTCAGCTTATTTATATAGTTCCAGCACACTCTCAGTACCGGTAAGTGTTGTGTTCAACGACAGAATGATGTGTTTACTGACCAGAACCCATATCACAGCTGAGTGTGTGTTACCTGTCCCGACTTCAGTGTGTGTTTGGGAGACAAGCTGCCGGTGCTGTTGAGCGACGTCATGCTGCCGTGGGATGGTGTGGAGCGCAGGGAGTCTTTGGGTGGTGGGGGGCTGGCTGGTAGTCCAGGAAGTGTGCCTGTTCCCAAGCAGAGACTCTTCTTCCTCTTAGATGGAGGGATGAGAGCAGAGGGGAGGAGGGCAGGGACAGGCTCCTTCTCTAGGGCCCGGTACACCAGGTGCATGGCCTAAATGAAAGATATTTATTACTAAAAACCACTTCAAGCTGTCAACACTCTGTCAAATGATATCATGAAGCTCTCTTATTGTGACTGCTGACTTTATCGTTCTGTTTATAGTTTCTTCTCGAGGTGTATTGCAATCAAACTACTTCTGTAGGTTCTGTGCTATTTCAGCCACTCCTGCACGACATCATCTATTAAGAATCGTACAGTTAATGAGGTTCTTGTGGAGCGCAATAAACTTTTGCAGATTGGTGCTAAACCATTTAAAATTGTATACAGTCTCTAGAATGCACTATTTTTTTTAAAGTAAGAGGCTTGTGTTTTCATACAACCTCACAATGATGAAGTCTTGAAGGGATCTACTAGTCAGACCAATAGACAGTCTTTGATAGACACTTGTCTCAGTTATACAAACAGGGCTGTAAAAATAAGGTAGGCTGTTAAGTTTTGTACATTTTTAAAGACTTATGTCACAGCTGTCTCCATGTTGTTTAAACTGCAATGCATTCTGGGGAAAAATATGGACAGGTGACTCTGGTGCGAGCTCCATTCAGATTGAATGTTAATTTTGGACAGTGTCTGACTTCCAGTCATTTAATTTGGACAGGAGCGTGTTGACAGAGAGAAGAAAATGATGAAGCCTGAATGATGAAGAGGAGAGAGTCGGACAGAAGAGCTGCTGTTCGTGCTGCTGATGAGAGCTTCTGCTGCACAGAGCTCCTCTTTCTATCACAAGTTGATCACCACAAATATCAGATCAGAATGTATTCTCATTGTGTGAATGCTGTTAAGCTACTACTACTGATTTCCAACTAGCTTTTTTTCCTACTTGCAGCTTTATTCACACTATTGTAGCTTCTATTTTTGTTAAGTACAGTGTTTTTGCACATTTGAGTTTTATTTAAACTATTTTCAAACTTTATATGCATTTTGGGGAATTTTTTTTTTGCTTTCACATTTTTAGCAATTGATGTATTTCACGTAAACTAGCTTTTTAAGCAGCTTTCAGCAAAATCATTCAGCAATCAGCATTCACACTGCATTTACACAGGAAATGTAATTTCTCTGGTTTATATTAGATTACTGTAGTTACACATTAGATAATAATAAAGACTTAAATTAACTTTATTGTAATTTTACATATCCATCCATCTATGCAGCCGTCCGTCCCATCTATCCTTCTTTCTATGCATCAATCCATCCATCCAGCAATCCGTCATCCAGCCATATATCCATCCATGCATCTACCCATCCATGTATTCCTCTATCCATCCATCCATCATCCATCCATCCATCCATCTATATGGCTGTCCGTCATCCATCCATCCTTCCATCTATATTTCCATCCATATGTCCATTCAGCCATCCATGCATCATCAATCCATGCATTCCTCAACCCATCCATCAATCCATTCAACCATCCATCCATACATCCATCCATCTATACGGCTGTCCATCATCCATCCATCATCCATCCTTCCATCCATATGTCCATTCATCCATCCATGCATCATCCATCCATCCATCTGTCCATCCATCCATCCATCCATCTGTCCATCCATCCATCCATCATTTCATCTAACCTTCCATCCATATATCCATCCATCCATCCATCCATCCATCCATCCATCCAATCATCTGTCCATGCAGAGAACAAAAGAATCAAAGAATATAACTCACAACTGCAAATTCATCTCTGTCCAGATGTCCATCTTTGTCGATGTCACTCAGATCCCAGACCTATCAACAGAAACAAACAGGAAGTGTCTACAGAAAGCATGTTTTCTTTGATTTGTTAAGAACAGCTACAAACTCATGATGCTACACTTCAGCCAAGGATTACACATTCAGGGTTTACTGTAAAGTCTGTAGCACGCTTGTTAAGAGGCCCAGAGACAGAAACCTGAAGAGCGCTCCAACTCATGTGAGATGAATATGACCCAGACCACAGATGGAAAGATAGAAAAGGCTGGCCTTCGTCATTTAACAAAACTTAGTTGTCGACAGAACCTGCGTTGTAGCTCCTGAATCTCACTAAGTTCTTCTTTTAAATTTATTCAGCCGCTTTTGTCTGTGTGGCACCTGAAAACACAAAAGTTGAACATGGGATTCTGGAGTCTTTCCCGTCAACTAAAAGTCTCAGGAGAGGAGTGTGAGAAGCTACGGCTGGTCTCCCTGGAGGTGTTGGCTCCGACAAGAGCCCTCAGGACCCGCAGGCCTTCTCTTGGCTAAGACAGTGATGAACTGCAGTTTTAGGTTAAAGTCCTACTTCTCGTTAGCCTGCTTGACTTTCGAGGATTTTTGATGCTTGCTAGCAGTCTGGGCCAGATCAGGAGATAACATAGAACTCCCAGAAATGTCTAGATCAACAACAGCTACTAGTCAATTTAGATCGGGTGGTAAACATGGGTCAAAGTGGTCAGACCCCTGCCTTATTAACAACAGTAACGTTGTCTTCCTTCCTCGTACCAGAGCTTCTACATTTCTACAAAGCTTTCAAATATTTTGTGGGTTCACATGTTGTCAGAGTTAAAAATCTGCATCTGTTAAAAAACACCCTGTGTCCATGTGAACAAGAAACCAAAAGTGAAGGAAATACCTTCCCAAGGATGTCCAGAGGCAGTTTGGAGTTGATGAGAACCGGTCTGACCTTCTCTCCTGACAGCAGACCGTTCACTGGAGCCAGACTTTCAAAAATCCCATCAAACTTATTTTTCTCCTCAGGCTTCAAAGGTAAAGACAAACAGTTTCAATAAAAGAACAACGCTTGTCATTAGATCAAAACACAACTTCCTAAACTGGAGGCTCACTAGCACACAGTTCTAATTCACATGGACAGTATGTTGTTGAAATAACTGGACCTGAAGACCTGAATGTGTCATTAAAGCCAGTATCTAATGGGGTTGTGACTGTTGGAAACTAGCTGGTGAAAAATATTCTTAAGGGAGTCTCCAAAATGATGTTTGTGGTGGGTCTCGATTTCCACGTTAGTTGTAGAGGCTCAGAGTCTTGTTTTTTTTTAAATTTTGAACATTTAAATACTTTGTGGACCAATTTTTTTTCTTAAAACAGTTGCAGAACAGAAACCTGTCTCAATAGCAATAATTTGACACTTGCATGAGAGCACTCTGACAGAAAAGAAGTCCCAAGTCCAACAATCATAATGATGATAAATAAATATTTTAATAAATCGTTCAAATCTGTTTACATTCATTGCTAAAGTGTACTTCAGCACATTACATAAAAAATGTGTTGGTAGCTGCCATGCTGGGTACAAAACAGACCAGGGTGGGTTTAAAATGAGAGGAAGAAGGCAACAAAATAATGTGCATGGCCAAGAACACAGAATTTCCAAGCCATGCACACAAAAATAGGTCACGATTTTCCAAAACTGGCTACACAACTCACTGCTTGTATACACTCAGAATTCAGTGGGACTAAAGCGTAAAAGTCTCCAACAGATGTAGCCTAATGGGCCATGGGAGTGTCTCATTGTGGTTTTAGTGAGAAGGCTCCCCAAGTTGCTGCTGCCTTCCAACTTAAGTTGGTGCCACAACTTCTTCCATCTTTCCATCCACCATCATCTTGTTCTGGAGTCAGGTCTTGGGGACAGCAGCTTGAGCAGGGAAGTCCAGACATGTTTTTCCACAGCCACCTCTTCTAGCTCTTCTGAGAGGACTCCAATGTGTTTCTTGGGAGTTCTTCCCCGG
>JAVCKU010000100.1:50356-63336 GCA_032273985.1 Hypsolebias coamazonicus
TAAATGTTGTTGTGTATTTAGTTTAGAGCTGTCATTTCCAACCCGGGCCCGAAGCCCGGCCCAGCCATGATAGTGTGTTGGATGGGCGGGCTAGCTCTATGTTGGGCTGATTGCATCGGCGGATCAGCCGTAATCCAATTATATGGCAACATGGCTTGCTATACATTCCGATTATATGGCAACATGACTTGCCATGTAATCAACAGTCGCACGCGGCCATTTCACTGCGAGTTGACCGGCCTTGAAAGAGGTAAAATAAAGCTCAGTTGAGCTTCAGCTGGGACTACCGGTAGGCTACTGCCAGGAAGCGATCAATCGCCCAAACGGACGTTCAGCCGCTGCACTCAGCAGACACGCGTGGCCGACGACCCAAACAGATGAGCTTCCAAAGCAGGGTCCGTGTCTGAATAATGCAGAATGCAGGCAGAAGCAGGGATTTAATGCGCTTTGACAGCCATAAAAGGACAAACGCCCCCTCATCTCTGATTTTCTTCCCTTTATATTCAGCACCGCACGTCCACAGACCATTAATAACTATACAAGCAGTCAAAGCTTAATTAAAAATATTGGGGGTTTTCGAGTTCGGATCTGTAATTGATTCATCCGGTTGGGTGGGGTTTGGAAATGATGGCTACGGGCTGGGGCCGGGTCGGATCCGATTTTTTGGGTCCGAATGCAACTCTAATTCCATTATTATACCTCAACACTAGGTGGCAGTGTAACTTTTGCCCAGTTGGAGGAGAAGAAGAAGAGTAGTAAAGCGGACCGAGAAAAGCTAACGCCTGTGCTCTGCTGTATTGTTTTTCTACGTTCCTCATGACTGCGTGCATGCAACGATGGTACGAGCTGCTGTTGCCTCCGGTAACGATTCATTAAAAGTTCTGATTGCACAAATTCTGAAAAAGTACTTTTTAAGCTTAGGTATAGATTAGACACTGATCACTGCATTTAGCTGCAATTAGCATAGCCTACAATATACAATTTACATGTTAAAAGTTAGTTGCAGATTCACCAACTAGTTGAAGTCATAATTATATAACTAGTTGTTTTGAAACCGTTGGAAGTCAGTCATTAATTACTGACTGACCAGGTCTAGTTTAGATCGTTATTAGTTAGACACAATATATTTTACATCTTTAACGTCCAGTTGTTTAACATGATTGTTGTATAAAATACCAGTAATTATGAATTATATGAAGGTCTTGTTAGGATTTTAAAAATTATTTGTGACATAGGTCCAGGTGCTGTTAATTAAACAATTAATTTTGTTTACTGTGAGCTGTCGCCCATTTTGGACACCATCTTAGCTTATCCAAATGTCACAAATGTAAACGATGGGCGGGATGGGCAGAGCCCCCTCCAGTGTTTTCATTGTCAGCAGAGCACAGAGTACTGAGAAAAGGGAAGAAATCTGCCTCCAAGCTAGGCTAATGGCTAGCCAACTAAGTATTCATCCACCTGATTAGCCTTTCTTTCACAGCCCAGCACCATCAATGTCAACAGGTCTATGTATGCACCGCACACAAACATTTCCGTAGTAAAACGAATGTTGATTGGTTGAAAAAACACTAACGAACTAAACAAACAGTGCTTTGCAAAAGTGTAGATATTTAATTTAAGCTAATGCATCGTTCTTTCAAACTGGTTTGCTGTTTCTTTTTTAGTTGGACTTGTTGTTTAGGCCTGGAAAATTACAAACAAGGGGCCCAATAATGGTCAGTCAGGTCATCTGGATAGTTTCTTTTTTTTGTGGAAAGACGTTTCGCCCTCTATCCGTAGGGCTTCATCAGTCTGAGGAGTCCCAAGTTAACTGTTCACTAAGCAGTGCACTCCTTTAGTGAACCAACCAGTTTGCTGGTGATAAGATGGATTTTTTTCCCCACTTTTATGTCTTGGACCACTTTGGCTGTGGCTGCCTACCTGAGAGGAATCAACAGGGGGACAGGACACCCCCCAGAAACCATCGTATATTACCAGTAAACTGGTTGGTCCACTAAAGGAGTGTACTGCTTAGTGGGGAAAACAGTTTACTTGGGACTCCTCAGACTGATGAAGCCCTACGAATAGAGGGCGAAACGTCTTTCCACAAAACTGTCCAGATGACCTGACTGACCATTATTGGATTTTGTACCTGGATGATTGACCATGAACTTTTCTATAAACAAGGGGCTTTAGGTTGGCTAGCCATTAGCGTAGCCTTGATGAAGACCTTTGCCCTTTTCTCCACGGACTTTTTTTTTATGGATACCAATGCTTAAAATCAGGCACCATGGGCCCAAACACTTTCATAGCTACTTGTGGTCGTAGACTACATTGGTAGAATACTGACTATTGATAAAAGTGAACGCAAAGAGGAAACAAACTCAAGAGTCAATGGTAGGAACAAAAAAGAACACAAAGTAAATTATACGTCAAAGAACCAGAAGTAGGCATGAATATATTTAGACCACGATGCATCACAATAAGACTTTGAGAAAGTGCACGAGAATCCATAAAAAGATCCATACTCTATCTGACGTTATGACTATTTACTAATCAACAGCTGATAACAACTTGACAGAACATTATTTGAAAAAAAGCCTACACTATCTACATAACAAGTACATTGACAAAATGGAAAATCTGACTCAGATCTTACATGAATCCACCTTCAAAGAGCAGCCTGACCACCAGGCTGCAGAGGTACGTCCACCAGAGGACGCCAGATATCGGCAGTCTCCTCTTCTTTAGTGTCTCTAACTCTTCCTCTTGTCCTTTGCTGCTGAGGGATCCAGCTCGGCCAGTACTCTGTCGTACGGGGATTGCAATACACGACAAAACAAAGCAACCACCAAATCAACTTATTTAACAATTCCATGAAACACATGACAAGAGTATTGTAGTGCAAGCAAAAAATGGCACAACAGTACCTCTAGTAGGAATGAGATTAATTTGATAAAGTGTTGGTTTATCCTGAATGTAGGTGACAAACATACCTGAAGGAGCCTTCTCTTATCGTCATGGTTACGATAAGCCACGTACATGGAAACCATTAGTGTTGGCGTGGAGACAAAGACGAGCTGAAGACACCAGAGGCGAATGTGGGACACGGGAAAGAATTGATCGTAGCAGACGTTCTCACAACCAGGCTGGAATATAATAATAAATAAGCATTAGTTACAACAAACCACGCCAGTCCTCGTTTCTAAGAACTGGCTTGGACCGCATTTGAGATTTGTCAATAGAATTGATAAAGTTCAGTAGAAAACGTGATCCCACCAGCTGGTTGTCCTACCTGCAGTGTGTTACAGGTGAAATCAGACTGTTCGTCCCCCCAGACGCTCTCTGCAGCAACGACCAGAACCATGACCCGGAAAATAAAAAGCACGGAGAGCCAGATTTTACCCAGAGAGGTGGAGTGACGGTTCACCCCGACCAGTTGAGCGTACAGAGACGGCCAAGACATCTTGTGGGTGCAGACAGAAACAAGGGACAGGTAGAAACAGTTGGTTAGGTTTGTAGTTTTTTAATAGAAAATGTCTGGTTTAAAGTGAACATAAAATTATAAGCCACTCTAATTTTATATGATTTTTTTTTTTTGCCAAGGAGATGGAATTTCTAATAATTTGTTGTCCATCGTTGAGTAGTAAAGAGGACACTTGAAAATACTGTCCATTCAAAGTTAAGTGAGGAAAATTGGGTTGCCAGGTCAGAATCCAAGAAGGTCACCATCATATACTGTATCTTCTTCTTTCGGCTGCTCCCTGCGTTAGGGGTCGCCACAGCAAACTAAGTCACACGAAGACTTGGCAGCTATTTTTTTTTTTTTACACTAGATGCCCTTCCTGACATAGCCACAGATCACCGAGCTATCACAGCCCTCTGTGTGGCGCAAAGAGCTTAGGCCACCTGGAGGAGCAGACAGTGGGGGTTAAGGGCCTTGCTCAAAGGCCCAGAGTGCAGCAAATGAAGGTGGAGGTAGGTGTGGGTGCTTCACCTATCCCACCCACATTTTGATGTTGTCGGTACCGGGGCTTGAACCGGCGATCTTCTGATCACATATCCACCATCTCTAACCACTGCGCCACCACTCCTCCACTTTTGGGCTACAGAAGCTAATTTACATCCTAAAAGGACTTTTTAAGAGCTCTTAATATTAACAGCAAAGTAAAAAAAGAACTACAGTATACACAATATTAGAATAAAGTTTGTGATCTGTTTTAGACGTAGAGAGCTAACGGATGATAAACGACCTCCTTGTGTTGATTGATGTTTCTCTCAATCCTCAGATGATCAGCAGAATTGAGTATGTACACACAAAGAACTTCATCCACAGAGACATCAAACCAGACAACTTTCTCATGGGCATCGGCCGTCACTGTAACAAGGTAGGTCCTGCAGAAGTCCGCCTCATCACGTGAATGTTCAGGGTTCATACACACCATTTTGGAATTGGACTTTCAGGTTTTCCCCTCATTCACTGCTCTGAGCACGTCACTTTTAGAAACCCAACAAAACCGATGTTTAACAATTGTTTACAAGACTGTTTAAACCAACAAACGTTAAAGAACCATAAATGTTAAATAAGGGCTAGCGTGATGGTAATTGATTAAAACTTATCTAAGTGAAAGTTTCTGTCTCCGCTGCCTTTGCTGTGTGCATATATTTCATATATATGTATATATCAACCACCCCTTTCATTTGAGGAAAATGTTTTCTAGTTTTTATGTTGCTTAAAAGTGAAGTTTTCTCAAATGATTGGGGTGGCCCAAGATTAATCTTTTATGGTTTGGCCACCATTGGCCTCCCCTTGGCTCCGCCATTGCATGCACCATGATTAGTCTCTCTGCACTACCTGGGACAATTAAATAATTGTTACATCTAAAGACATTAAGGTTTACTTGCATTCCCTGTTCAACTCCAGTCCAGAAAACACTCCTCCAAAACTACAAACATTAACTATTCAGATCTGTCAGTGACGGACGGGGACATCGACGCACCACCACTGGATTTGACAACTTCTAGAAAATAGTCACTTCTTTCTTTCTGGGACACCATGTCTATAATATTTAAAATGTCATGAGTAAAATATCCACTTAGCTGACAAATACATTCAGATCCATGTAGAAAGACAAATTTATTTAAATACATGAACTTAATTTTGATTTGATTCAGTTCATTTATAAAATGCCAAGTCCCAACAGAAGTTTTCTCAGGGCACTGAACAGAAATATTCACATACAGAAAAATTCAGTTAATAAAAGTTTCCTGTCTAAGGAAGGACGGCAGGACTTAGTTTTATAAACTAGAGTCTAAGGGAATTGTAAAAGTCAGGTCCAAAATATATTTAAGCAAATAAATGGACCCTTTAAATAAATAAAAAAATCAAGGTAAAAATGGTGAATTTCTTGCAGTAGTAGTCTTCAGATGGTGCGTTGGAAAGCCATTTTTACATGATCCCAACAGATAATGTTCACAACTTTTGACATAAACAACTAAAAAACAACAGAAAACGTAAACATTTGAGTCTGAAAACGAATGGTTTCCAAATGAAGTGTGCATGAACCCTGAACGTACAGGTTGCTTACTTTGACATTGAACACAAGTGAATAATGTTTGTTGCTGTTCTTAACTGTAAAAGTAGTTTTCAGTATCTAAAGCAGGCTCCAGTTCTCAGCCTTTAACAAAGCTCTTCTCCAGTCTTTGTATTTGTAGCATGGATGCTAATTTTCATCACTTGGGCTTTTAGCAGAGGGTTGTCAGCGCCCCCACAGTAGAGAACAGAGGAGTACAGAAAGGCTTTGATGGTCCAGGCCAGTTTTAAGCCCTGAACAGAGTTTTAATCACCTCCTTGTAGCTGGTGGTCTGGTGCTTTTGGACCTCTGATGTCCTGGTTTCAGTGGTTTCCAGTTCTGTCCTGGTTCAGATCAGAATGACGGTGAGGTTTCTTGTACTCTCAGAAAGATGTTGATCTCCTCCTGGCTTCATTACACTGTTTGTTACGGTTGAGTTTTATTTTAAAGAGGCAAAAGGTTTTTTTTTTCCTGATGTCTCTAGGTTTATGTGACCGTGAGTGCAGGAAGCAGTGATTCACTTCTGTAAATAAAGCAAAGAGAAGCCACTTTGAAAATGAACTTCATTTGATCCTTTCTGTTGTTCGTCTTTATGTCAGCGGTCTGGGAGGGATTCTTTACTGCTATTGATCGTATAGATTAAGTTTTTTATGTCAATCTTTTTATACAAAGTGGAGGCACATCTCTGAAGACTGAATGAACTGTGTGTTATTAAAGTTCAGGATGTGTTATTTTCTACTTCTTAGTAAAATAAGGCAGGAGAAGAAGCAGGCATGTATAAACCATGGTAGTTTTTAAGAAAATAGTGTTTATTTGTTTTCCTTTTTTTCTTAACATGAAAATATACAAACACAAAACTTATACACTTATACATTCCTTTACAGCCCTTAACTTGGAAATAGTTTTAATGCTTTTATTTTTAGTGTTTTTGGTGACAAATGTTTCTGAGCACCGGAGCAAACCTGTCTGCCCAATGGGATTATTTGCACAACCCTACTTTCAACATATACGTCATATTTTTTTAACCTGCTGTGACGTCTTGGAAGACTTTAAATATTTCCAGAGCCTCTTTATACTAAAAAGGCAGATATTATTGATCATTTATATGAATTGAGGTATTACTAACTCATTACAATTTCCTGCAGGATCAGTAAAGTTCTATTTCATCTTATTTGTCAATTTTTAATGCACCAATACAGCAGATGTGGTAACGTGGTTTGTATGGTTTAATGTTTGCAGCATTAAAATAAATGTTTAACACGTAATGTGTTCAAAACACACATTAGCACGTCCTAAATGCATCAAAAGTCACGTCTTTGGGACTCTTGGTGTCTTTTTCAAATGCAGGAACTAGCCTCATGTCACGGTGCGTTCCCATCACTTCACGATAAATACAACCGTGAGCTTGATGTACCGATGTCCCAGTCTACCAGTCACGAAACAAACGGGGAGGTGTGTTCATTAAAACGCCATAACCTTCATGGAGGGGGGAAGGCGGGGGGTGTACCCCTCCCCACCTGAATACTGTAATGCAATGTCTGAGTTAGGATCAGCATCTGTAAACAACGGCAGCACGATGGCTCAGTGGTTATCACTGTTGCCTCACAGCAAGAAGGTCCTGGGTTCAGTCCCTGGTTGGACCTGGGTCTTTCTCTGTGGAGTTTTCTCCAGGTAGTCCAGTTTCCTCCCACTGACCAAAAACTTGCATGTTAGGCTCTTCAGGCTCAAGAGAGCTGTGGTCTCAGTGGAATTTGCCTGTTAAATAAAGGTTAATAAATAAACGCAACACGAGCGGTCCAACGCACAGTTTGCTGTTCATGTCTCGTTTTGTTACACCAGTTTTTACATCCTCATTTTTCAAAATGCAACAACAGTCCACAAAACAGAAGAAAACAAAACGAAACGTTTCCTAAAATAAATGCTAACTCTAACAGCAGATTGATTTTAATCAAATTAAAGTTGTTACGTCATATGGGTTTACATCATAGAGGTTTAAAATGCTGCAAATATTAATCTGTTGACTTTTAAAGCCCAGGTTGGTCTGACTTTCACAAATATTTTATTTTCTGTTTTGATCTGTGTTTCACACTAAGGTACAGTAGTCCCTCATTTATTGTGGGGGTTACGTTCCGGGCACGCCCGCAATAATTGACTATTTATGTTAGTATTTATATCCATATTAAGGCTTTATAAACCTTTCCCACACTTGCAATGTTCTAAACTCTAAACACTCTTAAAAAGAAAAGAGCACATCTGTCATGATCTGACTCTCTGCCACGCCCACTTCTCCGCTGCAGTCGCACTCATCACGTGTGTCACTCCCAATCTCCCTCGTTCTGTTGTAAATAAACAATCCATGCCACATGAGCAGCATGGATTGTTTATTTTAAATAATCAAGCGCGACCTGAACCGAGCCTTTAGTCTCCCTCGGTGAACGGGCCAGGCCACCGGCAAATGTCTTGATGCTCCCAAAGGCCAGTCTGCCCCCAACTCCTGCTGCAGCAGGTGCTAAATCAGTTAAAATAATTTATTTTAAGTAAACAGTCCATGCCGCTTGTGTGGCTCATCCATCAATCAAATTGTGTGTCATGTCCAATCTGGCGTTGGAAAAAAAACCTCGAAAGAGCGAGTCTGCGGAAGTCGAACCGCAACGTAGCGAGGGACTACTGTAATGTTTAGCCAATGTGCATCTCACTTAATTTTATAAATTCAGTTTTGACATGTGACAATTAGAAATGGGGTTCTATGGAGCTGGTGTCAGCAGTCAGCGACTTACCTGCAGTAAACAGTCTGAGTTTAGAGAGTCGTGGAATATGTGTCACCATAAAGATCACATTAGCTGTCATTTCTAATCTTTCATAGTTTCATCATGTGATGGTCACAGGGACGGGGTTCTCTGAATGCACACTGCGTTTTGTTTCACACAGAACGTGGACCAGAACCGTGGCACTCGTTGTTCCTGTCACGTGTTTGTGTAAATGTTGGGAACCAGGACTCGTTTCCACCTGAAGCATGTTGTAAACTGCTGCTTAAAGACCCGAGCACACAGCCTCTGGACCGTTTCTTCTGCTTGTAGCTTCCTAACATGTTTCAGGACACTTGTATCTGCTGCTTCTAAACATCAGTCTGCTTGTTTTATTTTTCACTATCCTCAATTTCCAGTTGTAACAGGCAGCTCTGTGTGTAACATCAGTGTCTGATGTGTTCAAATTTTCACTAATGCTTTCAAAAATCTGTTATCTTTAAATTAAATATAATGATAGTTGCCCTTTCCAAACTTGAGCGCCCCTCCTTCAGAGGGATGCCCCCACCTGGTGATGATGCCAGCAGATCAGTCTCAGATTTACTGTAGATCAGAGCTGGTTAAACCTGGACACTGGTTGTTGCACATAAGGCACTGAAGCACGTGGGTGCAAACGGCAGTGCCTGTTGTGCTCATGTTCATTTTGACTAAACGGTGGATAGAGGCTGTGTAATTTTGACCCCTGCCCCTCTACTGTCTGCTCTAGTGTTTAGACTCGTCAGTGGGGAAGAGGAAAAGAAGCTTGGCTGTTAGCTCTTCTCAGGACTCATCTTTCTCAGGATTACACCAGGTGTGACATTTGTACCTCAACATCAGCTGCCTCACGCTTTGCAATAATATCAATTATATTGGTTTAAACTGAATCAGTCCACTGGCACCCATCTTTACCTGCATTACAGCCGATGCATGTCCTCCATCACTGTGTTCCTGTGGGGAAGAGCTGCAGGTTCTCCTGCAGCTGTGATCCCCACTAAAAGAATGGGTGTCAGTTTCAGCAACCATTGTTCATTTGGCTTCTGGTGTTCTGTGATGACCACATGCTGTTTTGAAATCTCCTTTTTATTTGTAGTTTGCTAAAGCTGTGCTGAACATGGTTTAACCTGAAGACTTACACTATTACATCACAGGTCAGCTGATCAAAGTTCTCCCCTTTAGCGTCATCGCCTGAACGTGTCATTGAATATTAACAGTCAAGTGTTGAAAGTAGAAGCACAAATATCAGTCCCTTTGATGAAATGACACTAATAAGTTTATGGGTTGTCCCTCTGCCACATGCACATGCACACACACACACACACACACACACACACACACACACACACACACACACACACTCAGGCAAAACAAATCACAGTTGTAGGCAAAGTTTTTTTTAAACCTCTAATGATAAGCTGGATATTTACCAAATTAACACTGAGCTGCCTCTAACAAACACCACCGTTCAATTACTGTGATGGTAACTCATTTTGGACTTTGGTAGTTTAAGCCAGTCATTTTAATTCAACAGTTTTTCACTCACGTCATACCACTTTATTTATAAAGCACTTAAAACAGCAACAAGGCAAACCAAAGTGCTGTACAGCAAAAACAAACAAGCAGAGGACACAGGATAAAAATACATAGATCCACAGAGGTAAAGATAGTCAAGTCAAGTCAACTTTATTTATAGAGCACAGTTAAAACAGATAAACTGTTATCAAGGTGCTTGATAACAGATAAGAACATTATAGAATACACTGAAGTTAAAATCAGCTCACACAGTGTCAAGCCAGGGATAAAAGTGTTTTTAAACGAGACTTAAAAACAGCCTGCCTGACATGCAGTGGTAACTCATTCTACAGTTTTAGTTTAGTTTTATATTACTATAAAATATGAGCACTGGACGATGTAGTTCTTCATTTTGGTCAATAACAATACAATTCCAATATCAATATGAACAATATAAAAGTCTCAGAAAAACTGTACAAATAAATTAATGTTCACCTTTTATTTGTACTTAGCTTTCAAAGAAATTTGAAATCACCATGAAATAAACATAAAACTCTAAACTTTGTCAATATTAATAATTTTTTACTTTAAACAACATAACCTATTTTCTCTTTTGATACAGCTGGGGGTGTTTCAGGCACACATTGGCTCAGACTTTTGTTGCGCTTCTTCATGTGACTCAGCATATTCTATCAAGTGGAAACTCTTCAGAAGCTAGTTGAACCGACTCAGTCTCATTTTGCAGCACACTGAAACCTGCAGTTCATCAGATTTTAGATAGTTGAACCACTTCCACACCACTGAATTACTTTCCTCTCTTATCAGTGATGTCATCTGCTTTGTCTCCACTTGTGAAAGCTCGTTCAGTCATATTCTGAAGGTCATGGGCACTCGTTTTGAAGTGAAAACTTGCAGCACGTTGGAGACTAGCCTAGCCTGCTACCACTGACTCCTTCTGGACTCGAGCTCTGTGTGCGCACTTTTGTAGTTGTGTCACGCCTTTTTCTGT
This sequence comes from Hypsolebias coamazonicus, assembly GCA_032273985.1. NCBI lineage: Eukaryota > Metazoa > Chordata > Actinopteri > Cyprinodontiformes > Rivulidae > Hypsolebias > Hypsolebias coamazonicus. The sequence continues at coordinate 61,210 of JAVCKU010000100.1, forward strand.
TTGGGTTGAAGCAGGCGCCAGTTGAAGTGGCCGCTTCAACCCAAACAGAAAATGAAATGCATCAGTGAAACACTATAATCTTAGCGTAACGTATATCGAAATATTGAAAATGTGCTTAAAACTCATATCATCGTTATTGAATAAAAGTATATCACGATATATATCAATATAGAATTATTGTCCAGCTCTATATATGCACAAGTAAACATTTGATACAAAACAGTAGCTCCAGATGCATCCAGGCTGAAGAACCATCCATGTTTGACTGAAATCAGCTGCTCTGGGCCCGACAGCTCCCAGTCGACTCGTGCAGGTTTGAGCCTCGTCACCGGCTGCTGAATCTGTGGGGTGGGGAGTGTGGGACTGTGAAGGGTCGTTTAAAAACCCCAGACTGAAGGTTGGCGGTTACGTACGGTGGTGGATTTTTCTCCCCAGGAAGACTTTTTGTCATAAAGTTAAAGAGTTTTCTGAAGTTTGTATAAATATGAGACACAGAAACGATTTCTTTCAAAAAGACGCTTCGGTTAAATAAAACTTTTCTGTCCTCAGCTTTGTTTTCTCTTCGCCGACATGCACAAACAAACCAGCTCCAAGGAAAGTCGACGCTTCTTTATCGAGTTCCACTCACTGTTTTTAGATCGAGCAGCAGTAAGTAGGATGCCCTCCTTTCTCCTTTCTTTTTTTTTTTTTTTCAAAATAAGTCCGTTCTCTTTTACCTTTTGTGATGTAATTCTTTACTTATTGATGTAATTATTTCCTTCCATCTGCTTTTCTTTGTCCAGAATCTGAAAGTTCCCGTTCCTGAAGCAATCGCATCAGAACTGGGTAAGGCATAAAACAAGGAAAAGTTTATAATATTTAAGGACTGCGTCTTTTTGAAAACAATTAACTTCTATATTAGTTTTATAATTTACAGTTTAGGCTGCTTGTCGTATTGACAATCTTACTAGAAGTATTTAAACTTGTATCAGGAGATTCTGGTGACCCACAAAACCAAATTGTGACTTATTGGAGACAAAAAAGAGAATAAACTGATCAAGTTGAGGCACTTTGTGACTAAAAATTTGCACTTCATTCATGTAAATGTCACAAATGATGTGTGCTGAAGCTCATGTAAAGTGAAGCTTTGCTGAACCCAGACCACATACACAACAACACTTAGCACTCAACCACACATTAATCATCATGAGCACGCACACGTGTGACAGCGGTCTGGTGCCGCCCCACCAACTGAGGACGGGTGGCAGCGGTTTGTGTGGAGCGCGCCTCAGTTTTCGCCTTCTTACTTTCACATTAAGTCCTGAGCTAATAAACTAAACATGGAAAATCACACAAGTTATTCACATTTGTCTTGATCCATCCATCTATATATCTATCTGTCTGTTTGTATATATTTATATACAGTACACTAAACAAAAATATAATGCAGCACTTTTGTTTTTGCTTCCATTTTTAATGAGCTGAACTCAAAGATCTAAGACTTTTTCTATGAACACTAAAAGCCTTTTCTCTCAAATATTCACAGATTTGTGTAAATCTGTTAGTGAGCACTTATACTTTATCAAGATAATCCATCCATCCCACAGGTGTGGCAGATCAAGATGCTGACTAGACAACATAGGTATTGCACAGGTGACCACAATAAAAGGCCACTCTAAAATGTGCAGTTTTATTACACAGCACAATGTCACAGATGTCACAGGTTTTGAGTGAGTCTGCAATTGGCATGCTGATTATCTCAGCAAAGAAGTGCTCACTAACACAGATTTACACAAATTTGTGAACAATATCTGAGAGAAAAGGCTTTTTCTTTACCGGTATATAGAAACAGTCTTAGATCTTTGAGTTCAGGTCATGAAAAATGGGAGCAAAAACACAAGTGTTGCGTTTATATTTTTGTTCTTATATGTATCGATATACATTGTATATACTGAAGTAGTATCTATAATAATTACATTATTGCATTACAGTCTATATTTATTCAACTTTTATTTAGGCAAGTTAATCTCATTGAGCCTCGAGGACTCATTTACAAGAGAGACCTGACTAAAAACTAAGGATGATGACAACAGTAACAATAGATTTTCCTTGGACAATCAACAATAGACAATCATAAGAGAGAAATAC
>JAVCKU010000100.1:74007-84994 GCA_032273985.1 Hypsolebias coamazonicus
TTCAGCTAATTCCACATTTTTGGAGCTCTTTTCAGCTTCTCCCACTTTGTTCTGGTAGCTTAAGCTTCTTTCTGCCCTTTCAAATATTTTTCAGCAATTTTTTGCTAATTTCAACTTTTTTAAACTAAATTGCACATTTTTGTGCTAATTTCTTCTGATTTAAACCTAAGTCAGCAACTATTTCTGCTTTCTTCTGCTAATTTAGGCTTGTTCTTTCATTTCAGCAACATTTAATATTTTTTAGCTAATTTTAGCTGTTTTTCAGCAAGTTCTTCTGCAATAAGCATTCACACTGCATTTTCGCAATAAAAAATAAATCTAGTTTAATGTGCATTCAGGTCCACAATATGCAGCCTTTCATGCACCTGAAAAAACTTAGCCCTCTTCAGACTTCTCTGAACTGAGAAAATCTCTGGAACAGGAAATGGAACATATTCAGCTACACAATAGAAGTCCAGTTGTTGTTTATTTACCAGGTCCTAGATGAATGATAATTTACACCAACATTCTCTGCATGGACACAGAAGGTTTTTCTAATGCACTGACAGTAAATGAGAGGTCAATCAAAGCAGAGAACAATATTTTTACTAAACTGACCGAGTCCTGCAGAGGAGCTTGGTGTGTGTGATCCCAGTCACTGGTCTAACAGTTACACACACCTGTGTTGCTGGCAGCATCTTTTCCACTTTGTTTGTTCTGAAATATTCTCTTCTCCTGTAAAAAGCGAAATTATGATTTGATGGAGTTCATGTTCAGGACTTTTTCTTGGTTGGCAGCAGTGACACGAGCTCCACGCAGCTGCCAAATAAAAAAACAATCCAATCATCATGGGGCAGCTGTGGCTGAGTGGTTAGAGCAGTCGTCCTCCAATGCGAGAGTTGGGGGTTCAAATCCACCAGCAGTCACATGTTGAAGTGTCCCTGGGCAAGACACTGAACCCCTTGTTGCCTCTGATGTGTGTCCCATTAGTGTATAAATGTGATAAAGTACTGATTCATCTTTATAGAGGTCTAGTAGAGTGATGTATGAATGGGTAAATGAGGACACAGATTGTGTTGTAAAGAACTTTTGTGTATCGTGATAAGCTAGAAAGGCGCTATATAAGTGCTGTTGATTTACCATTTGCCATTTAATGTGTTAATGCTGGCACATTTACAGTAAAGGATTAATGTCCTTCTTTCTAAAACTACACAAAACAAGCAGTAATATTTATCCCACATATTATCCAGTTCTTTCACTTTTTACTTTACCACTCAAATTGTTCAGGTTTAAGAGTTAGAAATACTAGTTGTTATGGTTAGTACGGTTATATATTTGGCTTGATGTGGTATGTCTATGCTCTGAACATCGTCTATTTCTAATAAAACAAAGATCGTAAGTTTAAGGAACATGCCGTGAAAGGTATTGTAAAGAACAGCTACATGAAATTTGTGCGTAACATGACCCAGAAGTCTTACATGGGTAAACTTTGTAATGTAAATGAAAATATTAATGGGATTATACCTAAACTAAAATACTGTTGATTTAGGCAATACTGGTATTTTAGTGGTCAAGTATTCTGTATACCTTCTCGTGGCTAAAAGACTAATGGAAGCTGGTTAAACTGGATGAATCTAAGCCAAGTCTATAATGGCAGAAATCAAAGGCAATGAAAGGCCGGTGGTCAGGTTACAGGTTGGATAAGAAAAAGGATGATCAAAGTGCTGCTGGCACAATGGCACAGTGTTGGCTGAGCTCAGCTCAGATTACAGTCCATCGGCAATTGGGATTAGCCCTGAAATGGAATGGCTGTGTGGCAACGGGTCAGTTTTCTGATGGACCTGTTGCAGAGCATATTCCAGGATTGTGGGTAGCCCAGAACGGTGGCTCTTACCACAACAGATATCCGGACTCGTTTAGATGATCTCCTGAGCCCAGGAGACACTGGGCTCTCCAAATTGTTGTTTTTCTTTCAGTGACCAGAGACAAGCACATAATATTAAAAACCTTGGCATCAGTTTAAATTTGCAAACACAGAAATGAAATACACTTTGTCAATGTCAGTCTGAAATGACTGAACTTGACAACACTGCTACAAAAATATTTCAATTAAATGTCTTTAGTAGGTTGATTAGGAATAAAGGCATTTTTCCTAAAAAGTCTGAAAGATACAAGAAACAAAGTAGAGGTTTTATATTGAGGCTGCTTGTGATTCTGTGCAGCGTGTTCTGTTTGTGTGTGTCTGTTTGAGTGGGAGGTACTGTACTGTAGAGTGTGAAGAATTGTATGTGAGAGATAGGACTATGTGGGTGTGCAAAATGTGTGAACGACAGAATGTGAGTCACAAGAGTGTGTGCAGTATGTGTGACGGTGCTCTTGTAGTTGCCAATATTTGAGGATGTGGTGCTCTCACCTCAAGGGCTTCTGCGTCTGGACTGCCGCAAAACAGGTTCTTTAGTGCAATGTTTGAACGATCATGTGGATCTGTAAGACAACGTCAGAAAGTCTGTTAAAAAAAGTCTGGCTCAGTTTGAGCAGTATGCAAACTCAACTGAAAGGAAGTTTCAATTTCTGCAATTTTTTCTACAAGGACAGGTATTTATCTAATACTGTAAATCACATACATCAAGCATTTTCATTTTCTTTCCATTCTTTCCATAGCTTTAGGCTTCTTCCAGTTATGCCATATCATTGCCTATTGTAGTGCTACTTATTTAATTGTTATCAAAGCAGGGTTTTTGTTATTTTTCTTAAAACTATTTTTATTTGCAAAACACTTTCATGTCAACATAGTATCTAAACAGAGCAATACACTGATAACAGTAAATGAGCCCCCAATCTGTCAATCCATCTCCTGCTCCATCCTTTTACCAATTGTGCTTGAGGCAATTGGTCATATTCAAAATAAAGGAAGTGTTGCACCCTTTTTCCATTTGAGAACAATGACTTTAGACTTAGAAGATGTGAATCATATTAAATATACTGACGGTCATACTAGAAAACTTGGACACACTGCAGTATGCCTATTGGTCCAACAGGTCAACTTCAGATGCTATAGTCTCTGCCCTCTACTACTCCCTTTCCCACCTGGAGAACAAATGGTGCTTTGCCAGACTCAACTCTCATCAGTTCCACACCAGTTAAGGGCCTGCTTCTGCTCACTGCTGATACCCACCCCTATTCAGCCTGGTTTATGGGACCATCTTGTTTGTGGTTCCAAGCAAACTGTTCAGAGGGGCCGATTTTGACGTAAGGAGACAGCAGCCATTGATTGGCCAGTGGAGCTATGCCACTGGATGACACACCCAGCAAAACTGCAACTTACATGTGAATTTCCATTTCCTCTCAGATGATGTTGACTGACGGCGCCACGAGAAATGAACACATTTAGAAATATTGGAGATGATGGCGCAGCATGGCTACACCCGGACTTATAAGCAGTGCTGGGATAAGCTAAAGAAATAGAAGTCTGATAGTAGGGCAATTAAGGATTAATTAATTAAGGACCACAATGGGCAGAGTGGCTCAAACTCGTAGTGATAGGACACATCACTTTTGGAGGACGAAGTAGCTTACAGGAAGGAGGTAGCCAGTCTGGTGTCATGGTGTGAGAACGACAACTGACCAGTCTACAGAGCATCTACGACTGCAGAGTCCACAGGAAGGCTGTCTCCATCATTAAGTACCCCACCCAGCCCCTAACACAGACTATCCACATTTCTACCTTCAGACCAGAGGTGCAGAAGTGTGAAATACTGGACCTCCAGATTCAAGAACTCCTTCTTCCAAGTGTCATCAGACTTAAATGAATATTCATGTCACTCGATTGATCCTCTTTACACATTTACACCTTTTTGTCTTATTTGATATTACATTCTGCACATTCTATGTTATTAGTATTTTTGGTTTTCTCTGCAAATATTTTTCTTTCTCTGCTTGTCATTCACTGTGGACAGCAAAGTAAGAATTTTTTGTTAAGGGAAACATGTTTCCAGTTGTGCACATTGAAAGGGCTGCCTGAAGGAAGGTCATGAAAAGTTTGACTTATTTTTGGAAAGGCGAGTCAAGCTCATAATCTGCTTGTATAGAGGCTGACCAACCCCAAACCAGAAAATTCAACAGATTGGTTACAAGAAATTCAAGAGATTTGCTTAAAAGAAATAGCAATAAGACTAGCCACACTAGATTCCAGGCTTGACACAGTGATTTGGAAAGATGTCTGCCTTACATCTTTGTATGGGTTACTTTGCATTTGGTACAATAATCTCTTTTACCCTGAAAAGGAAAGCACAATAACTTCTGAAATTTCTTACTGGTAGGTAGTTCAGTGGATTTCTCCATCACCAAGGGTCTTTTCAGGGCAGGTTTGAGGGGCTTCTGGCTAGCGGGACGAGATGGACTGAAGGTGGACTCCTCAGTAGAGATCTGTGCACACAAACAGAGATAAGACACAGTAAATCAATCTAATCATGCTTTAAAAAATATACCATTCTTTGCAACATTTGGCTAATAAGAACAAATGTCCATTCAGCAGTGATGAAATGTAGATAGCAAGGCCAAACAAGAAACTGAAAAAGAAAAGCACGCAAGGGAAGCAAACAAGAGGTACGTCAACTTTTCATGCTGGCATTTAAAAAAAAAACGCTTACTGACATTAATGACTTTCAGAAGTGAAATAAACGCTGGGTTTAGCTTCACATTAAACAATTTTGAGTCATTATGCATTGTGGAGCAAACAAGACTTGAGACTTCAGGTGCCCTTAAAAGCTTTCAGACTACTGAAAGTTCATACTCAGTAATCCAGGTGTCAAATCTGATAACTCTCAATCAGGTCATCTGGACAGTTTCTTTTAGTAGAAACTTTTCACCCTCACTCCATACTGACCACTGAAGTACAAGAGGTTGCTGCTACAGTTACAGCTCACTATCGTGATGGTATTAAAAATGATTGTGATAGTATTAAAAAATATTGTGATGGTATTAAAAAGGTATTAAAAGATATAAAATTTAACTCAATAATTTTTGTATATACTGTACCCTGATTTAGAAAATGAAATTTCAACAGGAAGTTGTAATTGTGGAGCGGTCTGTGCTTTGTGTTGCAGGACTCTGAACCACCAGTACGACTACACATTTGACTGGACCATGCTGAAACAGAAAGCAGCTCAGCAGGGAGCCTCTTCAGGGGGCCAGGGCCAGCAGGCACAAACCCCCACAGGCAAGCAAAATGACAAACCCAAGCCTAACATGAAAGGTTAGTAGCAAACAGCCAAGTGACGTTTGTTGCAGACACCAATTGCTCATCTTCATTCAGCCCCAGAACACGACCAGTGTCCGCTCAAACAAATGCACTGCCTGGCCCAAAAAAAGTCACAGTTACATTTTGTTGAATCCACGGCCATCTTTGAGTTCGCCGAAGTTTCAAAGCAGCTCGTTGTTTTCTCCACACCTGGATGCGTTGCAGGCGGAGTGTGAAGCCTCTCACGATCAGAACCTGATCCACGCCGACTGGGCCGTCAGGGAGGATAAAAATCAGTCCGTAACTGACCTGAGTCTTTGGCTCCCAGTATGATCGACCTAATGAAGTCCAGACGAGCACACTAACGGGGGCACCCCGGTTTACACAGAAGTCCCCCCAAAATTCAGCTCAGACCACCATTCTCCTTCCTAACGGTCATAGTTCACCCTCATTCTAAGATTAAAGTAGAACAGTTGAACACAGATCAGTAGTTTCAACCATGTTGGAGCAAACAAAGCTTTTCTGAGCAGCTCACAGCTCCAGCCGTTCTGTTTGGATGTTCTCTGAGGGTTTTCGCTGGGACCTTCAGGTTCCATCCACAGACAGAAAACATGATGTTAGTAACTGTGAGGTGTCCCTCAGTGGGAGGGAGTGTCTGGAGACATGTCCAGGATGTCCCCCACCCCTCACTGCTGGAGACAAATGAAAGCTCTGAGCAGACCAGCGAATAAAATCAAACAGGAAGCTGTGTGAACAAACAGGAAGGAAGCTGTTAAGGGATGACAGCCTGTTTGTAAACTGATACCAAGGTTGTGACTTTTTTTGGTCAGGCTTCACAGCAGACTATTAGCACCAAATTGGAAACTTTTTTTTTTTTTTGGCCAAGTCGCATTAGTTTAAAAAAGGCACCTTAAAACAACAACTTAATAATAGATTTGAGAGAGGGAGAGAAATAAACCCACAACTAAGCTAAAGCACAATTGGTCTGTCTTGCAGAAGCAAGGACGTCCTTGGGGACTTTGGCTACTAACTTTGTGCTGTTGTTCCTGTGCTGAGGACAACAGACCTTCAAAACCACATCCATGCTTTCACCTGGCTCCTCCTCCTGCACTCCACTTTCTGTTTGATCATTCCCTCTCTGACCTCAACTTATTTTAACTCTTTACTAAACACCTGATTGTAGCTTTACCTGTCAGCGCTGTGGGGGTGTTGAAAACTTCTCCAGTCTCTGCAGCAGCGTTTTCTTTTTCAGGACAGTATGGAGCCTTCGGCTGTTGTAAACGTGCTGCAGTGTCTGCAGTGTGTTTCATTCTGAACTGATGACTGAGCAGAACCTGTTCAGCAGCTTATTCAGGAGAATTAAATATGAAATGTGGAAGTTGACCTGTTTGAATGTGACATGATCAGTCAGGAGCTGCAGCCCTCACACAACAAATACAACCTACAGTTGGAACCAGATGTTTACATGCACCGACTAAAAAGAGTCATTTTTTATACCAGCAGTATTTCATCAAAGGTCTGACATCAGATCAGACTAAAACTTCTCAGTTTTAGGGCTGGTAGGATTCACAAATTATTTATATTTGTTAAATAAAGTAATTAAATAATTGTAATTACTTCCTTCACACGTTACGTACACGACCATTACCTCAGAACAGTTCAGGAACAGCTGATGATGTCATGGCTTTGGAAGCTTTTGATTGGTTAGTTGAGTTAATTAGAGGTGGCCTCAAATGCTCTGCTTGTTTGTGAGGCATCATGGGAAAATGTAAAGAAAGCAACTGAGAGATGAGGAAGACAGTCGTCCACCTCTGGTTGGATGGTTCTCCTTCAGAACCAGCTTCAGGAAGCTGCTTTGGCCCACCTTCCTGAAGGTCTCTGTTTTTACACAGACCAGAACACAGAACGCCTCCTCCTTCATGATGGCAGGACGTTCTCACAGTGAAATGGGTTCTGGACCAGCATGAGCTGAAAGAAGACGAAGGACCGGTGAAGGGTTTTAAACACGCACACGGACAACAAGGAGACGTCCTGATGGAACTGGACTGTTTGGTCCTCATGATGGTCATTTGGAGGAAGGAGGAGGAAGCTGAGGATGCCGTCCCAACCGTGAAGTACAGGGGTGGCAGCATCATGGTGTGGGGTGTTTTGCTGCTGGAGGAACATCAAGTTAAATATTGAAGCAACGCGTCCAGGCGTCTGACAGGAAGTTGAAGCTTTGAAACATGTCTTCAAATGGACGACGACTCTAACCAGGCAGAAAGTCTGCGAGGCTGAAGGTGGATGTGATGTTTTGGATCGGTCATTGCAACAAGGTTCTACTCTGAGTCTCTCCTGATAACTGAACTTCTCACTCTGTCTCTAAGGGAAAGTCCAGCTACCCTGCAGAGGAAACTCATTTCAACCCCCTGTATCCACAAGCTCATTCTTTCAGTCTCTATCCAGAGTTCATGACCAGAGGTGAGGGCAGCAGTGTAGACCAATCAGGAAACGGAGAGCTTTGTCTTACAGTTCAGCTCTCTCTTCACCACAACAGACCGGTACAGAGTCCACAATACTGCAGACACTGCACCTATCTGCCTATTGACCTCACGCTCCATTCGTCCCTCACTCATGAGCAAAACCTTGAGATACTTGAACTCCTCCACTTGAGGCAGAACCTCACCCTCGACCTGAAGAAAGCAGTCCACCCTTTTCCGGTTGAGGACCATGACCTCAGATTTGGAGGTGCTGATCTTCATCCCAGCCGCTTCACACTCTGCTGCGAACCACTCGTTGAGAGCTGGAGATCACGGATCAATGACACCAACAGGACCACATCATATGCCAAGAGCAGAGATGGAATCCTGAGGCCACCGACAACTCCCTCCTCCCACTGGCTGCACCGAGACATTCTGTCCACAAAAGTTATGAACAGAATCAGAGACAACGGGCAGCTCTGGTGGAGTCCAACTCCCACCCTGATGGGTCCAACTTACTACCAGCAATGGAACCAAACTCGTACAGCTTGTATAGGAACTGAACAGCCTGTAGCATCAGGCCCCCAATCAATACTCATGGAGCACCCCCACAGTGTACCTGGAGGAACATGGTCATACGCCTTCTCCAAGTCCACAAAACACATGTAGACTGGATGGGCAAACTCCCACGACCCCTCGAGAACCCTAGTGAGGGTAAAGAGCTGGTCCAGTGTTCCACAGCCAGCATGGAACCCACATTGTTCCTCCTGGATCTGGACTCACTGCTCCAGGAGGCTAAGGAGAGTGATGCCCCTGTAACTGGAGCACACCCTTCAGTCCCCCTTTTTGAAGAGTGGACCCTCACCACAGTCTGCCCAGTCTGCCTGTCCAGTGGAAGTTTAAACAAAGTACTAAAAGTTCTCATTATTTCAGCATTGAACAAACAAATAGTTTAAAGAATTTTCACGGACGTAAACCAGTAAAGGCGAGCCTGATTCAGTGACCAGAGTCAAGTGTTCTTCTTACATGGTGTATGTAAACATCTGGATCTGAGTTTGTCAGGGTCGGCTGGATGTTCATAGAAACACAGCCAGGGGGCGCCCTGATCCGGTGCCTGACCCACCTCAGCTGGTTCCCCTCAGGTGGAGGTGCAGGGGATTAAATGGAGATGAACTCAACGGCAGAGATATCTGAGATGGTCGTCGTGTGTTCTGTACAACCATGAGATGAGTTCTGTGCATTAACCCATCACACCTGGGACACACCCAGGTGGAGCAGTGGGCAGCTCTGTGAGCACCCAGGGAGCAGTTAGGGATTGTGTGTCCTGCTCAGAGACACCATGACGTGGGCATGACGGGGAGTTGAACCTGCAACTTTCTGGTCCCAAGTCTGCTGCCCTGCCTCTGTTGATGGACTTAAATGATGTTTGAGTGAATTTGTTTCTTCTGTCAGCAGCCGTGTGTAAAACACATGAAATTATTAATAATATAATTAAACATGTTAAAATAGTCTCATATAAACATCTGTGGAACTAACGTGGTCTCTGTCATCGTGCTCTGATGTAAATTAAAGAGCTGAACATCACATAAGCTGAATGGGGTGACCTGTCTGTCATTTACCCAGAATGCATTGCAGCATAAATGAAATGGCGTCGTTTGTATTTTTCTGGTCTCCTTCAGATCCTTTCAGACCCAGATGTTTCCTCTCCTGGATCTTTGCTCGGGGCCTCTCTCTTTAACATGAACTTGCTTGTGAAGCTGCTCAGCCTTTCAGTTTCTGTGGCACTGTGGTTCAGTGGCTCAGTGGTGTTAAACACATGCCTCTGTCTGTCTGTAGGGTTCTGATGGGTCCCAGACCAGAGCAGATCAGCTGTTGGTGACCAGGACCGACAGACGACTCTTTCTGGACGAGCGACAAACACAAAGTCTGTCTTTTCTTCCATCATAAGTATCTACGTAATGGAAATACTCAGACGGACACAGCTGGTCTCGTCTGTATTTTCTGTGTATAAATCATAAAATTCCACTTGGGAACTGTGTGGGGTTTATTTTGTTTTGTCCTTTTTTAAAGGGTGGGGAAGCTGTAGATATCGCCCCCAACTCCAAACACACCTTTCTCCATCTGTCCATGTCTGTCCGTTTCTGTTCAGAGGTTTTTTAGGGACTGGTTAAGATAGTCAGCTGACCTGTTTTTATTTTTCTCCCAGTGGTATAAATGGTCCCCGTCCCTCCTCACGTCATTATTTTACTCCTTTCTGTACCAAACGATTGGGGAAACGTAAACCTATTCTTTTTTTTCTTTTTTTTTTTTTTAAATAATTAAAAGATGCGATCCTGGATGTTTATTTACAAGAAGGTTTGATTTATTTTTGTTTGCTTTCTTCCTGTTTTCCTGAGGTGATTGAGTAAACAGCTGGTAATAAACGGAGGAAGTGGCAGTAATTGATGGTAGAAACTTCTGCTCTCTCCCTATCTCTAGAATTATTAAATCTGCTGTAAAATGGTCTTCTCCAGAAATGCCAATAAAGCATTACTTAACTCAGACTGTCGAGCACAGTTATTGTCCTCCACAAACACATGCACTTGAAGAGCGTGAACGTTAACGGTCTCTCTTAAAGTGGAGAACAATCAAAGTTTGTGTTTCTGGACATGATTGTATTTTCTGAAAGTGATACATTTCAAATTTTCTCAGAAAGGCAGGTTGTTTGTCCACGTGCATGAAAACATGAACAGGGCTTCTGTAAAGCAGTTGTTCAGATAAGGACGGCAGATGATTTGGTTGAGAGGTTCTGTTTTTACTTTTTGAATTTTTACAAAAATGCTGCTACGTCAACATTGACCAACCAGAACCATGTATGAAAACCTGGACACATGAATAAATAAAACAGAGCCATATTGTAGGTAAACATTCTCCCTAAATGCATTTTAAAGCCAAATAAACTGCAGTACAAGTAAAATTACTTTCCTTATCCAAATACTTTTAAATACATACTAATAATGGAATAAATAATAAGTGTAAAGTAACGTGTATTCAGATTCAGATATTTGTTTTCATCACGTTCTACACGTGGTGGAACAAAATTATGTACACGGTGTCCCAGTTACATCCAACAATAAAAAGTAAAAAAAAAAAAAAATAAACAATAAAAATACCCCAAGCACTAACAGCATAAAAACATATCGTCGAATAACAGCATGAACATGAGTATGTGAGCAGATGCACGCAAATGAACACAGCAACATGAAACAGATCAGCAGCAACATGATGTGATATTTCACAGTGATTATTCTGGTTAGAGATTCATGAGTCT
>JAVCKU010000114.1:30715-48824 GCA_032273985.1 Hypsolebias coamazonicus
TTAGCTAACTGCTTGAAAATACAGTACTGTACATGTTTAAGGTACAGAATGTATGCTGGTGCTGTGTTACGTTGGAAAAAAACGTGTTTAAATTGCCGTTTACCGTTCTTTTTCCGACTTACGACAAAAATCTGTAAAATCGGGTTACGATCGGTGCGTGGGAACGGAACTCGAACGTAAGTCGAGGACTACCTGTATTTGAAAAACTGTTCATGTATTTGTGCATCTTGTAGTAAATATCTGTAGAAATGGTTACACGCATGTGTGAATACTTTTTAGACTGATTTATCTTCATATTATAATTTTATTAACCAAATTTCAACCATTCCTACCAGATTACCATTTCTAATTTATGTCTTTAGGTGCTCCATTTTAACTTGATGCAAAAAGTTGCCCAAATTTAAACAAGTGAAAAGCAGTGACCAGCTGTTTAATGCAAACATCTTAATGAAATGTGTTTTTTTGTTTGTTTGTTTTTTCACCTTTCTGGAAAGTTCTTCAAAGTAAAATAAGATTATCTGTAAAGGTTCCTTTGTTTTAGGGTTTGGGTGAATTTAGTTCCACATTCCTTCTTGTCAGCCTGTCTAAAAACCACACAGTGTGATCTGGCTGAAAAAGGATTTAATCAATGAAAACAGGAGCAACATATTCAGAGGAATTTAAGTTGAAAGGCTGCACTATTACAAAGATGTGAAACTTTTGCCCCAAAACCCTGGAATTTGGGGAGTTGCTGAACTAGTGTACGACAGCTAAAAAAAAAATAATCTCCAAGTTGTGTTTGTCATATGCAAGATTAATCCAAGGTTAACAGTACAATGAAATGCTCAAGATGAGACGAACCGCCTTGACGCACTAAATAAAAAATAAAAAAAAAGAACAAACAAGAAAAACTAAAGCATGCAATAAGGGTACAAAAAAGTACCAAAAAGTGAAAAAGTAATTATAATATTTACAAGGTCCCAAAGAGAAAATCATAATCAACAACATGGTAGAATTTTAACGGTGCAATCAGGATGAATTTGTATGAATAAGTATTTCACGGTAGTAATATAAGCTAAATATATATATATTGCACATAGCTAACAATCTACACATGTTGTGTGATAGGTTATTGCACCGGTAGTGAGTGACATTGGCATGGTAAGGTAGATGCATGGATACTGTCATACATGACACAGCCACATTGTGCAATAAACATATTGGCTGTCACAAGTTAATATTAATCATATTGTCTCAGATGTGGCTTGCGTCAATGTTATTGCCAGTTGTTCAGTGTTATTTATTGGGAGTTCAGTCATCTGACAGCTTGTGGATAACCACTGTCCTTTAGTCTTTTTGTGCATGGTGGCAGACTCCTGTATCGTCTGCATGAGGGTAGTGGACGTAAGAGTCCTTGTGCTGGGTGGGTGTGGTCCTTAATGATGCTGCATGTGTTACGCAGACATCTGTTGTGGTAGATGTCCTGGATGGTGTGGAGACAGCTACCAGTGTTGTCCTCTGCTGTTTGCACCACCCTCTGTAGTGCTTTCCAGCTCTGACTGGTGCAGTTCCCACACCACCATGTGATGTGACGTGATGATCTTCAGACATGTATTACTGTAGTTTTATCTGTTTTATTCTGTATAGTGGACTATTTCCCCTTTTCTCCAGTTTCTGCAAGACATCAGTCCTTCCATCTGGCCCTTTTCTACAGTACCAGCCACTTTTTGCCTCCGTCTCATCTTCTATTGCCGGGAAGTCTCGAGTGCTCTTGCCCTTTCTACTTGTAGCCAGCAGAGCCAGTCCCACAGGACTTCTAAAAGCAGTCTGCAAACAGCCTGACAAATGTGTTGCTTGCTGTCGGTGTTGCTAACATAAGTTTTGAAGTTTTTTTTTTTTTTAAGTAAAAAAATAAAAATGTCGACTCATCTTTCTCTCTGTTCCTGCTTTCTTCGGAGCAGCTTTTGAGTTCATTTTTGTTTTCAGCTTGGCCCGAGTGCTCAGCTGCTGACCTACAAAAAAAAATAAATAAATAAATAAAATAAAAAAATAAAAATAAAAATAAAAAAACATGAAGCCTGTCAACATCTGTTGAAAGACATGGCAAGTGATGGTGGTGATGGGATTTACATTCTATTAATGATTTGGAAATGGGAAGAGTGTGCTGGGAGGAGAGAAGGAAGCAGAGTGGGCAAAGAGTTTGGTTAATGGATGATGTGTGGATGTATTCCAAACATCAATGTGCCATTTCAGGACCAAATAAAAGGTCTGTGAATTGAAAGCAAGAAGGAAATTGCTTCAATGGTCAGACTTTGGGATCTATATTGGGACTGCTGATGTGGTTTTTATTATTTGGGGCACATAAAAGAGAATTAAAAGTTTCCACCGCTCCTCACCTAAAGCTCTAAATGTCGCCTATCTGTGTAAAACCAGACAAGTCAAAGGTTTTTAGTATGTGATCATTATTTTTTTTGCCTGATTCTAACTTAATAAGGAATAAAAATAATAAAACATATTATATGTGTCAAAAATATCAACAGCCAAAGACCAAAGGACACTTTACAAATGTGTCATACCACCAGATTAGACCAATAGGCAGAATTGGGCATACACTTTCTTTATAAACATGCACCAACATAAAAGACAAGTGATCTTATATTCTTTGCAAAATATCTCACTTATCTATAGACAAAATTTAAATAAATTCAAAAGTAATCACTGTGCATCTACAAGGGATGGACTACTTTTTGACTTAAGATGACCGCCTCAGCTAACTGACCATGGCAAACACAACTCAGTCATTTGTACAGATATTGAGCAAAAAATGGCATATTCTTTGTTTTTGTTCTTTTTTTGTTTAAAATTTGACATATTAGATAGTAGGGGATTTTTTTAATTAATTTATTTATTTTTAAAGGAACGCCCCCACCCCCACTTTGGTTAGGTTTAGTAGCAAACTACAGTATATGGCTAATTACTTATATGTACAGTATTCTGTGCAGACTTTCATGAGAAATATATCATTTTTGACTGATGAATGTATGTTTTTGGCTTAGAAACATTGTGCTAATTTGTACATTTGTGTGTCAGAGAGACAAAAAGACAACATTTAATAACCTGCATTATAAATCTGGCACAAAACTGATTTACTGTAAAATCATCCATTCATTATTTTTACCTGATTCTTCTTTTCTGGGTCATGGGGGTCACTGGTATCCATATCCAGGAGTCACTGCAAGAGGAAGGGGACACCCTGAACAGGTGTCCAGTCCATCACAGAGACAAATGAGACAACCATTCAGTTTCACCTAGGGATAATTTAGAGTTACCTATCAGCCTAACCAATAGATGACTAGCACAAACTACACATATCAGTAAGAGGACATTAACAGCTAAGCAAACTGAGAAGGACAAAAATGAGTTGTATTACCCCCATGTACTTTTTTTATTTATGTATCTATTTTATTTTGCTTACATATGAAACCATGACTCATTCCAGTGTCATTACAAAGGTGTGATCTTGTAATCTGACTCATGATGACAAGCTGATTGAACGAGAAGAAACAAAGTGACATTGTGACAAACTCGTTTTGACTTAAGCAGTGTGCTCTGTGTATGTGTTAAAATACACAACAATACATCACAAGTACACAAACTCGTCCATGGGTTTCAACAAGCAGCATTACGCTGCCATTACAACTTGTTTTATAATGTTTCAAAATGTGTTGCGATGTCAGAAGGTGTGGGATATGAGTGTTAAAGATAAGTTGAAATGTTTCTATTTTAGGGTAAAAACCTGGCTCAACATACCATTAATTAATTCAGCAACCTCTTCGTAAAAAAAAAAAAAAAAAAAAAACTTTTATTCAGTTTTTGATTGCATTTCTGAATTAATTAACATTCACAACACTAAAATAACGTGTTTCTAATCTAATTCTGTCCCCTCCTGCTGATCAGTATTTGTATTCAATGATTTTTTTTTTCATGTTCAAAGTGTCAGTAATCAGTAATCTATTTAAGCCAATACAACAACAGTGGTAGATCAAACTCCTCTAATGTTGCTTCTACCAGTTTCGTACAAGAATAAAGCCTAGAGCTCGGGCAGGGCTTAATTTGAGCCGGATCCTGCCAGGACAGGATCTGGGAAATCACTTATTTTGACAGGGTCCGTTCTGGCAACTGCTTGGATCCGGTAATTCTCAGGCTTGTTAATAAAACATTATAAACACATTTGACTTCCTTGAATAAATACAACCTACACTGGATATGTAATCTGAAAATAATTACATAAACACTCATTTTAAACATAACGGCCACTTATGAACTTCTTAATATCGCATCCGAGCTGTCGCTTCAAGTAAACATTTCGGCTTCTACACTTAAAAAAAAAAATTCTGCCCCTAAAAGTTCAGTCATGCGCAATTTAAGTAAAAAAACAAAAATATAAATAAATAACACAACTAAATATCAAATCAGTTTTATACTTAAGTAGGTCATTAAAAAACGTGATTATTTATTAAAAATACATTTGTACAAGGGAAATGTTTGATGGGTGATCACATTACATATGTCACGTATCAAAACAGTGGTGCTGATTTTTCAAAATAACAGCGATCAAAATAAATAAATTGTTAAAATCGAATAGTTTTCATTTGATATTAATTATATCTTAACTAGATTCTTGAACTGCCATTGTGTATCTGTTCCTACCAAACCCAGCCAGTCAAAGCAGATGGCCGCTTGTCCTGAACCTGGTTCTGCTAAAGGTTTCTTCATCATGAGGGAGTTTTTCCTTTCCACTGTCACCTTCATGCTTGCTCAAGATGAGAGTCTGTGACGACGTTAAATTCAAAGCAGTTTGCTCCTCAGATAAATAATGTTAACTCACTTTTTACGTAAATGAATGTTTCTGTTCAGTGACCTGAGATGACTTCTGTTGTGACTTGGCACTATATAAATAATAATAAACTGAATTGAATTGAAAAATCCCATAACCAGAAGCCCTGGCTTAATAGTCAGGTACGCCACATGCTGCTCGGTCTCATACATATTAATCAGGCAATGAAACATAGTACAAATCAGTGCTATACAGACCAAGAAAAGCTACCAGAGCAGCCGAAGAGGCAGTGCAGAAAGAAACTGGATAGCTTCTACTCTACTGCTGACTGCAATACAGCATCCATTCTTGTAAACTCTGCAGTGGTAGATTAATCTAAGATGATCCAGGAGTGCTGAACAGCTAGAATCCACCATCAGTCAAGAATGAGACAACATTACTGCAAACAACAGGTCCCCTTAGTTCCTAGACATTTAAAACTGATGCTAAAAGAAGAAGGGCTGTATCAAAGACAGAAATACGACGATCTGGAACAACTTTAAAGAGACTTGTTGATACCATCAAATTCAAAATTATCTTACATTTTGTTAAAAATTTTGCAATTTCTAAGTTTCAACATTTGATATGTTTACTATGTTCCACAAAACAACAGAGCATTCCAAGTATTTCCAATTTTCCATTGAGAAACTTTTTTTTTAATTAAATATTTCACTATTGTTGGACACAGTTTGTTGCAGACTGGAAAATCTTACCAATCTTTACTTTTACTACGTTCCACTGTGAATAAAATAAGGGCTTCTAAGGTTTGCAATTCATGACATTTGGTTTTTCATCCACACAACATCCCAACTTTTTCGAATATAGGTTGTATGAGACTGAACTTACACAAGACTTTATCTGTGAGTCAAAAACAACAAACAACAACACCAGTAAGTCTAAACTTTTGTTTTAACCTTCATAGATACATACTGTGATCTTATAAAACAATGTTTCCTACTCTTGCCATCAGTCTCTAAATTGAAATTCTGGATGTAACACCAGATTAAAATAAATACTCTTTATGTGTTTAAATGATCATAGTGAAGTCTATTTCCTTTCAGAGAGTTAAATAAATAAAAGAACAGCGAGTTTAAAAAAAGTCAATATCAGGAAATGAAACCAAACAGGCCAGTGTTTTGGAATGATCACTCCAGAGAAAATTAGATTTGCTCTCTCCATTTTGTTAAGGATTTACTGATCAATGAAGGAACTAAACAATAAAAAAAATCTTACCTGTAGAGCTCTTTGGTCTTGGCCCAGTTCGCTAACATCTGTGCAAATCTCTGAGGTCCCATATTTAAACGAATCACCCACATAGCCAGACAAATTGGTGATGCTTTTCTTCAGGCCTGACTGCTGGTTCTTGCTACAACCAGGTTCTTCATGTAGGTCATCCTGAATACTGGAGTCTGTCTGTTCCTTTCCACAGCTGGTGTTGGCTAGGATAGTTTCATCATCACTGTTAACTTCTGGTATTGCATTTCCATGGACCTTGTTTACAACTTCATTGGTAGGTGAAAGGTTCTGGCAGGTTCGACCGAGAGTAAAGCTGTTTTCATATGTATGGACCCCAAGGTTCCTATTTGCACTTGATACATGGCTCTTTGAGAGGGTACGTTCACTGGTGGAATTACTAAAGTTACCTTTTCCAAATGCAGTACCCATCAGATTGGCATCTGTCCACACAGTATTGCTGTCTCCGCCATTAGTAATCTGGAGACTGTTGTTAGTTGAACATGGACCCTCTGGGTTTTTATTTCCACAAGTTGAACAATTGAAAAATTTTGGTTCACAAGATGACGTCCTTAAGTTGATACATCTGCAGCATGGTGCATCAGCATTTGTGTTTGGGCTGGTACATGCGGGGTCTCTGGGTTCAATGTTGGGACATAATAACGGAGGGCTGGAATTCATGTCTCCTCCAACTGGAACTTTAGAATTAAAACTCCTGCAGGACAAGATCTTAGGACTGAAATCTTTACATGCTACTGACATAGTGCTGTGAACTGAATTCTCTGTATGAGGACTGGCTTCGTAAAATGAACTCTTTGGACTCATGACTGTATATTTTAATCCTATATTGTTATTAACGTCACTGGAGCTACTTTTCTGGCCAACGGGAACTAACAAATTCCCATTTTTAGAAGGGCTTTGATGAGCTTTGTTAAGTTCATTATCTGAAGCATTTGTTTTAATTTCATCTGTGCCACCATTTCCACCACAAGTCAAGTCTCCAGAGGTTCTATTTCTATTGTTTCTAGTAAAGTACCATGGAGAAGTTCGGGCACATTGCATTGTCTGCTCCTCTGGGATGTTTGGGAATGGACTCAGTGGGTCTTCAGAGACCTCTTGGCTAGTAAGAGAAAGTGATGTTGCGTTGTAGTTTGTAGACTGGGGCAGCAAGCTCAGTGTTTGTTCTGCACTTTGGCTCAGCCAAAGGGGTTTTAGAGGCAATGGGCCTTTGTTTTGGTTATGATCATCTCCACTGATGCCTTGTGAAGCTTCTGAGGTGGAACTGAGACTGTTGAAAAAATCTTTGTCTTCCTCATCACGCACCATGTCGATGCAGATTATATCATCTCGAACAACAGGAAGGTTTTTATCTGATGCGTTTAAAGTTTGTTGAATGGATTTATCGCTGTCACTGTGGGAGTGGTTAACATCTGGCTTACCCTGGCTCCTGAAAGGTTCCTGGTTCTTAGACATGCCCTCCAGTTGGTCTTTGCTTTTAAGATTTGCAGAGGCTGACACTGAAGGTAAAACCATTTTGTCAGAACTTTGAAATGGATGCCCTGCATACAAGAGGCCATGTTTTGGTGTAATGTGTGATGGGTAAAAGCTATTACGGCCAAGTAACAGTGGATGGGGGTACAAAGGACCCTTACTTGGTATCAACATTTGCTGAGCAGACATAGTCTGTGCAACTGAGTATGGGATGTAATGGCTACTGTAACCTAAACCAGGAGGAACGTAAGTGTCCCCATAGATTTGTCTGGAGGTGTTTTCTGTTTGAGACTCTGGAGAAGAAGACTGTCTCTCTGGTGCCCTAGGTTTAGAAAGAGTTATACCCAGTTTTCCAGAAGGAGCACCTTCTTTGCTGTTTCCTTTTTCATACTCAGCAGGAAGAATCCGAGGACGATCAGCTTTTGATTTTGGTAGATTTGCAGAAAGTTGTCCTCTTGAGGTATGACTGCTGCTATTGGTTGACTGATCAGTTGCAGACCGAGGTGAGCCTTGGGGCTTCTGTTGATGATGAGTTCCATCAACTTTACTTCTGGTAGCAGTTTGGGAGCAAATGTTATACTCTGAGGTAATAGGACCTAAAGTCACCCCCGTAGAAGGTGAAGTGCAGATTGTGTCAGTATTTGAGGTCTTGGTTGATAAGTTAAAGGATTGGGATTGTCCCTCCTTGAGGTGCTGGTCCTGATTGAGTAACAGCTTGCAATCAGATGATGGTAAATACCCTAACTTGGTCATTGCCTCAACCTTTGATGAATATTCTTTGAACTTTTTAGCAGAGTCTGTTTTTTCTCTGGGGGTTTTGGTGGCCTTCTGAGGTAAGGTACTGTCTGGTAACATATTTGAAGAAGCTTCTATGTTACGACTGTTTGAATTGGCATCTTTGGTTTTGTTGCTGCTTGAGTGAATGGAAGAACTGTGCTGGGAGTTCATGTAGAAGGGGTGAGATGCTGAGGTGGCACTCTTGTAAAGAGGTTTCTGAAGGTCTACTGGGACACTGCTGAGGGACTGCAGTGGGGGAACTGAGCATGCAGGCTGGGAAACTGAAGTAGAGTTAACATGAGCACCACTGATTAGAGCATTCTTTGTAGAACCTGTCTGACAAGTCTTTTCTCCTCTGTTGCCAGCATGCCGCTCAGTATGATTTAGAGCCCTGGGTTCTTGGTGGATCTGTGTACTGGAACTAAAGGCAGAAGGTTCTTGGTGTAACCGTGGTCCAAGGCCTTGCAAGGCCTTGTCCTGGTTACAGGGCAATGGTGAAAGGACAGCAGGAGCAGGATTGGCTGTGGACATTCTGATTTGAGGACCCAGTGAGGAGGCAATATTGGCCAGATTATAAGGAGGGACAAACAACAGTCTCTCGTTTCCAGCTGCAGGGCTTCCTGTGGCACACAAAGACTGATATACCAGTTGCTGCTGGATGAAGGGTGATGACTGAGACAAGAAAGAGGCCTTATAAGCCATGTCCAGGAAAGGGTACATTGAAGCATCTCCATAAGGACTGATCCAGGGCACTCTTACAAAGTTACCAATACCATTCAAGCCCAGTTCTGACTGTTTGTCAACAGGTACAATGTGACTGTTCAATCCCAGGCCATCACCTTCTGAAGCAGGAATAAGCAGAGGTTTCTGCAGACCTGGAGGTGGACTTTTATAAAGTTCAGCACAACCATTTGCAGTTTTCTGGCCTTCCAGAAGGGTTACATCAGGCTTGTACAGAAGGTCATAACCTAGTCGGACAGCAGTGCCAGGCTCTTGAGGTTTTTGTACAGACAGAGGGAGTATGCCAGGGTAGAAGATTCCCCCAGGGAGGCGGAGATTTTCTCCTACCAAACAGTTTTGATCAATGCTGAGGGCTGCAAGTGGGTTCATTCTGTAAGCTGTGCTGGCATCCACCTGAAAAATGGAAAGCCAAAGTAAGTTTTGCAGTCTTATAACCAATACAGGATTATTTACTTACCAAATAAAAACTGGTCTTTTGACCAACTTAAATACCACAAAATCAAAGGAAATACCTGAGTATACAGTACCAGCAAATAATCCCCTTACATTCCTGATTCATTCTTTTATTATTATTTTTTTCAAGTAGGCAAAATTTCCTGTAATCTTTCCTGTAATCAAGTGGACAAGATTTTCTGAACATTTTCTTTGGACTTTGGCAGGAAATTAGTGAAAAGACTGAAAGTAAACTTTTTTCCTCACTCGCTCTGGAACAAGGAGCACACATTCTCTTCCCTCTCCCTGTTCTCCTCCTGCATTTTTTTACTCTGTCTGTGTATCAGAGCACCTATTTTTACACATCTTCCGAAATAAAAAATATTGTTATGGATCGGACCAACTGGACTTTTGACTCAAATGACAAAATATTTTCAACAAAGCAACAGGGTCCTGGAGAACCCTCATGTCTGCCCGGATGACACGTGCAGCTGGATATGTCTCTGGGGGAAGTGGAATGTGATGTGTCTAGCTCTGCTGTCAATCAAGGATGCTGGAATTGCATATAATTGGATTTATGATAACAGGTTTCCTGTTTTTGGAATTGTCTGGTTTTTGTTTAATCAACATACAAAAAAGACAGCTGCAACTAATTTGGCCCTTGCCAGGCTGCCTGCTTGTGAAGGTTTGGTTCATGCTTTGAGGACTCAAAATCAGCTGGTTTATGAGCTAAACCGTAAGATGGAAGTGATTTGAATCGCAGTGCACCTGCGGCTTTGGGACTCGCCAGCATGTTGGAATAACCTTGGAGGGACTTGTAAGCACGGACCAGTAGAATGCACCCTAATCTGGCCATTTCAGATCTTGGAAGTACCAGTAAGACTCAAGGCTGACAAGAAAAAACAGTCTGCCTGTAAAAATCAACAGTTGTAGATTATCCGAATCTGACTCCCCGGTTGGCCTTAAAAACTTATCAATTTCTCTTGGGAAATGTGTAAACTAAGGAAAAGCTTTGTCTAACGCAACCCGCCCCACCCCCCACCCTTTCTGTGGAGGCTTATCAGAACTGTGCTGGCTGACCATCATCTTATCAAAATAATGGACTATCTGTTAGTATTTCATGGACCGCCTTGTCGTCAATTGCAAGTGTAACGTGTTCATAAATGTGCTTGCTAGCAGAGTTTTTTTGATGTCTTAAATTGTGTCCTGATAGGACAAGGTGTGAAGAGATCTTTTTTTGTAATGTGACTATACTCTCTCCTTATGGCTTTGTCCCTTTTTCTATCTAAAAAATGTATTCTGAAAAGGATAAAAGGCCGCGCTATCATAGCAGCAGCTTCGTGCACTCTGCCCCTCTTTCGGACGACTTTACGGACATATTCTCATTGTATCTCGGTACAATGATAATAAAGCTTATTCTGATTCTAAAGACCTTCAGAAAGTCTGGAGAACTGGTAATCTAAACCAGTATAAGCATCCAGAATGGTAGCAACTTTGGTGAAAAAGGGTTTTATGTCCACTTGTTTGTAATTATTTTAGATAATAACAAGGTCTGACTCGTGAAGAAAACTGTGAAAGTTCAATTCAACTGCAGTGAAAACTTGGAGCAGCTCTGATTGCTAAGAAGTGTGTAAATAGTTTTGGTAAAATTTAAAGAACACAACAAAGAATATAATAGTAACTGCTGTAATATTATCAACTGAAGAGACGTGAAAAAACAGTATTACGATTCATCCACAATTTTTTTATGTTTTGTCATGACTCAAACTTTTCCCCATAATTATAGAAAAAAATATATATATATATACATAAACTTAAAACTTACATCAACATATACTTGCATCTTAATCAGGAACAGTGAGTGCTGAAATTTGGTAACATAATGTCCAGCCCAGTTTGGAGTTCTACACCTCAAACAGACTTCACAGCAGAAATTACATTCCAATTTTAAACAATTTGCAAAAAGTTTAATTTTACATGACTGAACTGCATTCAGCTCTCTGAAAACTTTTACACAATTACTGTTTAGAGTTTATTTGAAGATTTTACTACAGATTGTTTGGCTTAGGTTCTGATAATGTCACTATAACAAGCACCCTGCAGATGCTGGATGTTGCCTATCACGGTGCGCTAAGATTCATAACTGGCTGTAACTACCGTACCCACCATTGCACCCTGTATTCTCTGGTTAAGTGGTCATCATTGATTTCACGTAGACTCTCTCACTGGTACATTTTCATCTTTAAATCACTTCTTGGTCCGCTGCCTTCATACATCTCCTCCTACATGTCATTATGTGAGTGCAGCTACAGCGTGCGCTCTCAGGACATGATTACCTGCAGTGTTCCCTCAGTGAGGACTGAACTAGACAAAAGAGCCTTCTCCTATACTCCGCTCCTGTTGCCTGGAATATCTTGCAAAAAGATCTGAAGCTCTCGAACTTGACCTCTCTTAAGTGGCTAAGTTCCTGGGAAAATCCAATGCGGACATGTTCCTTTTTTTTAGTAGTCTACACCGCCTTGCAATCTAGCTGTTTTTCACTACTTTTTCTTTCAATTATCCGTTTAATTACCATTTTTTCATTTATTCAAAAAAATTAATGTGTACGCATCTTTTATGATTGTATGTTGTTGTCTACGTTGTCATCACTCTGTTAAAATTCAGGTCTCTCTTGTAAATGAGTCCTCGCGGCTCAGTGGGACGAAGCTGTCTAAATAAAGGTTGAATTAATGTAAACACAGGTATATCCACCAAACTAACCCAGGTCAGCAGAGACAGATCCTGTAATTAATTATTTTCATGTTGAACGGCTCTAAATTCACTTTTTGCAATCAAGTTTCCATAAATTCCTCTTCTCTCATCCTTTTTTCTTCTTCTGAAGCCTTTATCTTATTTTATCTCTTAACTTGTCACCATCACTCTCATTCCATTTCATCCTGCATTAACATTTCCTCTTGGATAGTTCTTTCTCTACCTATTTCCACCTCCACTCTTTTTTTTTTTTTTTTTGCTTCTGTTCATCCTTACTGTTATTTATTTATTTTTTTACCTTTACCTGTCCTCCATTTTTCCGCCTTTGTGATTATCATCTTCCGCTCCCTGCCACTTGCGTTTTTACATCAAACCACCTCCTTTCCACTCCTCTCCTCTCCTTAGCCATAATGCATTTTGGTCATGTTTTTCCATTCCAAATACTGCCACCTTGAATTACCACAGAGTTTCTTTACACGTCCCCATGGGTTAATATGTGTGCTTGTCTCCACATGTGGCTGATCCTACATCCAGCCACCTTGAGCTCAAAAAGCAGCACAGAACCGAATAAAAGTCAAGCCTTCAAGGCAATAGGTGCTAAGAATATCTAGAATGTTGTTTTACTTTATTATCCTTTAGGGATTTAGTTAAATGTTGTTTTGCAGTTTCATAAAAGGCAATATAAAAGTTGATTTTGTAACTTTTATCTGGTCTCCTTCCGCCTTGGGTTCTTTGACTGGAGATGGTAAATACTGTTACTGTCTTTTGCAGTGGCCTATAATCCCAAAAGGCTTTTTATCATGTTTAGGCATACTTTAAATAAATTCTCCATGTCCTGTTTTCACAGTTTTGTTTTTCTCTCTGTCATATTTGTGCTCCTATCGCCCACTCCATGTCACCCACATCAGACAACAAAAGGTTTCAAGCTGATGTGTGAAACACAATACAAGGGATAAGGTGCGGAGTGAGCTAATCAGGATCCAGCAATGAGTTCTGACTCAGACTCTCATCACACATGCTGCACTTTTAGTAGTGAGGCCATTTTAATATACTGCATCATTTTCAATGGAAGTAAAAATATTCTGGCCTTCACTTGGTTTATGAAGTACTCCACCTATAAACCTCTCTGGTAGGAGTCTGATTATGTTTAACTAAAATTAATGGAATAGGGATTCCGAAAGTTGGGGTGAGGACCCTCATGTGAGTCGCAAAATGTAATTTCCGGGTCCTAATTTTTAGAAACAAAATTCTGCTTAAAATTTATTGCTAATAAGTTTTATTTCACATCATGGTTATGAGATAAGCATGTTAAAGGTGTGAATTGTACTTTAACTAAAGCCACAAGTTTCTGTTGATGGTATTTTTGTGGGTCAGGAGCTGAAAAGTGGGGGCAGTGCTCTGTTAGATGTTTGAAACTAGAAAATGTTTCAATAAAAATTTTGTGGTGTCGAACTCGGTTACCAAAAGGACACAAAATTTAAAAACTTTGTCCGAGCCACGGACCATTTTTAGCTGATGCATTAACTCGAGGTAGATACCCGATATCTTTTCTTGGTTGCAGATTCATCAACAACAGTTTGATCAGTTTCGTTTGACGTTCTGTTGCTCTTTCCTCATCAGAATCAATAATGACAGAATGATCCAGCCTCCTTTCTGTCTTCAAAGTTAGCCAGCTGGCAAGAGAAGTCTACACTAAATTATGTATTTATCAGTTTAGTTTGTTTTTTATTAGAAGAGATGCAATGTTTTACATTGTAATACTCAGCTTGGGGAACCAGATTTGGCCCACAGCTCTTGAAACTGACATGTGGTAGAGGATATCTTTGTTCCTGCACTACCTGAACATTTTATTTAATAGCAAACTACAATGTTTTGGAATTGCTTGTGTTGTGGCTGCATTCTTTAATTTTATTTTTGGCTCTGTTTTCCCCCCTGAATGTGATAAATGATTTTCGCCACCTACGTTTTACTTTGTATTAGTCTCTCTTATTTACAATGTTTGATAAAGACTTTACGGCGTGTAGCAAAAGCCCGGGGTTTTCTGAGGTGAAGATGGAAGACTGATGTTCAATCTGTGGGTGAGGATAAAACAAACGAATGAAGCAAAACTCTGTTTTTTCCCAAGACAAACATTTTAAGTTTTCTCTTCTCAACAAATTTGATCAGAATCAATCACTTGCTGCCATCATGCAATTTCACCAGAGAGAAAAATCCAGGTTCCTGGTCTGGATTATTCATTTGCCTGCAGATATGTCAGGAATCATCAACTATTTGTCATCATCCCATTCCCCTGGAGGTCGCCTGGGGTTTCCTCTGATTGTTTCTCTTCAGGCCTGAACGTCATCGCTGAAGCCACCGAGGACAAAGTCAGCAATAAACTTCCATCAGAGGAGGCAAAACACTGTGATTGAAATCAATGTTGCCTCATTCACCTTCTCCTCATATTTCAGTCAGATTGTTCGGTAATAATGTCACAAACACACACTGATTCATTGATTACATCATGTCTCCTGCAGGCACGTTTCAGTCAGATGGCCTACTTATGAGACCTAATGAAATCTTTTAATGAGCCGTCTCTGTGCGACAGCATCTGGAGGGTAAAGCTGGACTCACTTTCTCGTTGTGTCTCTACCTGCAAGAGCATCTTTGTTTAATATGTAGCTAGTTGTGTAACAATGTGAGTAAATGTGTGTTTATGCACCTAAAAAAGTTATTTATTATCACTTAAGCTTTAAACAGATTCTGACAAGATTACAGTAACTAAAATTAAAGTGAACAATGTGAGAGGAAATAAATAATGATAATGAATTTAATTTGTAACGCACTTTTCATTAACAAAAATCTCAAAGTGCAACAAAGTGCAACAATACAGTGTTTCATTACCACTTGTTGTTGAAGGTAAAAGGGCAATAACACATTTACTGGTGTGTTTGTGTGTTCGTTTGTCTGTTGGGTTTGCAGAAAATCTGATGAACCACTGGGTGGATTTTAATGAAACTCCCTAAAAGTAATAAGTCTGTGTGTATTTACAACTAATTGTTGTTTGGAGTAACCCTGTTTAAAATGGCCACCACGGCTAAGCAATATATAAAAACACCAAAAAAGCCGCAACTCAGTTGATTTTACAGTTGTTGGGCTATAATCTGGTGCCGTAGTAGCCAGGGGTTGAAAGGTCTAGCGACTAGTCGATTCTAGGACATCTCACGAGTTTTTAATTTCACGTCGACTATAGTCAGTGACGGTGTCATGTGATCAGCGACGGGCTACAAAACGGATTCTTCCAAGCAGCTGAAAGGTGAGGAGCAGGCCAAGTCTTCCCAAACAGGTAGAAATTCATCAACAGTGTGGAAATATTTCACTAAAGATGACCCTTCAGGTTCAACCGCTCATAATGGATCCCACCACCGCTTGTCCCACTGTTTTTATTTTTATTTTATTTTATCCATTAAATATATTAAAAATGAAAACGGGGGGGGGGGGGCACCACCATCGGTGGAGAATCCACCACTGTGCACCGCCACCGTGATGGTTTATTTTATTTAATGGAGTAAATAAAATAAAACTAACTTTTGCAGATTAATAATAGTTTTTGTTTTCCTGTGACTTATTTGCAGTATGATAAATGGTAAGAGCATAAATATATGCTCCCGATGCTTTGTTTTTCCGTTTTCTTTTTTTTTTTGTAAATAATAAATGACATTTTTTGTGAATAGCGTCTTCACTTCTTAGAGTGTCACATCAACTGGTCGGCGTCAACTCAAATTTTATCATGTTGAAGTTGACTTTAAAAATTATGTAGTCGTTCAACCCCTAGTAGGAACTGAAAATAATCCCTAATGAACTACATATTCCAAATATGAACTGATTGAGCGATATCTGCTTTTAAAATGTTTCTATAAAGTACTAGAATCAGTCTGCAAGATATCTTATGAACCACTAGACAGATCTTAAAGATACTCTCAGATAATTCCTACGACTCAGCTTTTGGAGTCAACCCAATTCAAGATGGATGCCACAATCTACTGGGCTATGGAAGGACAAAATTGATTGTAATACAGCAAATTTTACAAGTATTGAGTCAGACTGAGACTAAGTCTGAGTACTAAACATCACACAATATATTTGCTTAAAATTTTGACATTAACGTTTGTCTGTCAGTAAAATATTTCATGAACCAATGGATGTGCTTCAATGAAACCCACAGATTGTAAACACTGGATGTGCATCTACAACTGATAACCTCTAAGAGTCGCTCTAATTCATATACAGCTAATTAACATTAGCCAAACATTAATGGCTCGGTCAGTTTTACAAATAGTGAGCTGAAGTTTGGTGTGATAGTAGCTGAGAGTCATCCTCAACACATGAGCTACCACACCTTGCGAAATATCACGAGGTCGTTCATTGCTTTCAGTTAAAATGCATCTCCATCCCTGTGCTTCTCTTGCCTGCTTCCCTGCATGTCATTTGAGTTTTGTAAAATGTTTTTTTCTGTCTCCACCTCCCCGTGGAGAGCCAGAGCACGTAGGTAAAGAAGCTCCCGCTCTCGAGCCGACGAGTAGATAAGAACAGGGATTACAGAGACATTCACTAGACAAGAGGAACAGAGGGAGGAGGAGCGGAAAAGAAAAGGATGGAGTGATCCAGATGGAGAAAGGAGGAGGAGATGGAAGTAGAAGGGGAAGTGAGAGGGGAGAAAACACAGAGCTGAACACAAAGACAGAAGCACTCATGCTGTGCTTTGACACTTTCAGCTCGATTGTGAATTTTCTGAATTTCTTGTTTTTGCTACTTTTTTTTTTTTCGTCTCGCTGGAAGAAGTTTACAGAAGCATGACTGATAACAAAAAGGGCCACCATTCAAAATCTGATGAAACTTTCCGTCGTGAAATAACATGGAAATACCACAAACAGAAATATAAAGAAACCAGTCGTCTGGCAGATTCTTCAAGTCTTTGTCAGGCAATCACGTCCAACTTGAGATATATGTGCCTATAAATGATTTCTTATTTAATTTGTAAACTCCAACAGACAGACAACGAATGCCTGGATGCAGGTTTTCCTGAAGAACATCTAACAAGAAAAATGCTGCTACATGTTATTGTGTACCTTCTTGCTGCAGATACAACAAGCAGCATGCCGATCGATGTACCACATCACTCAGGGATCTGAATAGTGAATGTTTGTAGTTTCTGAGGTAAGTGGGAGGTTTTTTGTTTTGTTTGTTTTTGTTTTTATTTTGTTTTGGACTGGACTTGAACAGCGAATGCAAGTAAGTAATGTTTTTTTTGTTTTTGTTTTTTTTTGTTGTTTTTTTTTTTGTTGTTGTTTTTTCAGCTGCTCCCTTCTTCAGGAGTTGCCACTTGCACAGAGACCTGGCAATTGTTTTTATGCTGGATGTCCGTCCTGATGCAACCACTGACCACCAAGCCACCATAGCCTACTGTGTGGAGCAGAGAGCTGCTGTCTAGGGCACCTAGGGGAGCGGATGGTGGGGGTTGGGGGCCTTGCTCAAGGGCTTGATGATGATGATTATCCGATCAGTCGTATCTGGCTTTTGGTCATTTTATGAATCTTCGTACTCCATGCCCTCCTGTCTTTCACCAATTCTTTCAAGGGCTCAAGGGCTTGGAGTTGGTCAAATAAGGGTGGAGGCAGGTTTAGGGGTTTCACCTTTCCCACCCACATTCTTTAAATCTACCAACCTATCTATCTACGTATCTATGTCTATCTATATGTCTCTGTATCTAGCGATATATATATACAGGTAGTCCTCGACTTACGAACGGGTTCCGTACCTACAAACCGTTCTTAACTCGATTTTGATGTA